>CM039476.1:13080991-13251729 GCA_022433065.1 Begonia loranthoides | reverse complement strand
TGTCTTTAATTATGTACTTGATTTAGGTCATGCACGATTTACTTTTCACATATCCTCACACAAATTTATAAAAATTTTGGCAAAATCTCCCTTGTTTATTTACTCCCCCAAAGCTAATCTCATACATCATGCATAAAATCCCAAGCAGTACCAGTATCATCCAAACATATAATTCATCATTTCTACTATTCTTCTTTCATCCTACATATAATGTTTAAGCCAAACATATACTTCAACGTACACATAGTTTACAACGAAGGCAACTAAACATAAATTACAACGTAAATGTAAACAAATTACAACAAAGTGTACATAAACATAAATTTCTACGCCGCCTTATTCTTTCTGATCTATTTCGGTCGCAAATCTTTGACCGCAAAAGACAATTGCGGGTCAAGGATTACGTTATCTGCTGAACAACGGACCCTCATACTCAAAGGTTGCAGCGTCGTGCTCGTAGAATTGTTTCAAAATAGTGCACTATCGCATCAACCTCATCCCCTCACTCGTACCACGCACACAGTTATAAGGGGCGGAGGCTTTGACTCTCTGGTCTCTTGCACCTTGGTAGGCACGGCTGGCTGAGAAGGTTGGTGGCTTATGGCACTGGTCCTGCAAATCAACAGCTCGTCATTACGTCAAACACAAATAAAATAAAGACTGGACTTTGCGTACAAAGTAAATAACTTACAAACGGTATGTGACTTCTATTGCTTCAAAGGACGATGAAGAGGCTGCTATACGGGCTGATCGCCTCTCACGTCTTTGAAGTGCTGCCACTAGCTCACGGTGCCTCTCTTCTGCTCGCATATGCCTTTCTTCTGCTCTCTCCTCCCCTCTTTGTATTTGGACTTGTTGCATTTGAAGGTGCTCCTCCATCATTTACATTCTCGTAAGCGCCACATTATGGAGCTCCTCCATCCTGCTCATCCAGGCGGACGTCTCCTCAGACATTGAAGTAAAGTGAGATGACTGAGGAGGGAAAGACTATTCATGTGAGGGGGCTGAATGCTAAGGCTCTGAGGGGGGTAGAGGTGTTGCCTATTTTTTGGTTTTACGTAACCATTCCCCTCCAACTTGGGTGATCTCCATTCGGTCCACTTTCAATTTGTTATACACGTCAATGGCCGACTCTTCAATTCTCAGCTCTTTCTCCGAGATGGATACCCCATAGTGCTCAATGATGCTTTGGATGAGCTAGTTGTACGGCAGATTCTTGGCTGGGTTGTTGAGCACCTCGTGCATGTGGCTCAAGATGACGTATCCAATGTCCACCTTTTTCCTGGTGTTCCCTTCTCCAACAAATAGAGATCCATGTGACTAACATGGTCTCGATGTCCATTCTGAGGCAAAATCGTGTACGTCATGATCAGGTGGATCAATCGGGCTATGGCATTTAGCTTCTTGCCCTTTGGCTTGTTGTACTTGGCAATCTCAGGATCCCGGTACAACAATCTAAGCACCGCTAGCCCTTCTCCTCGATTGATGAATGGTGGAGGCCGACACATGATAATATTGATTGTTTGGCCCATCCAGTACACATCCAAGCATTATATTTAGATCGTTGGGAGTCAACCTTAACTTCCGTCCAAAAATGTACGTTTGCACCTCTAATGGCTGGGTTGACAGTTTCAAATTTGGGTAAAACAATTTAATAATCCTCTCGCAGTAACTACCCCTCATCCGGCACAATCCGCCTAATCCAGCATCTTCAACCAATTGTTTAATTCACATTCCTGCCAAGGAGTCCAAATCTACTATTTTTGAAACAATAATTGCACAGTGTTGTATATCATCTTCATACCATGTTTTTGAATGCGCTGTCCTGAATAGCCTGGACTAGAAACCCGTTGTATCGGGTTGGAACCGGACCAATGAGCCTTCGGCTTGTCGTTGTTGAGGCTTGGCTGTTTCTTCGTCTTGCACCGCTGCGGGTTGAACATCTTCCACTGCCTCGGGTTGAACATCTTCCACTGCCACGGTTTGAACAGCTTCCACTGTTGCCTTCCATGCTTCAACGTCAATTTCTTTGTTCGAAAATACATTGTGATCGAATGTCTGACCTTGTTGTTCGCCGAGAGTATTTCGCCGTCTGACCTTGGTGAAAATGGTCGAGCCCTAGGACCGCAAGAGTTATGTATGCCGATTAATGAAGACGCCGCTGTGGCGTCTTGAGACACCACGGCGGTCAAGCCAAATTTGGCATTCTTTTCTTGGAAAACCACGAAGCCGCGACATTTTGTCTACGAACCGCTGAGACTTCAGATTAGCTTGTTAACGACAAACGTGATAGCGATGTTGACTTTGTCATTTTCCCATACATCAGTGGTTAACTTGTTAAAAAATAAAGGATATTAGTTGACTTGTCATTGATCGCAAACCACGATGGTTAATTTGTCATTTTCTCTAAAAAAATATAAATATTAGTATACATAAATATTTTAATTCAGTAATGAAAATATTCTTTTATATACTTCACATATTTTTTTAAAATATAAGAGTATATACGCTATTATATATATAAATTGTAAAATCTTGTTAGACCCGATCAAACTCGTTTAACTTGCAATGCACGAATGATTGACAGGTTATGCTTAGATTATTTAACTCGTTAGGCTGCATGAATTTGATTTTTTCAAGATCGACTCGACCAAACTCAACTCAACCGACTCATTTAACGACTCTATCCACTATTGGAAGATGACATATGGAGAAGAGAAGAGAAGAGAGAGGAGAGAGTTTGAGTACACTTTTCAAAACCATTGAATTAATTTTTCTTCTCCAAAAATTGTCATTTTACTTGTTTATAAGAACTAAACTAATAATAAGCAATGAATGGTTTTAAGAATGCCAAAGAGCGGCACCGCCCTAACATCTTTTAACCAAAACTCGAATCACTCATTACATATTTTTATTCCTCGAAGGAAAAAGAGTATCCCATCACAGTCTCAATTAAGATCGTGTCAATGGCCAGTTAGAATATCAGTCTATCCTAAACCTAACCTTATCTCCTCTCCAACAAAAAAAGTATTAACTCAAAGCTCCTCCAAAATGTCGGAGGCATCTAATGATCGGAATGAAATGAAGTTTTGTCGACCAAGTCTGCACCGCTAACGTACCTGGCCAGAAATGACACCAATCTAAATGGCGCGCCAATCAGAGGAGCATCGGAGAGCGACACAGATGCCTCATCATCACTCTCAGCAGCCTGCATCTCCGCATCTCCCGCCATAACCTCCTCCAACGTAACATGCACAATTTCTTGATCTACATCAGATGCTTTCAAAGTTGAAATCATATGATTATTCTGTACATCCACATTCTCATTTTCATCCCTATCAATTTTTACCGGAACAGATGCGAAAGCCATTGTTGTGGGATTTGGAGTTGAAGTAATCCCAACTGATTCTAGCTTAAAATTAGTAGAATTGGAAGAACTTGCAGATCCCTCAATTTGGTCCATTTTTACTGCTGATGATGGTACATTACTTCTTTGATTAAGATCAGCATTTAGTTCATTAACCTGAAAAAATAAACACCAACAGATCTGGGCATATAGCAAAAAGAAAACCATGTGGCCTATGCATGATGCTGCAACAAAATATCAACCCCAATGCAGCAGTTTTAAGAAATTATATTTATATTCAAATCATTATGAACAGTTTGAGAAAGCAAATACTCACCTTTTCACGTAGCTCTGCATTTTCTGTGGTCAATTTTTCAACCAGTGCATATGCAGATGCTACTTCAGAATTCACGTCCTGCTCAGAAATATCTGATCGGGTCACGTGAAGTAGTACTAATTTTTCACTCACAGAAATTCAGAATTTTACATGCAATTGATTTCAACTCTCAAATTTTATTCTCATACAGTGAGAATATGATCAAATTCATGACCACGTCATAGATTTTGTAGCATTATAGCCGTCATACCAATAACCGAATGTTTGACTATCATATAGTGGGAACTGGAAGTGAACCTTTTTGACTTCATCCGATGAGTGAGTCGAGGTGATAGTTTGCTGAAGAATCTGAAATTGAGATTGAAGTTCAGAGGCCATTTCTATTAACTGTTTGTTTTCCTGAATGAGATTATGCCTGGATACTTCCAACTCCCCCACCTGCCAGGCTTTGTTTCAATTTCCACATCAGGACAGTTCATTACCAAATTCTAGAATTTGTAGGCGATAAAGAAGGTACCACTAATTTTATAAGAGTAATAACAGACTTCTGAAATAAAGAACTACAAGTTACAAAACATGAATGTATTCACCACTTCCACTTCAAGTCTCATAATAATACTAAATAATTTGCATCACACTTGTTGAAAGATGCTCTGGGAGAGTTATAATTAACTCTTCTTGAAAATTTAAAAATGACATAGGTAAACAATAAGAACTAATCTAAAAGCTAAGAAAATCAAATCTCTAAATACTCTCATTGGAAAACAGTAACTGCCTATTTATAAGAAATTAAAACTGGATAATAAATAAATTTACAGCTCACAGTGATTAGGATAAAACTAGAACTACTTCTATCTTATCTCACCCTATTGCCTATCCACTACTGAATGCCAATGCCACGATCTTCAAAATGATTCTCAACATGGGCAAGTGATATTGAGACTAAGATATCTGATGGAAAAACTAATGTAATAAAAATGGACCAGTGCCCATTTGATATTTCATACTCCCTTGTACGTATATTTTTGCAACCTTATTGCGTTTAACCTGTCTTTAACTATTTCCAATCGATAAGTTTATAGTTTTTACAAGAATAAACTTTCTTTTGGAGGAGCTTTTTATCTTGTTTTTTGTCAAATTCTCAATTTCAAATATTTTATTTCCTGTAAAAGAAAAATATTATTTTGTCTTCAAAAGAGGAAGAGACCAAACCTACTAGCAGCCGAAGAAAAACTACCCTTGACATAATAACCATCAAAGTAATAGAAGCTATCAACTTCTTTGGCAGAGTCAAATCATTCTCCCCAAATTTTGTTTTAAACTCCTAACCTTAGGGAGAGAAGGTATCAGCAGAATTAAAACCTTTGGTGTGTTGGCGGAAAGAAAGAAGGTTCCAAGTAAGATTAGGAACATGCAAAACAAAATTTAAGACAAATATAAATTTATTATGGAAACGTCCCTGGAATAGAGTGTCATCACTGTCATGGACTTTCAAACTTCTACAGCAGGGAACATAAGAAAAAAAAGGTGATTGCCAACACATTCAAAAGATTCAAAAATCAGTTTGATGAGTAAGACACAGATGGGTTAGAAGAAGAGGAAGACAAACTGAATAGTATATAGAGCTGATCAAATTTTCCTTCGCCAAAAAATGACTGAAATAGGCACTGTAGGATCTGAAACAACTCGCTTACCCATTGACTTGACCCAACTTCATAATTAAAAGTTTCTCATGGTGCTTTAAAAAAGTTTGATTATATATCATATTTTATTACAAAAGTGACACCAAAGTGCACCAAAGTGTACCTTCTTCATTGAACTTTTTCTTTTGATAGGGATGACTGGAAAAATTTAAAGAGGAGACGCTAAGAGATGAATTTTTGTGGCGAACAGTCACAGAACTGAACCCAACAAAACATATCGTCTACACTCTTTTCTACAAATCCCAAAAAAGCTTCATTATTTGAAAGCAAGGGTTATCAACCAAGGATCTGACTTCTCACCTCATCAAAGTTCTTGTTAAAATCGGTTTTTTTCCAAATCGAATACCATCAGCGAAGCAGACCCACTAAAACTTAAAAACCACAGAGATGTATGCTACCATATCATTGTTAAGTCACCTCGTTTAGTATCTCAAATCTTAGTTAAGCTCCTAAACTTGAGCAAAATTACCAAGATCATGATAAATCTTGTGAACAACTTCTCAAATATCCTTCGGAACATAATTTCAAACTCAAGTTCTAGTTGACCAACGTTGACATGTTCATGGATATCTTGAAATCCCAAACCGCAAGGGAGGAATCTGATCAGAGGAAAATCACGAAAGAATAAAGAATGAGAAGTGTAAGCTGAATTGAATTAACAAAAAACCATAATCGGATCACCTGAGCACATTGGGAGGCTCGGTTCTACCCCAAAACTTCCTAACAATCTTTTCCTGCCCACAGCATCTCTCTCGCACCCCTTTTATTTTTCTCACTGGTACCCTCCATTTTCTGCCATGTAGATCAACCCACCTCTAACAATGGAAAAAAAATAATTGTAACAAATTCTAGAGAGAAATTTGACAGAAAAAGAATAACAGAGGTCTGGTGGATATTGGCTCTCTTGTATCAAATCCCAAGTGTCGTCTTGGAACTTGATGAGAATAGGCCAGCAAATCCAAAAGCAAAACATCCTAATGGCTTTACCACTGAATCCTTACCTTTTAGCTATGGATCTTTATATAGGCGTTCAAATTCAAAAGGGAAACCTCCTAATGGCTTTATCACTGGATTGTTGCCTTTTAGCTAGAAATCTTTATATAGGGGATCAAATCCAAAATGGAGATCTCCTGATGGCTTTATCACTGAATTGTTACCTTTTACCCATGGTCAGGAGAGTTCAAGTCACCTTGTGGTCCAATGTGTGTTTCGTAGGGAGATTTAGTTCTGGTTCTTTTTTTGAAGCTTGAGTGCCCCCTTAGATGTCACATTCTTGCACTTTGAGGTTCTTGAGTTATGTCTTTTAATAGGGTGAAAGAAACCAATGACTAAGATTCTTTGGAAAAAAGGTATTTTACTGATTCTTTATATTATTTAGCTCCATCGAAATATCTTTTTTAGAACACAACTCTAAATGATAGTACTATGTGGGATAATGTTAAATTCTACACTGCAAAGTGGACCTATAACTCCAAACATTTTAAGCATTGCCGTTTCTTTTTTTGACCTTTTCTAATTAGATAGACAATCATAAATGCATGTGATTCTCTTCTTATTAAACAAATTACGAATATTGACTAGGTACAATGTTGAAATTAGGATAGACATAGAAATAGTCCGAAGTAAACAATCAAATTTCTAAAATCCTCTCTTTAAAAAAAGCTACTACCCATCAAAATGAAGAAAAAAAATGTTAAAGAAGGTACAGTCAACACTAGTCTTGCCTTATTTTATCAAATTTAAGTTAAACATACTAATCTCCAACAAAACTATAAATTTACAGATGAACTAGCCCGAAATCCATCACGGAACATGTGAAAGGAAAATTGATTCATCCTCTCTTACCCGTACTGAAGAAAACTTTCCTCATTTAAAGTCAAACTCATGTTAAGACATTTCTCCGAAAGCAAAATAGTAATTTCCAGCTAACAGACTTCAGTCACTATGTTATCCACATTAACTAAAAAAAAGTCATAGAATGATAGGAGTTTGTGACGAAGATTTGTTATGGCTAGGATGCTACGTACCTGTGCCTTTAATGAAGCAACTTCCCCATTTAGGCTGGATATTGTTTCTTTCATAGAATGCTAAAAAATAACATTAATGTCAGATTTCTTTTACAGCAACACCTTTGACAAAAATGAATACAGCAATGAAACGACTAAGATAGTGGTAAGAAGTTTACAAAAAGCTGCCCCCATAATAGATTAATCCAAAATTCTACTAAAGCCAAAAAAAACTCTCAAAAAACTTGCTTACTCTTTTCAATTACTAGCAACTTTTTAAGACATAAAGAATCATATTCATTTTGATTACCTCATTGAAAATCAAGGAATTTCTTTCTGCCTCAAGATGCTGAAGTGCCTCCATTAAGTTTATCTGTAGGAATTTTAACTAGTAAGTATAAGAGTAAATGTAGAAACAAGTTCCCAGCATGTGATATTTGATAATGTCACAATACCTCTTTCTGAACAAATGTATTATTTTCTTCTTGTAAATGTTTGATTGTATCTTGTAATGTTTCCTGCAATGCATATATTTATATAAAAATGCACCTTCAGATAGGTTAATATGAGTTTATAATTACCAAAAGTGTTCAGTTGATTTTGAAGAGAGCTTTAAAAGATGTTACCTCTTTTCCTAAATGAAAATTATTATCCATTTGCAACTGTTTAATTGTCTCTTCTAAAGCAGCCTGAAGAGAAAATAATTTCATTGCAGATGTTGTAGTCATGAAATTATAGAGTAAAGTTTGGGGTGTCCTTACCTCTCTTTGTAGCCATTTTGCCTTTTCAGCCTCTGCTAAGATAATCTATTCAACAAAGAGAAACTCTTTCGACGAAGTTTTTGAAGAAAACGAAAATACAAAAACATAATGTATGTAACCATGATACTTGGACACTGGTAGAGGGTAAAAATGTATGTTTCTCTTTCTCTTCAATTCCTAGTCTTTTTCCACATATATGGGTGTCAATTCAAATGTTTCTTGCGTACGTGCAATAATATTGGAGGCGGAGTACATAATGCAGTTTTTTTAAAAAAAATTTTTATAACAGATCACAATTCATCATTTCCACATAAGACAAAAAATTGCATACCGAGAAGCATCCATCATTTCGATTTGATAAAACCCAAAATAATCAATGTTTCAAAACTTATAATCCAACAGCAGGTTTGATATTAAATATGTTATGCGACTATCATGCATTCTGAGCATAAGGAAATCTATAGTACTGAGACAATGGACTGTGTATCTTCCGTCATTGATTAATCTTCTATATCCAACAGCAGTTAACGAAAAAAGATCCCAGAAATTAGGAATTCAATGACAGTTCAACAGATAAAAATAAAAAATAAAAAATCTAAAACCAGATGGAAGTGACAATAGAGTGGGAGAAAACTCGACCAATATATGCAAAATTAAAGGGTGGAAATGGATAGAAGATTAAAGAAACACTCACAGCTTCCCCGTCATTGGGGTGATTCCTGTTAATGTTGACATCAGAAATCGAGACATCTGAAATATCAGAATGTTGATTTGGATAGCTAACATGATCGCCATCCACAGAAGTCGTTTCGTTAACAGCAACATCGATCTCTTGGGAGGTTTCAGAGGCCTTACTTTTCTTTTTCTTATTCTTCCTTTTCTTCTTCTCTACCTCCATGGCGAGAGCTCAAAATTGGGAGACGTAACAGTTACAGGTGGGACGACAGAGAAGGGACAGAATATGGCGGACGGTGGACTGTGAGCATCAGGAATTTCATACAATACGACAATGATGGGCTGGGCTTTCCGACTGAGAACACCCACGATAGAGAGCCTGCCTCTGGTTTAGTCTCTAATTTTATATATTATTCCAGAACTAATATAATAATTAAAATAAATTATAAATAATTAAAATAATATATTAATTAGAGAAAAAATAATAAATTAATCATCATTCTTTATATTTAATGGCAAGTTAATCACTAACCTTTTTTGCTAATAAATTAACCATTGAACTATAAAAAAAAAGTCACCGCTAATATTGATATCATGTTTGTTGTTAAACGCTGTAATATCGGGTCGCGACGGCTCGTCTACTAATCCGCCACGGCTCAATTGTTTTAAAAATAACCTTATAACATTGATGGCCTGCCACGGATCATATACGACCCGCCACAGCTTGACATTAAACCGCGGCAGTTTACTACTAAGTCGTCGCAGTTCGACTATAAACCGCGACGGATTAATACGTATTTCGTTCAACAATTTAAGAAACTTGTGCATTACTAGTCTTCACAAATTCAAGAAAATTGAAACGCGGTTGATCAAAAAGTGAAATGTTGGCTTGGGAAAATGTTTCTAATTTTACAGTTTCATAATAATCAATTTTCATTCATCATCAACAACCAAATTATCAATTCCATTATAACTGTATCATGTATGTGTGCATTACATCTACTAACCAATTTACCAATTCTATTACAACCATATCGTGTATATGTGCATGATAAACACAAATCAAATTCTGTTACAACCATATCATGTGCATGTGCACTAAGAATCATTGTGTTGTAACCACATCAAGCATTTGTATTATTTCTTGAGGAACATCCAACTATCTACCTCGAAGAAACTGTTGTAGATGACATATATCTTGTTTTGACTCACAAGTTCATCTATTGATCCTTGCATGTTTGTTCACTTAATCCCATTATCTGATATTCCTTATTCGATGGACTTGCCGTGATGCAAAACTAATGCTCCACTTGCTACCTGTTTGGCAGAGGCATGACGACTTTCCATCTTTCTCAAACAAGTGTGAATGTCGTTATGACACTATATTTGAAACGTCATTTCACCTTACATTTTTTAGGCGTGCATCCTTCCTAGCAGGCATCCCTCAACTAATGCTTCGGCGAGTTAACCACAAACCACAAAGTCATCGGCGACGCAGGAAGCAATGTTGGAGTAGAGTTCAACGGTGATGTTCTGAATGTTAAGTACTATGATTTTCCTGGCGAGCAAGATGAAAGTTTTCGATGCTTTGGGAGCTGTAAAGAGGTGACAGATTTTGAGGCTAGGTTTCGGCCATTGTCGGTACAGTTACAGGACTCCGAGTGCTCTGAGGCGCTCCATTGTATGTGATCGAAGGCGCATCTCCGATATGCATTACAGATTGCATTTTGGAGTTTTCAATCGAAGGGCAGTCAAAGGCGTAGTCGAGGTACTTGTCCAAAATGCGTTCCAGATTGTAAATTAGGTTTTCGGTCATTGTGTGGTCGCATGTTTTGGTAGAGGAGCTTGACCGAAACGTATGACAGAGTGTATTTCTGACATTGCGGTCTTGGGTTTTGGTTGAGGAACTCAGCCGAATTATGCATGAAATGTGTTTTAATACACGTGGATTTACTTTTCCCGTTTTCACTCCTTCTTGTCCCTCGCGAGCGGCTTTTTGGAGATTTGAGAGGGAGACAATTAGGCGGCTCTAGGACGAAGTGTGGGAGGCAAGGAGGTTGGATGGGGTACCTTCCTGGAAGAAATGGAAGGTGAAGCTGAGTGGGTTCTGGCATTTCGTGAAGAGAAGAATGAGTGAGTGGGGAGGGAACTCTCTCAGGTGATTTGTGAATTGAAGAAGAGTGGTGAGTGTTGGATGGCAATTTTCCCTCTGTGAACCGAATGGAGTGTGTGGCTTAGGTGTGAGCTCCTGCGAGCTGCTTCCTTCGCTGCTGCCTCGGGGGTGTTCGGGTTGTGGGCTGTGCAGATGGTTCTAGCAGTTCCTTCTCCGATTGTGGGTGGTGCTCTGGTGTTTTCTCCTCGGGTGTGAACTTCAGTCGTCAGTGTGCAACAGGGCATGGGAGCTCCCTGTTCTCTGGTCAAGTGGGCTGCTCCTCGAGTGTTCCTCCATTGGTGTTGGTGTGGAAAAACTATAAAGGTAATGAATTCTTCCCTCGCCCGTATCTTGTCTGTTATATTTTCTGCGCTGTAATGTTGGAATGTTGTCAAGGAAGGGTGATGTGGGTGCAGTGGTGGTGCTGGGAGTTCTCTGTCAGTTTGGGAGCTGAAGTTGCTTCCCTCGGGTGCCCTGTTGGTATGAACTTCCTTCTCTGCTGTTGTGGAATATTTCGATTACCTGTTTTGGTGTATCTTTGGCCGATTACACTTTAGCCTTTGATTTGATTTTGGAACTATGGATACTGCTGAATGTTGATTATGTCCTCTGCATATTTACTGCTTGTTGTGATCATTGCGAAATGCTCTTTGTGCTGTTTGGTTGATGAACATATGCTCTCTGTTCATTTTAGTTTGGTATGTTCTTTGTGGATTACTGCTTGGTTTTGTTGAAGTAAATATTGTATGCATGTGGGAATAGATTACAGTCTCTTATTTATGTTGTTGTTTGGATTAGTGTCCTGTGAAGCGTGAACATAATCTGCATTTTTGTATTGATGGATGATTTATTTGTTGCTGTGTTGGTTTGGTTACGTGTTCTCTATGATAAGTAAAAGATAATTAAATGGTTTGTGCTTTGCTACCAATTTGTGTCGTTGTTCGCTGCATTGTTATGGTTTGGATAAATGGAAAGATACTATCATGGATAATGCTCTCTATTAGATGGTACTCTGTTGTTTTCGATTCGCGTCATTATTGGATAAATATATTATGATAATTGGATTAAGTCATTGTACGTTTGCTTGGTAGATAAATGTTAACGTTTCATGCCCTGTTTGGATGTTATTGTTGGGCGTTGGTAAATCTGGATATATATATTATGTGAGTAGAATTATGTTGGTCTTTTCTATGTGATAAACTTAGTTTCTAAACGCTGTCAATTTGGATTAAACTATTAGGTTGGGTTATTGTGATTGAGCGGTTTCATTTAGGAACTCTAGTAAGTAATGTATAAGAATTAAGGATAGGAAAAATGATAAGATTAATAAGTCGGGATTATTAATAATTATATGTTATTGACTTATGAAGGTACTAGAAAAGGATGAAATGATAACGATTAAGCATTGAGCGCTTTAAGGAAACTAAATAAGTGATATGTGTGTGCTTTGGTCTTACATCGCAAGAATATGATATGCACATTTGACTGTTTACCGCTTTATTAGATTAGTAGATTATTGAGCATGTCTATCATTTTATGATCATGTCTACAGCTTTACGAGTATGTCTACAATTTTAATAGCATGTCTACTACTTTAATAGCATGTCTACTGTTTACGAGCATGTCTACAGCTTTACTAGTATGTCTACAGTTTTCATTAGCATGTCTATCGTTTTATCAAGTATGATCTGTGAACTGTATGTTGGGTGTTTTATTAGATTCCTGTAACTATATGATAGAGATTATATACATTCACGAGCATCATGCATCAGGGTTTTCAAAGATTACGAAAATGGTTTTCATGTAAGATTTTGAAAAGGAAACGGAAACGAAAGAAGTACGAATGAACGATTAAGAAAGATAAAGAAAAAGGGGTTGGTCTGGTAAGTAATGCCTAACAAACCAAGTAAGAAAAGATAACGGTTATTGTGGTTCGGTAGGTAAAGCCCGACACAGGAGCAAAAAAAAAAAAAAAAGGGGTTGTGTGGTCCGGTAAGTAATGCTCGGCACATAACCCAAACGTAAGAAAAGATAAAGGTTCATGTGGTCTAGTAAGTAATGCCCGACACAGAGACCAAAAAAAAAAAGATAAGTAAAACAAAGAATGTGAAAATGGAAACGGATACGGATACGGAAACGGATACGGAAACGGTACGAGCACAGATATGGATACAAAAATGGAAATAGAAATGGGAACAGAAACGGAAACAAAAATGGAAATGGGTTTCCAGAAATGGAAACATATACATATATAAATACATATACGAATACAGATATAGAAACAGATACGGGAACGGATATGAAAACGCGTACGATCACGGATACAGAAGCAGAAAGATAAGAACGAAAACGTGAAAAGATAAAAGATAAAAGAAAGAAAACGAAAAGAGAAACTGTATACGGATTTTAAAGTGGCACAACATGTGCATCAATTTACTTAGTTTTATCACTTACTGAGTGTTAGCCTCATTAGTTTATGTCTTGCGATGTAGGTACAAGCATGAGAGAAAATGATGAATAAATTAAGGAGCAGTTGATGAAGAATTTACACGGGCGAGTCTTGTGACTGGTTAGGCTAATGGGTTAAAGATAAAAGAGTTTTGTAAAATATAAAGTAACAGTTTATTCATTGTCTTTAAATGAATTATTTATGTTTCCGCTGTAGTTTTAGAAAAAAGATTTTATAATTATAGTCTTCTGCTGTTCATAACGATTTAAGTAACGAGTTTGAGAAAAGAATTTTTAACGATCAAGTTTTAAGAAAAGAATTCTGATGTTAACTTAAAAGGTTTTAATAAAGACTTCCGCTATTATTTTATAAAAGAAAAAGAAAAGTTTTAAATTTCATATGATTTTATAAGCAAGAAAAGCTGGGTCGTTACATAAGGTGCGGAGCGAATAGCTTTTTCTTATTAGGCTAGGAACTGCGATTGCTTTTCTTTCTGAAGAAGTTCTTCTAATGCCATAATATATATCAAAAATTTGTCAAATGATTTATAACAAGAAATTCAATCAAAATATCATTCGATTAATCACAAAAAATCACTAACTTTATCAATCACATACTAAATTATGTCTATCCCGCTCACTAAACAATTAAATTCTATGCCACATTAAATATACAATTTATGAAGACGTAAAAGTCTTTACACATCATATTCAATCAATAGTTAAATTTCAATTATAATCAATTTCAAATAGTGATTATTACTTTTCAAACTATTAAAAACATTTAAATGTTTCTAACGTACAAACTCAAATTCAATACCATTAATGCTAAAAACTTTCATCATGACTTTTTACACCAAACACTTTCTTAAAAACCATTTATGACTTATAGAGTTACTATTTTCATAATAGTTCCCTTCATATTACTAATACTATAACATCATGATATATTATTCAATTATTCTAATAATCATATCTTTACTACTTCTATTACTACTTTGTCTTTTAATTTTTCATATTATTACGTGTTTACTTAAAAACCAGTATTCACAATTAGAACATTTCATTTTACTCCACCAATTTCATTAGAACAATATATACATGAAATTAATCATGAATGATCAAACTATTATAAAAGTTTATATCATTTTCAATCTCGATAATTATGAAGTCATTTATTTACTTCTCATCTTATGATAAATAATGTCAAATATGAATAGTATAGATGAAGTAACGAAATTACAAATTCATAATTTACATATTAAAAATTTAACTTCTGAATTTAGTAATCTACTCGGAATTCCATTCCAAGAAAAAAATTGTTATTTTACCTAAAAATTTTCTTACGGGAACTCAGTATTCAATTGGAACCTCTAATTTATCTTTATAAACATCTGATAATTCCAAAATTCAATCTCTTTTAAATAATATTATGAAAATTTTGTCATATCTTATCATTCATCATAATACAGAAGATTTACAGGAAATACAAAATAATGTGATTAACACAAACGAATATCTAATAGAGTACTATTATAAAAATAAATCAAAAATTAACACTCTAATTGAAATAGTTAAAGAAAATCAAAACAGATTAGAAAAAATTGAACAAAACATTTCTGAATTAAAAGAAAAAATCAATAATACTCAAATTATGATAATAACTCTTGATTCTTATATACGAAAACATCTAGGATGAGTAGTAACATAATAGACAATATAAAACTTGTAGAACATAATATGATAAAACATAGAAGTGATTTAACTAAACAAATAAATAAATTCAAACAACAAAATATAGGAATTAAAAGAACCCTGCAAGACCTAAATTATTACAAAGAAATATATACAGAACTTACAGAAGCAAAAACTATTATTTTTCAATTTATTGATCAATTTCTAAAAAATCCTGAAAAACAAAGTCAACAAATTAATTATGGAAAAGATATTATTGAAATATTGATAGTTTACAACAAATCATACTACATCAAGATCAAAAAAGATATATAACCCTTGAAGATTTAGAAAGTCTTACTAAAATAAAACGACCATTGACTATTAAACCTCCTCCAAATATATAATGAAAAATCTCGAAGAACAAATAGAAAAATTAACCAATTTATTCTCAGAATTAAATATACCTAAAGAAGATGAATATCTTTTAATGAATAGAAAAGCATAAACGAATGAAATAGTATTCGATTTTGAATCTCACTCTGATGACAATCCATACAAAAATCCATACAATCCTCATTATCCAGTAAAGCAAGAAATTGCAAAATCTAGTCACAGAAATCAAAATTATAAAAAACGTACATATAAAGAAACTCAAGATGAAGAATTTCACAAATATATGAATAAACAAGGATATTATTATAAAGATAAATGGACTAAAATTCCTAACAGGTATATTCCAAGAATAGAACCATCCTTATGATCATATATATTAAATTTATATTGTGTTGACAATGAATATAAAATATTAGAAGATTGGAAAAATAGAATTCACTTAGGAAATTCAAGATCAGTCACATATAACACATCAAACAACCGGAATTGTATATCATTATTTGACTACTTTACCAAGCCATGAAAAGATTGCAATGTTAGACACAAATGCGTTATCAACATTCAAAAATATAATTAACTCTTTAACTCAATAATTTTTTAGAAGATATTCAAACGAAAATAAAAACCAAAGAACATTTGCATATATCGACAATGCTTTTTGGCAACTAACTAATTTACAAATTTGTGACTTATGCTATTTAGAAAATTTTATTTGTGAATTTAAAATAAAATATTATGAACTCGACGATAGATATAAGAATATAGCAAAAGAATTATTTTTTAAAAAATTACCATCAGACATGCATTTAATACTTGAAGAAAGTTATTGTAAAGAAATAGAAAAACAAGTCTTACCTAATACATTAGGAGCTCGAATAACATTATTACGAGTATAGATGCAACAATCATGTACCATAGAAAAAGCGAAGAAACAAGCAAAAATTAAATTATGTTGTGAAAAATTACGTAATAGAATAGGAAAATGCGGATGTCATAATAAAGATAAGAAAAAATGGAAGAAGATATCTTATAAAAAATATATAAAATCTAAACAAAAATATCCTAGAAAATATTTTTAAAATAGAAGACAATATCGTTAAACAAAACAATATCAACCTAATAAATTTTGTCCAACTAAAAAACTTCAATGTACCTATTGGCTTTGTCATGAACCAGGTCACTACGCCAATAAATGTCCAAAACGATTTGATCAAAATAAAAACACTCAAGTCTTGAAATTAGCCTATCATATTGGATACACTCCTATTGAAGATTCTGATATATGTTCTGATGTTGATATTTATGCTTATACATCTTATTCTTCTACTACATCTACTACTAGTAGCAATTTTTCATCTTTTTAACTTACGATCAGTGGATAGTAGACACTTACCACTCTCGATTTTCTACAATCAGTAAATTAGTTTTGCAAATACTCTTACAAGGGAATGGAAGCATGTTCAGATTTAATATCTTTAATAGGTATGAATACTTTACTCAAGTTTTATACTCAAAAGTATCTAATCAGAGCCTTTGCTCGGAACTTCGGTTCAACACTATCTAATCAGAGCTTTTGCTCACGAACTTCGGTTCACAATATCTAATTAAAGCTTTTGCTCACGAACTTCAGTTTAAAATATCTAAACAGAGCCTTTGCTCAATGAATCTTACATTCATCGAACTTTGGTTCGTATATCTTATTAAGAGCTTACGCTCACACTTCCTATTACAATCATATAAAGTGACGTATGTCTTAGACTACTCACTTACCTACCTATTTTACCCTTAGAGTGATGGATTCGACCAATCACTCATACCTTTATTTCAAATTAACATATTTAAAATGGAAGTGACAACCTACCTACTATCCTACTTTAAATTTACTCTATCAATTTCTCTCTTTCAAATCACCGAAAGATGAAAAGTGATTCTTTACCCTTAGACTTTAATCTAGACCCTATTATTAGACCACTCACCTAATCACTTTTCATTCTCCTATAAATTGACATCATTTCTACAAGTTCATCATCAGAAAATTATCGATCACTTTTGGAAAAGCACCAGAAATGAAGATTTATATTCCTACTTCAAGGATATCTAGTATCGCAGTTTATATCAGTGATGAAGAAATAATCTGTTTATTATCAAATCCCAATGATCTCATCAACTACGCTCTAGCTCCAAGTGAAGAACAACAACAATATTTCTGTGAATATCTTCAACTCAAGAAAAAATATGATCTTGTTTATCAGCATTTAGGACCAAAAATCTATCTCAATCCAAAGGCTCGAAGAC
This sequence comes from Begonia loranthoides, assembly GCA_022433065.1. Taxonomy (NCBI): domain Eukaryota; kingdom Viridiplantae; phylum Streptophyta; class Magnoliopsida; order Cucurbitales; family Begoniaceae; genus Begonia; species Begonia loranthoides. Next base: position 13,233,936 of record CM039476.1, on the reverse strand, counting down.
AAGGCAAACAAATCAGAATATCAGCATTTGATCTCAGTGATATTCATCTTATTCTCTATATAAATCCAAGTGTATACACAGACTGTCTTATTACCATGGCTATCAGACAAAATAAATGGCATAGCAAAGGAACCATTTCTATTGCCGTCAGATGAATCATCAAGAGTCAAGCAGCATTCGAACTCAACATCAAATATAATAACTATCTATTATCTTGTGAAAGACATAAATGGAGACAGAATCAAAATAAAGAAAAAAAGAACAGAGAATCAAAAGTCTTATGCAATTATGATAACCCAGAAGTTTACAATCTCTTCAAAGAAGAATGAAGACAAGATGTCTACAATCAGACAAGAAACATCTTGCAACAGCAGACTATCTACAATCCAGAAGATATATTCCTCATACACTATTAAGGAATATATTCCTTTCTATCATCTTTATCAATAATGTAATGTAATTATTGTACGGGTGATTCCCACTGTCGGGAATCACTTGACTTTTTCTTTTTATTTTTGTACATTAGTGTGTGTCAGAGAATATATTCCCTTAGCTGTAGCTGTTCTTTTTAGCTTTAGCCTTTATTTTTCTTATTGTTCGGATTGTAACGAATATATTCTTTGTCAGGGAATATATTCTTTTTTCTTTATGTCAATGTAAATGTAAGAGTCTGTCGGGGATGATACCCCTAAGGGTCTGTAGGGAGCTTGACCCCCTCATATAAATAAAGGTATTCTCAATTGGGAATACTTAGAGTTGAAAGCAACAGAGCAGTTGGTGTAAGTCTCGCCTGCGTTTCCTCTCAATTCAGCTTCGTGCTGAATGTTAAGATCCTTGAGGTAATACTCTGGAGGGATCGACAGCCCTTGAGGTAATACTCTGGAGGGATCGAAAGCTTCTATCTTTGTCTAATATTTGTAAAATTCTAATGTAGACGATCTATACATGCTTCTCGAATCAAAATTACAGCATATAGATCAATGCGGAATAAATTCAAAAATTACCTCCAACCATTGACGTGAAGCAACGGGGACAACTGCTTTTCCTTCCTTCAGAGTTTCTTCCAAACCAATTGATTGCGCTACGATTGTGTAGTTTACTAAATGAAATCACTGGACTGGGAACCTCTTCGCTGAACGAAACTCTCTCGAAATTTCAAAACTCTCTCTGTCTTCCATCAAGACCTCGGGCAGTTTTTATAAAGGGGCGGGTGCATGCGTGTGAACAGTTTTCACAGACAAAATCACAAAAATTCAGACCATCTTTAAATGCCAACTACTCCCATTAATAAATTGTCGGCAATTATTGACTTACAACATTCTCTCACTTGGTCTGTATTTTCTTATTCACTGTAATTAAGAAAACATAATACATGAATCATAGTGATAAATTCTCTATATGTTATCGAGAATTATCTTCCATGTATCACAATGTATTATTTTCTTTCTTTATTGCCCATAAACTTCATGAATAAACTCTATGTTTATTTGAGGTTCATAAACTGAAGTATATTTCTCAAACTGAATGTGTACTCTATAATTTGTATAATGAGAAATATCACAAGAAGAGTTATAAATATTCGTTCTTACAACGAAAAATCACATAATGGACCAAAGTCCCATTTTAACAACATGATCCTTAAATCTTAATGGTGGCATGCCCTTAGTCAAAGGATCGGTGATCATTAATTCAGTGCTTATGTGTTCAATGACCACTGGACCATCCTTGACACGTTCTCTTATGGCTAAATATTTAATGTCGATATGCTTACTTCGACTACCACTTTTGCTATTTTTAGCCATAAAAACCGCAGCTGAATTATCGCAATATATCTTCGGCGGTCTAGAAATCGAATCAACGATTCTAAACCCTGAAATAAAACTCTTCATCCATACACCATGCGAAGTAGCCTCAAAACATGATACGAACTCAGCTTCCATAGTGGATGTGGCAATCAAACTCTGTTTGCCACTTCTCCAAGATACAGCTCCACCAGCTAACATAAAAATGTATCATGATGTTGATTTACGAGAATCAACGCAGCCAGCAAAATCTGAATCGGAGTATTCAATCACATCCAAGCTATTCGATCGCCTGTAGGTAAGCATGTAGTCTTTGGTCTATTGAGGGTACCATAACACTTTCTTTGCAGCAGTCCAGTGGTCTTTACTAGGGTTACTCTAATATTGACCCAACATCCCAACAACAAATGCAATGTTAGGTCTTGTACAGACCTGAGCATACATCATGCTTCCAACAACCGAAGCATAGGGAATGTTCCTCATTTGCTCCCTCTCAAGATCATTCTTCGGGCATTGGTTCTCATGGAACCTGTCACCCTTCACTATGGGAGCAACACTAGGTGAACAATCTTTCATCCGATATTTCTCTAAAACTTTATTGATATAATTTTTCTGAGACAATCCCAAGCGACCTTGGACTCTATCTCAATGAATCTTTATACCAATGACATAGGAAGCGTCATCTATCTCCTTTATATCAAAGTTGTCGGAGAGAAATTGTTTCACCTTATGCAATATACCTTTATCATTAGTTGCAAATAAAATGTCATCCACATATAGGATTAAGAAAAAAAATTTTCTCCCACTAACCTTCTGGTATATACATTGATCCATAATGTTCTCTACGAAACCAAATGAAGAGATAACATCATGAAACTTTAAATACAACTGACGGGAGGCTTGTTTCAATCCATATATGGATTTCTTAAGCTTACACACTAAATGCTCACCATCACTAGAGGAGAATCCTTCAGGTTGTTTCATATAAACCTCTTCCTCTAGCTCTCCATTGGGAAAAGCCGTTTTCACATCCATTTGTTGCAACTCAAAATCAAAATGTACAACCAATGCCAAAATAATGCGAAGAGAATCTTTCTTAGATACAGGAAAAAAGGTTTCTGTGTAATCGATTCCTTCCCTTTGTGTGAATCCTTTAGCAACGAGTCTTACTTTATATCTTTCGATGTTGCCTAATGAGTCTTTCTTAGTCTTAAAGATCCATTTACATCCTATGGCTTTTACACCATCAGGCAACTCGACAAGATCCCAGACTCCGTTTGAATTCATAGAATTCATTTCATTTTTCATGGCATCATACCATAAACTTGATTCACCACAACTTATGGCTTGTGAAAACGTCTCAGGATCATTTTCGGCTCCAACATTATAGTTCGACTCTTGTAGATATGTGATATAATCACTAGGAACAGCTAATCTTCTTTCTCTAGTAGATCTCCGTAGTGTTGTTCCAACATTTTCTTGAGAAATTTGTTGTTCAACTAGTTGATTAACAATTTCTGGAACTTCTTCAAGAATTCGATCTACTGGATTATTATCAGCAACCTATGGAATAACATTTATTGGTTGTTCAACACTCGTTTGTACTCGAGGAGAGTTATAAACAACAATCAATCTTTCACTTGAGTTAGAAGGTTGAACATCAATGTGATCTCTTTCAGAAACAATATCCTGAAAGCGATCATTCCCACTAATCAAGTCATTCTCAAGAAATTTTGCATTTCTTGATTCCACAATCCTAGTGCTGTGAGATGGACAATAGAATCTATACCTTTTAGACCTCTCGGCATATCCAATGAAAAAGCCACTAATGGTCCTTGGGTTGAGCTTCTTTTCTTGTGGATCATAAATTTTCACTTCAGATGGGCATCCCCAAATGTATATATGTCTCAAACTTGGTTTTCAACCTTTCCATAACTCAAATGGCATCTTTTCAACAACCTTGGTTGGAACTCGATTTAATATATACATTGCCGTCTTTAGTGCATCAGGCCACAAGAAATCTGGAAGTTTAGAGTTGCTACGCATACTCCTCACCATGTCCAATAATGTTCAATTTCTTCTTTCTGCCACACCATTCTGATCTGGAGATCCATGCATGGTGTATTGAGCAACTATTCCATGCTCTTGAAGAAATCTAGCAACGGACCAGGTGCTTGTCCATTCTCAGTATATCTACCATAGTATTCTCCACCCCTATCAGTTCTCACGATCTTAATTTGCTTACCGCATTGTTTCTCTACTTCTGCCTTGAAAACCTTAAAGGCATCAAATGCTTCATATTTATTCTGAAACAAGTAAAGATACATGTATCGTGAATAATCATCAATAAAAGAGATGAAGTATCTCGGACCATTTGAGTCCATGACTGGACTACAAATGTCTGAATGTATGATTTCTAATATCTCTGAACTCCTTTTAGCATCTCTCTTAGATACATTGATTTGCTTTCCCTTAATGCAATCCAAACATGTATCAAAATCAGTAAAGTCTAAAGTACTAAGTACTTTATCATTTACTAATCGTTTAATTCTCTGTATGGAGATATGTTCCAATCTCCGATGCCACAACATAGAGGAATCCTCATTTATAACACATCGTTTATTACCAGTTTGAACATGCATAATATCATGAGTCGTATTATTTTGTAAATCAATAGAGAAAAAACCATCAGACATTGTACCATTTCCAATAAGATCAGATTTGTAAAATAAACTTAAGTTTACATTTGAAAATATAAAGGAAAATCCCAAAGGTACAAGTCTTAAAACTGAAATTAAATTCCTAGAAAAACTAGGAACATACAATGTCTTTTCCAAAATCAAAATGAAACCACTGTTAAGAACTAAACTGCATGTTCCAACAGCTTCCACATGTGAATGCATCTTGCTTCCAAAATAGATGTTTTGTTCACTTCCCACTGGTTTCTGAAGGTTTCGCATACCCTGTAAGATATTTGAAATATGGATTGTAGAACCAAAATCAATCCACCAAGTGTTATAAATAATATGAGCCATATTATATTCATAACAAACAAATGAGATTGGTGTACCTTTCTTTTCAAGTCATGCCTTAAACTTGGTGCAATCTTTCTTCATATGCCCTTTCTTATCACAGAAATAGCATTTGATTTCCTTCTTGATTTCACCAGATTGGATCGGTATTTTACCTTTCCCTTTATCTTTTCTCTTGGTTTGTGTCTTTTTCTTTACTTGGGTCATCATTAATGCACTATCTCCTCTTTCCATTATCAATCTCTCTTCCTCCTGAACACACATGGTCATCAACTCATTAATAGACCATTTCTCCTTATGTGTGTTGTAAGAGATTTTGAAAGGACCGTATGGTTGTGGAAGAGTATTCAAAATGTAGTGCACCAAGAAAGAATCTGACATAGTAACCTCAAGTGTATTTAATTGAGTCGCAATGTCTCTCATCTGCATGATGTGCTCACGCACACCCGTAACTGAAGTGAACCTTAAGGATGAAAATTTCATGATGAGTGTGCTTGCTAATGCCTTATCGGAAGTTACAAATTGCTCTTCTATAGCCTTTAGCAATGGCACAACATCATTATGCTGCTTGACAGAACCACGGATACCAGCAGCGATCTTAGTCTTTATGAACATCACACTAAGGCGATTGGAACGTTCCCAACGTTCATAAAGAGCTAGATCTTCTGGAGTGCTGGTCGAAGTAATTATTGGTTTGTCCTTCCTTACAGCATAATCGATGTCCACACATCCCAAATGAAGAAGAACTCTCTCCTTCCATATTTTATAATTATCACCCTTTAATTCTAGTATATCACATTTAAGATCAGAGAAACTGAATGAATTTATAGCTGCAAAAAGTAAATAACATGCTTAATTAAGGCAAAAACTGAATATTATGTTTTACCAATGTAAATCATGCAATAATAATGAATCTAGAAACATAAAACTTGCCTGTGGGCTAAAGTTCTAATTTAATAAGATTCATTTTTACCAAATTAATAAAACTATTAAGTTATATCCCTTTTCTTAATTCTTGTGGGTAATTAAAAAAAATAACTTGATATTTTATTCTAATTAATTAAATAAATACAATAAAATTTCCTGTGGGATAAATTTTATCGTATTTATAAAATTAATTACAATAAATGTCATAATGTGATTTTTAATACTTAATATATAATTTTATGTAATTAAAGATGTTGTGGCTACTCTTCAATTAAATAAAATCATATTAAATCACTCGACATTTAATTAATTGAATTTCGATGTTATTATTTAACACATTCTTAATTTTGTATACAGTTATAAAATGAATTATGCATACAAAATTAAATTAATATCTAAATAAGCAATTGTGTTTACACATGAAAATAAAAATTAAACACAACTGTTATCACACATACTATAATCAATCAACTAAGTATAGAAATTGTTCATGGCAGAGTGGTTATATGATTGATTTAGCATGGTAGAGGTCTTAGGTTGTAATCCCTTTTTGTGTAAGTTTTCATAATTTTCATATTAATAAAATAAACATAGTTTATTAAAGTAAGAAATTCAATTCTTATAACTAACTATCAAATAGCAGAGTGGCAACCCACTCTTTTGATTTTGATCTGTATGAGGGCGTAGGTTCGAATCTTGTTATGTTGGCAGCAAAAATTATTTTATGTAAGACAAATGACGAAAACGACATGTAGTGCACAGAAACTACATGTCGCCCTTGGTCATCATCTTCAACCTCCAAAAGCTGCTGCAGTCCGAAACCTCCTCAAACCCAAACCCTCTTTTTATCAATTTAAACACAAAATTTAATACTTTTAACATCAATTTGGTCAGAAATGAATTTCTATTCACAATACAAACATCAAAATCGTCAAAAATGTAACCTGTAAAATTTCAAGATTTACATAATGAAGATTTCGAAGACGTCAAGACAGAGGCGATTTGGCTCTGATACCAAATGTAAAATTCTAACGTAGACGATCTATACATGCTTCTCGAATCAAAATTACAGCATATAGATCAATGCGGAATAAATTCAAAAATTACCTTCGGCCATTGACGTTAAGAAACGGGGACAGCTGCTTTTCCTTCCTTCAGAGTTTCTTCCAAACCAATTGATTTCGCTACGATGGTGTAGTTTACTAAATGAAATCACTGGACTGGAGAACCTCTTCGCTGAACGAAACTCTCTCGGAATTTCAAAATCTCTCTCTTTGTTTTCCATCAAGACCTCGAGCAGTTTTTATAAAGGGGCGGGCGCATGCGTGTGAACAGTTTTCACAGACAAAATTACAAAAATTCAGACCATCTTTAAATGCCAAATTCATAATGCCAACTACTCCCATTAATAAATTGTCAGCAATTGTTGACTTACAACAATATCTCTTCAATTACCAGTTTATCAGGTATTATCAATCAGGTAATATTTATTAATGTCCGATAATTTAGCATCTTCTTCATCTTTAGTCAATCCAATGTTTGAATCCTATGAAGAACAAGAAAATTCAGGTTATATGTTCGATGGAATTATTTCTAATCATAATATTAATAAACAAATTAGAAGATTAGATTTAATTTTAACTGAAAAACACAACTTTGATATTTCATTCTTAGATAGTATTAAATAAAAACTATCTCGAAAAAATATAATCAAATATGGAATTATGATAGGAAAAGAACCTATACTTATTGAAAAAACACACGCAAATATTATCATACCTATTATTAACAAAGAACGAATCTATGAAAAAATCACTAAAATGAATCACGAAGAAAGAGAAAAAATTTCTTATATTCATTGTAGTACAATTCAAATTTTACTTAAAAGTACATTCATGGAAGGAATTGACTCTCCTATTGAATTAGAAATTAGAGATGACAGATTAATTAATCATCACGAAAGTATTATAGCAACAGGATTAGAAAATCTCTCTCAAGGAAAAATTAAATTCAATATTAATGTTAAATTAGGATTAATTCTAAGAGATCACGATTTAAGTAGATCTATCACAGTACGTTATGAACTCAAACGATCTAATTTCATAAAATTAAAAAGTGTCCATTTACAATCACATATATGATTAATTATACTTTAACCAATAGTCATCACAGTCTAACATTCAGACAAGACGAAAGAATATTTATTGACAAATTATTTTAACCCGTATTAAAACTAGAAACACCTCCGAAACATCGTTTACAAAACTCAACTAAACAAACTTTTAGTATCGAGGATAGAATTCCTTTACGAAGTAAGTCCTTTTCTGAACAAACTAATAAATTTATTCCATACGAATTTCCTAGACATTCATTTATAAATGATATTCTAAAATCTCTTCAGATAGATGAACCTACTCCTTTAATCAAACAAATAGAAAAAGAAATACAAAAAGAGAAAGAATCATCTTTACAATCGTTAAAAACTGTAATTAAATCATTAAGTAAAAGGTTACAAGATTAAAATGACTTTTGAAAAAATTATGGAACACTTCGAATATATAAATTTTCTTGATAAAACAGAAATACAAGATTTCATTAATTATATTGATGATTATTTAAAAGACTATCTTGAAGAATTAGAAAAACGATTACTTGATGATTTAGATCCTACACCAGAATCACAAGAATATACTAGACAAGAATTTCTAGCCTTTGAACGATTTTTAAATGACTTTAAACGATTATAACAACAACAATTATCCGAATGTCCAGAATCTCTAGCAACTGCTATATTTAATCATTTAATTCCATTAGATGATCCTGACCATTGTGTGATTCCTAAACTGGTCAGCTTGACCACTAGTATCTTTCGGTCGACCTCTCTGTTTGTAAACAATCAAATTTTTGAATTAGGAGTACCATAGGTATCTCCTGGTTTACTGCCTCGATCGACCACACATTTGCCCTAGTCGACTGCTTCAACATATTTAAAAAATTGGATGCTCTAGGGATGTTTTCTAGACGACCTCAATTATATCTGGTCAACCACACCGATCGACCTATGCAAGGCTTGGTCGATCTTTTCAGCAAATCTTTGAAATTCTGTTGCTCTTGGAAGTTTTTTCTAGATGACCTCTCAGCTTGGGTAGGTCTGCTTCACTTGTCGACCTATGCAAGACTAGGTCGTCCTCTTCAACAGATTTTCAAATCTTTGTTGCTCTTTGGAGTTTTTCCGGATGATCCTTCAGCTTGGGCAGGTCGACCACACATGCACTTTTTCTTGATTAAGACCTACGAACTTTAACATTAAATGCATGGATTTAACGAACACGTTAGAACTTTCAAGTACCCATTTTCAAGGGTATTTCTAATTAGAACAAAAATATATGATTCATAGTCAATTTATCCAAATAATAATATGCATTATCAACTTAAATATAACAAAACAAGTATATTCAATGTCAATACAATTCATACTCAACTAATTATATCATTAATGTAGGATCGATATACGCCTATAGAGGGGGGTGAATATAGCGTTTCTAATAATTTCGTGCGATATTTAAATTCTCTAAATCCCTAAGTGATTTATCAAATACGATTAAATATGCAATCACATTAAATGCGTAAATTAAAGAGTAAGGGTTAGAGAAATGCACACAATATTTGTTTACGCGGTTCGGCAAACTTGCCTACTTCCGCGCTCCAAGTTTCACTTGGAGATATACTAAATAATTGGCTTACGGGTGCCAATAAAACCGTTTACAAATTGACTATTAAACGGGGCGTCACCCTTGACTAATTCTTAGGTCGTCAACCTTTGACTCTTACGAGTCGTCACTCTTAATTTGACTATTGCGGGACGTCACCCAAGTGTGATGAATTCTAAGGGAATCACCCTTTACAATCAAGCACAATATATGATTCAGAAATTTAACCCGCAATCTAGCTAATCCGAATTCTCCCAAATATAACTCGCAAATTCGGAATAGGGAGAATTGGATATACAATTAAATAGCTCACAGTGAGTAGTATTCGAGTATTGATTTTGGCAGAGCTTTGCCTCGAATATTCCATAGTTTCTTGAGGAGAGCTTGGTGTGGACTTATATTTATAGACACTGCCACTGCTGCTCCCGGACGTCCTCAGTGTCCGCACCAATCGTCCGCACGACCGTTGAAATTTTCTCGTTGAAAATATAGCCGTTGGACAGAAAATTATGCACTTGCGGACGCCAATTCTATCGTCCGCTTCATCCGCACAAATCATCCGCAACACATCCAGAACTGGACAGATTCAAATCGGACGCCAATATTTGCGTCCGCACCGTCCGCACCAACTGGGTCTATCGTCCGCGACTGCACAGTAGAGTTGAGGACGTCCTCTCTTCAAGTCCCGTCCGCACAACTGAAGACCTGCGGACGCCAATACACGTCCGCCTCGTCCGCGACCACCGTCCGCATATCCATCAAAATGGATAGAGGCAAACTGGACGACTAAGCCTCGCGTCTGCCTCATCTGCAGCGTCTGCGTGCATCCTCAACTGCACAACCTACTTCATACTACCACAAAATGTTTCCTCTAAGTCATACGAACCTTCCATTTTCCTGCATAGACTTAGAGAAACACATTAAACATTCTCAATACCCTTGATCAAGGGTATTCTCAATTTAATCGATAAGTATGATATATAAGAATTCAATGTATAAACAACTTTTACACTTTATTAAATTTCACATCATCTAGATCATATAGTCTAAACAATCTCCTTTATTGATGATGTCCAAAATATATAAAGTTGTTTATACCCAAACCTAAGCATGTGCCACAAATATTGCATATTTGATTTACTCAATTAAGTTATGCAATTTATCCACCAATTAATCCAAGTCACATGCTACTAAAATACAACTTATTGATTTACTAAATTAATACACAATTTAGTCATCATCAAAATAAAACTTAGCCCAACAAAAAAGCTAACAATTAAATCATAATCAACTTAGAATTAATTATTTATATTTATTATCAAAACAATTAACCTTAATTCCTATTAAGGTTAGGGTCATGACCACACCTTGTTGTTTGGGAGGTCGACCGTGTGACCTTAGTGGGTCGACTGTGCAACATCAACAGTGGACCACATGCTGATGTCGGGTCCACTGCAGTTAGTTGTCTAGTTGACCACACTCAGTTTTTGATCAACCATGACTCTATTGTCCAGTCAATCATCATTGGTAAGCCACTTCATGCTTTGGACGACCGTGCTCATATTCCGGTGGATCGCTTCCTATATGAGGCCGATAAAACATCGAGTTTTAGTATGGTTTTGCGTGCAATGCAAGTGATGCACCTAGTACTTTCAAAGTAATGGAATAAGTAAAAGCAATCTGCAATTTAAATGTTTAGTAAATTAGCATTATACCAGCATGTTAGTACAAAAATTATCAATGAATAACATATTAAAAATGTATATTTATTTTTATAAAACATCATTTGGTCATTTGTGCACTTGCTATTTTTAACATAACACAAAACTACCATCCACTTATTTTAATCCCATTGTCTAGTCTAATAAAGTATATTCAATCCTTTTAGTTTGTGTCATTTCAATTTAAGCCTTGTGGTTCTTCTCAACAAGGTTTTCATAGTCTTAATTTGAATCTAAATAATCTAATTTATTTTCATTATTAAATTTAAGATATTTTTTTAAAAATTTTATTATTTATTCGAATTAAAATACTTAATTATAGTAAAATAATTGACTTCTATTTAGTTATTTTTCAGTTTAGTTAATTTTTTTAAATTAATTTAGTTTAAAAATGACACCTATTTTAACTTATATAAATATGTGACGTAATTATAACAATTGTTACATGATTGTTTTTGGGAGGACTTGCAGGTGAGGACATGCAGCTGTTGCCTGTGTTGTTTTAAGTATCTTTGATGCCGCGCTGTATCAAGTGATCATTTTTGCTTCCTAAGTAAACTACTGCGTCATCAATCATTTACTATTTGCCCTCTCACATCTTCGCACCTCAAACCTCTACTACTAAATAATTACCAACAAAATAAGGGAGGGCGGGGAGTGGGCCTGGCCGAGCTGATGAATAGGCGCGTTCGCCCCAGCCATGCCGGCGGAGTAGGCAGGGCAGGACTAGCTACGCGGTCCAAAGTTCCAAGTTATATTCTCATCCAAACCCAATTAAACAACAAACAATATTTATTTCTTCACCTCCCTAGTAGTCCTCGTAGTTGTACAGCATATATAGCTTACAAATTTGATTCACAAATAAGGTTTATGAGTTCATCCCCAAAGATCATAAAGAACAGAACGAAGTGTTGTTGTCGGATGGGACAAACGCAAGAAGAACGCAACAACTGGATGTAAAATGCATGGCTGCCGCAGAAAGCCATCTTCAACCTCAGCGCCCTTTTGGGTTCATTATCTGTGAGAAAACTGCGCTTGGGGTCAACCCGTCAGAATCTTCACTGGCCAGGCTCCGGCCACCTATGCTCATGCTTATTCCACTGCTCGAGTCTGTTACATTGCCGTCAAACCCAGGAGAAATATTTGGATCCTTCTTCCCTTTAGTTTCTAAAAGGACCTGATCCTCCTCTTCCGCCACTCCGCTCAGAACCTTGCCACTCTCTTCCGCACTCTCCTGCAACTGCAAGGCAAACTCTAGGTTCCATAGCACATCACCCATGGAAGGCCTGTCGATGCCCTGGTCAGCCACACATTTCATTGCAGTCTCTGCGAATTTCTTGAAACATTCTTGGGCAATCTTCCCTTTAAGGAGAGGGTCAATCATCTGCTCCAGAATACCTTTGTTGTGGCAGTGTGCAGCCCACTCTGCCAAACTGACTTGCTCCTTCGGAAGACTTGGATTTAGTGCTGGACGAGCACACAAAATCTCGAAAAGAACAACTCCGAATGAGTAAACATCGGATTTGTCCGTGAGCTGTTGTCGCCTGAAGTATTCTGGATCCAAGTACCCAAAACTACCCTTTACGACGGTGCTGACATGTGTGTTGTCCAATGTAGGACCCGTTTTCGACAATCCAAAATCTGAAACCTTGGCCACCCACTTCTCATCCAACAGAATGTTGGTCGTTTTTACATCTCGATGAATAATTGTATGCTTAGCACCAGTGTGCAGATAATGCAAACCTCGAGCAGCTCCAATACATATCTCAAGCCTCTGCTTCCATGGCAATGGCGGCTTCTGGGTCTTGTACAGATGCTCACGAAGAGTTCCGTGGGCCATGTAATCATAGACAAGGATCATCTCACAGTTTTCCTCACAATAGCCGATCAGTGAAACAAGGTGGCGATGGCGAAGCTTCGAAAGCATTTCGATTTCAGTTTGGAACTCATGAACACCTTGCTCGGAGAGTGGATTTCCCCTCTTAATGGCAACTTTAGTTGTACCACCATCGATTTCTCCCTTGTAAACCTTACCAAATCCTCCCACTCCGAGGAGTAAGGATTCGTCAAAGTTCTTGGTGGCAGCCTTGATTTCGGTGAATGAGAAGTGCCGACAAAGGTTAGATGGGAGGGATGATGCATAACTTCCGGTAGTGTTCGTCTTTGCAGAGCCAGCAGAGTGTGAATTCCCGTAGAGTGAAAGAGGAAGCCACCCAGAAGGCCCTTCACTTGCACTCGATTCCTTTGCTTGGTTCCGTCGACGGGAAGCCACAACGAGGAAAAAACCAACTATAAGTGCTAAAACAACTCCACCACTAATGCTCCCAGCAATGATAGTCGTACGATTCCCCGATTTCACATGACCGGAGGTTACATCGGTTGAGGGTTCAATTTCGTCTTGTACCTCCGGTATGGGATTTGTACCTCCTAGATTGCCATTTGTATCATTAATTTTGAATATCTCCACACCATTCAAGATTGTGTCGTAATATTGGGACGCAGAATGAGTATTTGGATGGAGATCAAGCCAGAGATCCTGCCGTGGACTACCAGTTGGAACAAGCACAACATAATCCTCATACACAGGAACCCCATTTGATCCAGCCCAGGCAATTACATCTGCGTCAGAAGTAGCAGTCTGATTGTTAAGAAAGATCTCAAACACTCTTTGATTCACCTTAGTGATAATGTCTGTAATCTCACAGAAATGAAGCCTAACCAAATACGAAAATCCAGAATCAATTGCAAAAACCCAAGTCATATTGAATTTAGCGTTGACAGCAGCGGTCGGACCCATTGATCTTGCAGTGGCATAAACATCGAGAGGGGCTGTATAAGTAGGCATGGTTGATGGGTATTTGATGGTGAAATTTGAATCAGCTGCCAAGGTTACCCCAAGAGCTGCAGAGAAGATGTAAGCTGAATCATCAACCCAAATCCTGAAAAGACCAGTATCTGCTGGAGGCAAGATATTGCTCCCTCCCACGTTCAACCGATAAACATTCTCCAGGGCTGTGCTGTTATCAATATAAAATGGAGAATTTTGACCCACAATCATGGTTGTTCCATCTGTAGCACTGTAAATATCCGGCATAGAGATGATCTCAATCCCGTTAATGAAAGCATACGCGTTGGAACCAGTGGAAGATGGAGTGAAGGTAATATTCAAAGTTTCATCTTGAACATTAATGGAGTATTCCTTCATAATATATGCAAAATTCAATGCCTGTGCCGTCTGAAGAGAACTGAAATTCTTGAGAAGAGTATAGGAGTTGGCCGTGACAGTGAAAAGAGCGTTAGATGCGTTGAGCCCTTCGTAGGAATTAGGGTAAAAGTAGAGGCGGACAAAGAGCCGACCGGCTCCGACGGGAAAACTATAGGTGAAGTTAGAGCGGAAAACACGAGCAGTCATGAACGGAACTGCGGAAACTGAAGGGTCTTGGGTGGCAGCAGGAGATACCACGGAGTTTCCGACCGGCGAGGCAAATTCCGACCCAATATCAGTGACCCATGTCCGGCCATATGAATCGTTAGCCTGGGGAGGCCCCCCACAGTTTATCAAAATCTTATCAGAAGGCACATAATTAGCAGCCAAAATCGCCTGAATGGTGCAGAGGAAGTAAAGAAAAATCGGAACCGACACGAGATGAAACTTAAAAGGGATATCCATGGACTCAGAATCGTAGTTCTCTTTTCTTAGTCTCCTCACCACGACGATTACGTGGAATGGAGAGGGCGGGGGAGGATTTGATTTACCTCGCCGGAAATCGAACCAGAGACACAGAGAGAAGAATTTAGAACGGATATCCGGCCTCTAATGAGCACAAGAACAATTGAAGGTCGAGATCTAAGTGGTAGAAGCCCTTATGATAAACCAACAACGAAACCCAGAAAATAAAGTAACGGAATATAGCAAAAACGAAACAGGAACCCAATAAAAAAGTAAGATCGAAAGAAAACGTTTCAGATCCAGGAAGACGAGCTACCAGCGCTAGCGAAATTTGGTAGGTAGAATGGGAGAAGAAGATCTGAGAAAAATGTTAGACACAACAAAAGAGGAGTGAAGAAGAGAGCAAAGCCATTTTCAGATAAAGATAAGCAGAAACACCGGTAAGAACTCAAAGAAAGATAAGGGCACAGAGGGAAGAAACTAACTTTACCTGTGGAGAACCGGAGGAAGGAGGAAGGAGTTGCAGATAGAATTGGTAGCGTTCTAACCGGAGAAAGATGGAGCTGAGAGAATGGAGAAATGTGTAGAATGGGAGAGTAGTTGAAAAGGCTTGGAGAATTAATTAAGAGCCGTTAAGGAAAAGAACATCAGCACGTCTTTATAGTCAACCTCACAGCTCTACTATTTACTGCTAGCTTTAGCCATTTTTACCAGCTCAAGCTCGCTCTGCCACTGGGTCCTTGGGGAGATGGTAGGCAAAAGAGAGAGGAAGACGCGTTTTGGAAGATCTGACTTTGGATGGCTTTGGTGAGTTGTCTCGGGGTTGGAATCCGGTATGATTAAAAAGCCCAACTCTCCTTTTACGTGGGCAGAGACTCGTCACACGCTGGCACTATAATTTTATATTACATTTTTATAATGTAATTGTCATTATAATCAAACGTAAATAATAAATTACATATATTAATTAATAAATAACTACTTAATTATAAAATCAATGACAAGTCAACCACTAAATAATTTTTATTAATAAATAAAATATTTAATTATGAGAAATAGATATAATAAATATCATTGTCATATTTGTCGCTCAAAACGTTGTATTTTTGCTACGAAAAGATTACTTTCTTCAGAGAAAAGAAGATTTTTCACAATAAAAAGACGACTTTCTGTTGCAAAAAGACGATGTTTCTCTACAAAAAATAATGTTTCACAGTGAAAAGAAAATATTATTTAACAACAAATATGACAACGATATTTATTTTTCATAATTGAATATTATGTTTATTAGCAAAAATTATTAAATAGTTAATTTATTATATATAATTCAATAGTTATTTTTGTTAATTTCACCTCACAAAAACTACCCACCAAAATTATAGCATTGTACATCCGACATTGGTTTAAAGATTCCGGATAGAATTCATTGTCTTGGAGTTATGATGTTGTTTTTGTTAGGGTAGGTAGTATGAACTTTAATTGTTTTATATTTTAGAAATTATTGTATGAATTTTTTCTCTTCTTTACGCGTATGTTTTTGGTAAAGAAATTAAAGTCAATTTTGTTTTATATTTCTATTTTCTCTTTTCACTTTGCGTTTCTACATTACGAGGCCAAATAGATAGCATCTTTGTTTTTCATTTTAGAAAAATAGTGCCTTATTCCAATTGTATATGTGTTCCAACGTTGTTGTTAAGCATGTAAGAGTGCATGAACTAAATCACACATACATTCTATTGTTGATATTTTATGATAATTTCATTGCTCAAACCTCAAAAAACTTCAATTTGAGTGCATTACTTCATGAAAGCTACTAAGGATTGTAATGAAATGTGACAAATGTATATTTAAAATAAGATTACAATTAATAATAACAATGTCAAATTAAATTTAAATAAATTATGCATAAAATGTTAACAACTCAAAGTATTTTATATTAGTGCCATTATAAAATTGTAGAGATGGTTTATATCGATTGATTGTACATGCACATTTTAGTCTAACTTATAATTTGAGTTGATACTTTTATGCAAGTATCTAATTACAATTAATATGCACTTACTTTATGCACATTAATAGCACATTCTCACTAACTATCTGTCTACAAGTAATGAGCTGTAATCAAATTTAGCTTAGTACTCAAAGCTTTTTTTGAGAGCTCTCAAAAACTTAGACGTAAACCTCAGATGCCAGTAAGTCTCAATACTCTAAAGAACACTGTGAAGAGAAATGATATTTTCAATCTACAATTTGCTTAGCATCGTCAAAGAGAAATTCATTCAGACTGGAATAAAATGAGTAGACTTTGTCAATTGATCAACTATTACCCATATTGCATCAGAATTCTACACATTCTTTGGCAAGCCGATCAAAAAATCCATAGTAATCCTATTTCATTTCCTTTTTGGGAAAGGTAGAGGCTACAACAATCTAGCTAGCCTCTAATGCTCAGTGTCATGGTCCTACTTCCGAGGGGCTTAAGACGGACCATGCAGCACCTATTGTCGGGGGAAACAACGAGTCAGCCTACGAGGTGTGTCAACGACACCAATTGTCCACGATGTTAGAGCGAACTTTGTGTCTAACAAGTGAGCGATAAGCAAGCGAGATTAATCGAAAAGAGCGACATTGAGCATAGTGAGCATTGAGAGAGTTTGTATGTAAAAAGCTTGTTCATTGATTGGCAGCAAATTACAACGTTGGGTAGGGGGTCTACGTGCAGTCATGCCTCTACCCCTAAAGAGCAATCTGGACAATTCCCACCATGGCAGGAGTATAAATGTTATGGTAGCGAGGAGTCACTTGCCCAAAATGGAAAGAAAAGAAATACAAAGGATTTGCCATAAATAGAAAGAAATCTACTTTAACAACATGGGCGCCCATGGACAACACGTTCTGGATAAGCCCAGATCTTACATTCTCCCCCACTTGAGTTGTTGACGTCCTCGTCAACTTATCTTCATCTTGAACTCTTCAATCTTTTGCACGGAGTCCTCCAAGTCTTCCTCCTTCTCCAAGGTTACTTCATTATCTCCAAGTTCTCTCCACTTGATCAGGTACTCAGTGCGTAGGCGATGGCTTGTTTTGACGCTTCGTTCTGCAAAAATTTCTTCAACTTCCTTCTTCTTCCTATTGTTGATGGAGATGTCAGGTCTGCTGATGTTGTTGCTCTTCACGTTCTCCCCATCTAGATGATATGGCTTTAAGTTGCTGATGTTAATCACTGAGTAGATTTTTAGCCATGAAGGTAGATTGACTCTGTAGGATGTTCTTTCAATCTTTTCAACAACTTGAATTGGGCCTTCATATTTCTAGACAAGCCGCTTGTCTTTCTTTCCTCGAAAGCAAAGCTGTTTATGCAACAACTTCACCAACACTAGGTCTCCAGCTTTGAACTCCAATATTCGCCGCTTTTGATCTACCCACTTCTTCATATGCTTGGAGGCTCGTTCCAAATAGGCACGAGCTATTTCATTATTTTGCCTCTATTCTTTGGAGAAGTTTTACGCATTTGGACACTTCCCAGAGTTTGGTCGAGTGTGTGGGGTACCGTTGGTTGTCTTCCGAAAACTATCTCAAATGGGCTTATTCCAGTTGAAGAACTCTTCTGGCAGTTAAAACAGAATTGTGCCACGTCCAGGTGACTTGGCCAATTCTTCTAGTTGGTACTGATAAAGTGCCACGGATATTCTTCAAGTAAGTTGTTGAAGTGTTCTGTCTGGCCATCAGTTTGAGGGTGATAGCTAGAAGAGACATTCATACTTGATCCACGTAAATTGAACAATTCCACCCAAAAGAACCCGGTGAATCTCGTGTCTTTATCACTGATAATGCTTAAAGGTATACCCCATAATTTGACAACATGTTTGAAGAAGAGTTGCACTGTTGTTTTAGCAAAACAATACTTTAGGGCAGCAATGAAAGTTGCATATTTGGAAAACCGGTCGATGATCACCAAGACTGCTTCAAAGTCGCCTGTGGATGGTAGATTAGAGATGAAATCTAGAGATATGCTTTCCCAAGGTCTTGTTGGCACTAGTAATGGTTCTAGCAAACCCACCACTTTGTCTCTTTCCAGCTTATCTTGCTAACATACCAAACAGGTATTGGTATATTGCATCACATCGTCTTTTTATGTGAGGCCAATAATATCTCATCTTTAATAGGGCATAAGTTCTTTGCCATCTTGCATGACCGACCCACAAGATTTCGTGACATTCTCTCAATAGGGTTCGCCGTAGATCATTACTCTGGGGTACATAAAGGTGGTTTCCCTTGGTGAATAATAGGTCTTTCTCGATCCAAAATTATCGGGTCTTCTTTTCCTTTACTAATTGCATGATGGACAGAGCAGCATGGTCGTGTTGTAGACAATCTCGAATGCGATCTCTCATAGACCTGGTAACTCTAATTGCTTGAAGTTGAAACAAATAGCAAAAACTGGCACACTCTGTTTTTCGACTGAGGGCGTCAACTACCCGATTTGATTGGCCCGACTTATGCTCAAAATGGAAATCAAATTTTGAGATAAGTTCATGCTAACGCGCCTGTTTGGAAGTCAACTTTGGCTGCTCAAAGAAATGACAAATTGCGCTGTTGTCAGTCTTTACTATAACTTTGATCCAAGAAGGTATTGTCTCCATACGAGAAGGAAGTGTACTACGGCCAACATTTCTTTCTCTGAGGCTATATACCTTCTTTCAGCATCTTTCAGCTTGCAGCTTTCATAAGCGACAAGATGACCATTTTGTAGGAAGACTCCTCCGAGTGCAAAGTCAGATGCATCAATTTCGATTGCAAATGACAAAGTCACATTGGCTAGAGCCAGAACTGAACTTTGCATTATAGCTTCTTTTAACTTAGCAAAGGTTGTCTGACATTCTTGGTTCTACTCCCAAATGAGTTCTTTCTTTAACAACTTAGTGAGAGGTGTTGCCTTCTTGGAGAATCTTTCCACAAACCGCTTATAATAATTTGCGAGACCGAGAAAAGAACACAATTCTGTAATTGAAGTGGGGTTTCTCCATTCTCGAATTGCCTTGACCTTGTCAATAGCCATGCGAAGCTGGCCTTGTTCAATAATGTGCCCAAAGAACCCAATACTTTTTTGGGCAAAGGAACATTTTTCTCTCTTTACATATAACTGATTCTATCTCAACTTCTCGAAGACTAGACGAAGATGAACTTGATGATCTTCAATACTCTCACTGTAAACCACAATGTCGTCCAGGTATACCACCATAAATTTATCAAGAAATTCATAGAATACTTGGTTCATTAGAGTGTAAAAAGTTGTGGGAGCATTTGTCAGTCCAAAGGGCATCACCAAGAATTCAACACTTTTAGCTACAATAAGCCAATGTTGCAACATCACAAAATAGGTTCTCGAACCTGCACGATGCAACAAAGATACTATGCCAACTCGAGACTGTTGTGTTGGTTGTTTATTACTCAAGTTCTACATCTTATCATAATGCACTGGAACAGTGCCAACTGACACTACTACACCCAAAAACAGAAGCACGACCATTGTGGAGCTGGTGATGAAACATCAAAGCTTTTCATGAAACGTTGTCACGACTTTTTTCATGTAAGGTCACCAATGGTCAATAGGGGAGACATGTATCATCCAACATTTGTTACCTTGCCCTTATATACTTAACACATTCAGCAAATTCCTTAATTGCCTTAGACATAAACTATCAATAATATAATATGAAAACCAACCAACCACAAACTATGGTTCCGTCCGACATTACCCTCCATTGCAACTCTTGGATAGATTATTGCATCACTACCCCAAGTAATTCCTTTTGATCTAACTCAAGGTTTATTCAATTCTCATTGGCATGGACTAATGTTTAAGCTAATGTCCCCTTAATCAATGTTGAGAATTAAACAAACTATTGATGGTTTCATTTAACTAAATTTCTATAGAATAAAAAATCGAAGTATTTTAAACTAAAACTTTCATAGTCTTCACATAAACAATAAAAACATAGAATTATACTTAGTTGCAAATGAAACATTAAACAAAAGAGACGAGCAAAGTGGTGTCCATGAATAACTTTAAACTAATTTATATGGATTGATGTAGAAAATGTGCATATAAAGTTGGAGCTAAAAGAGTATATTTTAAGATATTGGGATGCGACGTGACAACAACTGTTGCCATATCCACCTTCACAAGAAAACAGAACCGCAATTGCTAAGTTGACGGACAACCTTCGTTTATTCTATTCATTAAACCATCAAATGGATTAGCGTGATATTTGGGAGATTTTCATTTGTTTTTTCTTTTAAAAACATTAAATTAAAAACTAAGTCAACAATTTGAACTCAATACTCTCTTTGATATTTTCTATTCCTATATTTATATTAAATAAATAATAATTATTAGTACCTATTCATAAACATCATACTAAAATACAAAGGAAAGTAGGATCGATCTAACCAGATCTAAAATGGGTTCATGCCCGGTTTTCAAAGTGCATCGAAACAACATTTAGTTTTAATTTTTAAAAAATTGTAAATTTTGTAATTTAATTTAGAATATACAAATGTGAAATTAACCGAACAAAACTGAATTATCAATAAATTGAAATGGCAACCACCAACATTTATTGTTTTGTTAAGTTTTGATTACTTTGGACAATGGACATTTGATGTTTATTTCCTAACATAGTAGTTAGAATATATTTGCTTTTGTATTAGGTATCGAATCGGAATAGAAAATGCCGGTTCAGTTTTTGTGCCGAAAAATTTGGTATTAGTTCAACAATTACATTAACTGAACTAAACTGATTCAATTTGGTTCTATTACAGAACTGAATCAAACTGGACAATGCACACCTTTAGAATAAAGTGCATATTAGAGTTTGGTGACTCCAACCCTTTTTGGTGACTCCAACCCTTTTTAGAGAGACAAAGCATCTGATAGTTGTCACTCTCTTAACTCCCTAAAAAAATTGATGTAACTATTGTCTTGACCACTGAACCGTTCAGCATTCAAATTGCACTACAATCTAGCACATATAATTATAACGAAAAAAAGGGATAAACTAAGTATGGTAAGCCTATTTGGATGCCAATGGGTACTCCCTTGCAGTCCAAACATTTTTAGGCCTAAGGCTTTCCAGCCCATAGTGAAATGACACACTGCAGAAACTAACTAGCTTTGCTTTTGTTGTTCATGGAGAAAAACTGTCTGAAACACCCAGTCGTTTGCCTGCCATTTATTATGTTCATGATAGGAGATCGATGAACGTCTCCATTCTCTGTACTTGGGTTTTCCATAGCTCAGTTGGGAATTCCATGTTGTGTTCTTGATGCCGGCAATTCTATCGACAGTGCTTTCTGCCCTGGGTTAAACCCTTCTGTCTTCCATCATCTTTGCCATTTTCAGAAATGGTGCTCTGTTACCGAGTTGAAAGACAGAAATGCTTAGAAATCAAGAGAACACAGATGATGGGCAATCGAGAGGTCTGAGGGATGAATCCCGTCGTTTCAGATTGCGCGGTGTGGCATAATGGAAGTAATTTGTGATCCCATCCACCTTCCAAGAAGTGCGAAACATTCTGATTGTTAGACAAGAAAAAGTAGTAGAAACCCGCGCTGCATGGTCCCTACAAATTACAGCAGAGTAAAACGGCTGAAACGACATACAAATGGGAATAGCAACCCACTAAAGGCGGCAATATCGTCCTTCTTTTATTTTCCCATGGCTATTGGCTAACCAACCACCTCCATTGAAGGCCTATCACGAGCAAGCTACTACTCACTTTCTCATAAAATTATCATCTTTTGATTGCGACATCTCCGCTACAAATTAGGGGGTGTAAATCGGTTCCATTTGAAATGGGTAAATGAATATCGATTCGGTTCGGGTTGGAGTGAAATGAACTGAAAAAACTGAAACCGAACTGCCCGACATTATTTTAGAAAAAAACACCCCAAAATTATGCATTGTGCGGTATAAACTCAGTCTATAGTACAGTGTGCCCTACACTTTATAATCATTATTTATAAAGCATGTATGAAGTCAATTTTGTTTTACTTAATAAATGAACTGAAGATAGCACTTCATCAAGGAATTGTTGGATTACAAGAAGGGTGAGTAACTAAAAAAATACTTGTACGTAATCTACCTGCACATATCTCATTGGGTTAATTGATGCAGGTAATCTGTACATAATCAACCCAAAATGTTATGTTATCTTCATAAAAAATTATCAAAAAAAAAAAAAACTAAAATTGGAAGACAAGGAAAAAACCGAACCGAAAAAACAGACTACAAAACCGAAAAACCAAACATCAAAGTCGCGAAAAAAACCAAAATTGAACCAAAACCGAATCGATGAGAAATGAAACCGAGGTTTGGTTTTCAATGCAGTTTGTCGTTGTCCATGGTTCAGTTTCAGTTTTTCAAAACAAAAACCGAACCAACTAGGTTCGGTTCCAATTTGGTTAAAAACCAAACCAAACTGAACCAATCCACCCCTAGTTGAGCCCTCCCAACAAGCCGAGCTTAACAAGCTCAACAAATATAAATAAAATTATTTTATATAAATATGTTATATATATATATATTTTAAAAATTTTAGTTATTAAAATTATAATAAATATTTATTATTGTAATGTTAAAATATAATACACGATAAGGGTGTGCAAATCAAACCGGAATTGATGAACCAAACCAGAACCGGTCAATTCGATTCGGTTCGGTTTGGTTTTGCACATTGTAGTCTTCTCCCTTTCTTTCAGCCTTCACGTTTTATAAGCAAGAGAAGCTTCTCTAAGAAGCCTCATGCTGATAGAGGTTCACCTACCACCAAGAGGTGGCACAACTCACAATTGCCACATGGATAATCTTATCGCTTTGGGTAAGGGTGGAAATTGGTTCAGTTCGAGCCGGGTAACCGAACCAAACCGAATTATTTTACTCTATTTGGTTCGATTTTAAAAGGGAAAAAGCGATTTTAAAACCGAATCGAATATAACCGAAATCTTTGGTTTGGTTCTCGATTTTAATGAAGAAAAACCGAGTAAAACAAAACTGAATCGAAATAAACCTAAACTAACCCATTTAACCTAATTCAAATAATCAAAATCCTCTCCGCCTGTGCTCTCTCACAAGTCACCACATTTCATTTTCATTTTTCAGAATTCAGTCTTCTTTCTTTTCACTGAGTCTCAACACCTGCGAACTGAGAGGCAACAAAGAGAGGCAGAGAGCCGACTCAGGCATTCGCTGACTCAAGTAAGAGCTTCGTTACTTAGGCAAGAGTTGAGAGTCAACCTTTTTTTTTGTTCACAGAAGCAGATCTTCATTTTAGAGCTCCACTATTTTTCTCAAATATCAGGTATTTTTCTTTTAATCTTTTGATCTTAATGTTCCGTTTTGGTCTGTAAATATCAGGGACGAAGAGTATTTTTTTTTTTGTTAATGTTTTGTTGTAAGTTGGAGATCTAGAATAGTATAATGTTTCAATTTTTCTTATTGACTGAAAAGGAGTGGACCTTATTTTGTTGAAATTTTGATATTTTTATGCTTTGTTGGATTAGATATGTTGAGACAACGGTTGGGAAGAGTGTTGTTGCTGTAACAATGGCTCCCAAAAGATTCTCAAAGCTTTTGTCTTTCTCATTTGCTTCCCCTTCTTCCTTCATAAGCAGAGGTAACAGTTTGCTCGTCATCTTTCAGTGATGATGGTTATGGATTTATATTTTGTTTTGTTTTTATTGGAATTTAGTTTCTAGGTTTTGTTTGATTCTTTAGAAAATGTAGTTTTTTTGTAATTTAAGAAATCAAATGTGAAGATGAGTGTTTGATGTTGCTCTAACTCTGCTAAATACTATTTCCTTCGTGTTCCTAAAATTTTATCATAAATGTTTTGTACTTTAATGGAAAAGTGAATCAGATGAAAGAAAAATTCATTAAAAAAAAAGCTAAAATTTCTATGAGATTTTTTAAGTCGTTTTATGTTGAAATCTGTTGAAATTTGAGTTAAATTTGTGAGTTGAAATCTATTTAGCCAAATGCTAAGGAAACAAATTTTTTGGTTTTTTAAAAAATCGAATCGAAAAATCAAAAATCGAACCAAGGAAAACTGAAAACTGAAGTTCTATTTTTGATTGGTTTTCCAATAGATTTGGTTCGGTTTCAGTTTTTTTATTTTCAAAATTGAACCAAGTCGGTTCGGTTTCAATTTACTATAGAACCGAATCGAATCGAACCGAACCAATTGCACCCTTAACTTCGAGAAGATTGAAGTTAATCCATCATCATATCAGGCGAAGCAATAAGTGTTGGCCCTTTTGTTAGACTAAGTTGTATTTTGATAATGACTAAAATATTGGTTAATTTAATAAATCAATAAGTTGTATTTTGTGTTGTATTCTATATTTTCCAGATATTATTCTTATCAGTTTTCTCATAATATTTATATCCGTGTTTATTGGAAATACCTTCAAAATATGTATTATTAATGTGCTAACATATCTACTTGAGCCCATGTAGTGTTAAATATCTTTTAGAACTCAATATAGTTCAAGATTTATTATGGAGTGAAGTGGGGACGAGCTTGCGGATGGAGAAAAGCGTCCCAATCTGTTTATGTGCTCTTGTGGACGCATGCGGACTCAAGCAAACGAATACGGACTTTACTGCTTTGAATATGTAATATTCAGAATGCCATTCGAACGCTATTGAGCATCCAACAACATATTTGAATCTGTTTATTTCAGGTGATGTTGTGGACGAGATGCGGACGAACAAGGACACGTCCGCTTTGAATCTGTCCATTTTGATGTGCAATTCAGACGCCATTCTGCAGACATACGGAAAATATGTCGCGTCCGAAGGTGAGGTTCGAATGAAGCACGGATAGGCAAGTAGGAGTGAGGACGAAGCTAAAAGCTTTCTGGAGAATATCATTTTGGTCTTGTTGACGAGTGTGGATGAGATTGCGGACGAAGGCCCTCATCCGAAAGTTTCAGATTGAGCATAACGGCTATATTTTCAATTGGCGGATTTTAACGGATATTTTCGAACGGCTACATGCGGACGAGTCCGAACGAATGATGATGATTCGAAACTCCATTGCCTATAAATACAAGATCACTCCAAGCTCTCTACAATGATCGGATATTCGATGTGAAGTCCTGCCAAAATCAATACTCGAATATTATACACTGAGTATTGTGTTTGTTCTTGCGCCTCCTTGCTTAATCCAACAATCTACGATTTCCGTATCTATGACATGGTTCTGGTCTGTTTTAAAAAACTTATAGCTTTCTTCATGGGATTCTAACTATTTCAAGGAATTTAGTTTTTGGAGTCTTGGTTTTCTTTTCCCTATTTTTTTCACTGTAATTTTGGTAATCCAGAAGGCAGGCAGGCAGGCTGGGGATGGGGATTTCCCCATCCTAAGCCTCTTCCCACAGGCTGGACCGTTGCCCTTGGGGATGCGGGCCCCGACTGGGCCGGCCTGCCTGGCTCGCGAGCCAGGAACACTAAGTCTGGCTCGGCCCGCTACACTGACGGGCCGATCGGCGGGCTGCTTGCTAGTTTAACATCTCTAGCTAAATAATTCTAGACTTTGTTTTTACTGGCTAATCTTGAAAAACCAATTAAAGAACATACCTTAACGTGTAGAGCAACTTCACCTTTACTTCTACGATCTTGACTTCCACTATCTCGAAAATAAAGACCGTAAAGGGTCGACGTCATCTGTCTTAGCGTTAAAGGTTGAAACACATCCCAGCGTTAGCAATCTTGCTTCGTCTAACAATGGTGTCACCCACATGGAGGAACCATATAAAAGTACACCCCCAAAACAAAGCAAATGTCTACTTTTCAAGCCTGTAACAATGGAAAAATCCGGCGGAGGATTCTGGTTTGGATTTGTTTATACAATGGCCTTTTTTATAATCTACGCTGCAGCTTCAACTTCTGAGGCCGGTTTTGATCGGAAATCAGAAATCACAGTGGAAGATGTTGATCGTCATGTGCTATATTACGTCATGAATTATGGGTAAATCATTGAATCCTCTTGCTGATTGTTAAACTATCATACTCGTATTTTAAGTTCATGTTCGTCGACCAGTTCGCCACGGCTTAACATTAGAGCTCATACCTTATTTGAACTCGTTTGTGTGGACTTTTCAAAATAAATTATTTGCCTAACCAACAAAAATGATGAACTAAACAAAGCAACAATTCAAAACTTATGAGCTTCTGAGCAAATAATCTTAAGATGAATGGCAATAAAGGTTCGAGGAGTTTGAGGAAATGGAAGAGGGTGCGTGGCAAATGGTGCAGAAAAAAGGAAACCAATTTGTGGTGAATGACCAGCCATTTTATGTGAATGGTTTCAACACATACTGGTTGATGGTGTTCGCTGCGGATCAATCAACAAGGGGAAAAGTTACAGAAGTGTTCAAACAGGCCTCTTCTGTCGGATTAACAGTCTGCAGGACATGGGCATTTAATGATGGCCAGTGGCGAGCGCTTCAAAAATCTCCTTCTGTCTATGATGAAGAAGTGTTTAAGGTATGCATCTTCTTTCTATGGCTTATGTTTTAAGCTTTATTGTTATGGTTAAAATAGAAACACAAATGCTAATTTGAAAAAATCACGAAAGAAGAGAAAATTTACTATGATGACCAAATCACAACACTGAATTTTACTACTCAAGCTTATATGTATTTATAGAGTAAAGCTAAACTCTAAAGAAACTGTGTAACTCAAGCTTATAGTCTCGATCAGTTATTAACCTTTAATTTCACGGATGCCTATTGGTTTCTCTTTTGAACTTGCAGGCCTTGGATTTTGTAGTTAGTGAAGCTAAGAAGTATAAGATTAGGCTCATCTTATCATTAACAAATAACTGGGATGCCTATGGTGGCAAGCCACAATATGTCAAATGGGGAAAAATGGTCGGCCTGAATTTGACGTCCGACGATGACTTTTTCTCTGATTCAACTCTTCGGAACTACTACAAGGCTCATGTGAAGGTTGGTTTGGGTTCATGCGATTATCGTCTTTTTTTAATTTTCATAACCGAGGAACCATATGGAACTTATATATTTGGTTCTTGTACAAAGCTTGATGATGCTAATGTTGATTTGTATTTTGATTGTGTGTATAGACGGTTCTTAACAGAGTTAACACAGTCACAAACATTACTTACAAGGATGATGCTACGATTTTCGCATGGGAACTCATGAATGAGCCTCGATGCACTTCGGATCCTTCCGGTGATAAATTGCAGGTTTGTTTTTCTTCAACATAAAAGGAGTCGAATTAAAGATTTCATTGTAGAAGTAAGTAAAAGGACAAATATAGGTTAAAGGGTAGGAAGTTGTAATTGTAACAATAAAATGCGAATACGGAGAAAGAAAAACGAAGACTGAATATCAAAACGTGAGACCCATAAAATGTAAAAAAACTATAGGCTAAAAAGAGAAATTCACTATTAAAAGTTTTGCGACTCAAATATTATATATATCTAAACCTAAAAACAAGTTAATTCTACAAGGTGCAACTCATGTTACTCTAAAAAACATAGTCCGTGTCCACTGGGACAAAAGTTCACAATTTTGATCTAAAACTTTTGTTGCACCTCGAGTTTTTGGACGGTTTGAATGGAATTCAAGTCACCAAACATTAATTGTCATCATGTGAACTGCTGCAGGATTGGATACAAGAAATGGCGGTGTATGTGAAGAGCATTGATCCAAAGCACTTGGTGGAGATTGGGTTGGAGGGTTTCTATGGTCCATCAACGCCTAACAGGGTTCAATTTAATCCCAACACATATGCTCAACAAGTGGGAACTGATTTTATCAGGAATCACCAGGTTCTGGCCGTCGATTTCGCTTCCGTCCACATTTATGCAGACTCTTGGTGAGTTTTCCAGTCGTTTATTCTCCTCGATCAACATGTCATTAAGAAATCTCATAAATTATACAACAAACACAAACCAAAGACCATAAGTTTCTAGAATTGGTAGTAACAAGTTTACTAACCCATAACATAACATGTTTTGACAACGCGATAAATTGTGTTGGAAAGGATATCTCAATCGGTTTCAGACGAGCACTTGGAGTTTACGAAAAGATGGATGGAGGCTCACATAGAAGACACAGAGAAACATCTCGGAATGCCAGTTTTGTTTGGAGAATTCGGCGTATCAACAAAAGACTCCGGCTACAACTCGTCCTTCCGGGATGCATCGGTGAGTTTGGTGTATAAAACGCTTCTAGACTCGATAAAGAAAGGAGGGGGCGGAGGAGGGAGCCTTCTGTGGCAGCTTTTTCCAGAAGGAACTGATTACATGGATGACGGCTATGGGGTGGTTCTATCGAAATCTCCATCAACGGCCAACATCATCTCTCTTCAGTCCACCAGGCTTGCCATCTTCAACTCCTTGTGTTCTTGGAAATGCCGTTGGGGTTGCAAGAAGAGAAATGTGTTCAATAGCTTACAATTGTACTCTGAATAGTTGTTTTAAGATAAAAGAATGTTTCTCCTCTTCTAAACTATAAATTTCAAAAGATGCTCTCCTTACACGTGTCACTCACTAGATGTAAGAGATATTCTATAAATACAAGTAGGGGTGTTCAAATTCGGTTTCGGATCGGTTTTAGTACAAAGCAAACCGAATCAGTCGGTTTCGGTTTGAAAATTTTAAAACCTATATCGGTTTTTTATTTTGGGGTAATCAAGTCGGTTCCGAAACCAATATTTTGGTTCAGTTTCGGTTCGGTTTCGGTTTTTTCATATATATATATATAAGTTTGGCATTTGAGATTGATGCTAAAATCATTAAAAAAAAAGGAAAAAAGGAAAAGCATTTTGCCTCTGTCACGTGTCTGTTTGCTCAGTACAGATAGCAAATCACATATTAAACTCTTGCTTGAAATCTTAGCAAGACCTTGCGTCTGCTTAGCTGAATAATTTAGTCATACGCCAACACTAACTAGTAACTAACAAAAAAAATGTGTAAAATCTGTAAAGCATTCACTCAAACTAAAATCAAAATGACATCAACAATGCAATAGGCCAATAGCAACTAGCAATAGCAATATTTGGTCCAACATCTGCGTGCAAACAACAACTTGAACCATCCATGATTCCATATAGAAATAAACATAGATGATGGTGCATATACATTATACAACAGAAAAATGACAAATCCTATTAAATCCAGAAAAATGAATCAATTCAGTGTGACATGAAGAGAGAGCTATCCTCTTGCGCCTCTCCTCTTCCCAAACAGTATATTTTAGCCAGACAGAAAAATAAAGAGAGATCTATCCTCTCGGACCTCTCCTCCTCCCAGCAAATTAACAGCAAAGTAACAAGTTATGATGCAAAGAACAGCAAAGAACAACAAAGTTGGTGCAAAAAACAAATCAAAAAATTTATGATGGTGCAACGATCAGCAAAATTGATGTATAGAAAACTAACCACTTACCAATATTGATCAACGAGCTCGGCAGTTGTAGTCTGCATTGCTGCCTGGAGCCTGGAGATGCTAAGACGAAGCAAAAACGAACGAAAACCTGTACTGCCTGCAGAGGAACAAAATTCGTACCTTTGTTACAACAGAGGAACGAAAATGAAACAGGGTAGGACTAGGAGCATCTAGCCGAGGAACAGAGAGGGATAAGAGTCGAGAGACACTCGAACTCTGAAGGCTGAATTCGGACTCGGAAGTCGGAACGAGAAGACTGAAGTCCTGAACTGAAGTGAAGAGTGTGAAGTACCTGAGGGACGACGGGCGACGGCGACGGGCGAGGGCGACTGCGCGAGGGCTGAGGCTGAACAAAAACAAAAACCCTAAAATTGAAGGAAATCTGATTTATCTGCAGCCAGGGCCAGCGATTTAATGCGTGTTTTTCTTAAACTTATTTTTAAACGTGTTTAACTTGTTTTTGAAAATCTTAATATAGCGAAAGACTTTTCTTTATAAATATAAAAGGTTCTTCATTTATCATCAATTGAAACTTATTCCTTTTGGTTTGACCATATATATTGAAAACCAACTCCACAACATGTTGCTTTATCAAATCTTTCCATAAGTACAAAATACATCTTACAAAACATCATCATGAAACAGTAATTTGACCAGTACATAAATTTGTTTTAAAATATTTTATACAAACCACACAGTCTTGAGCCATAATCCACCGGTCAAAATCGTCGAGCAACACAAGCACTCAATATAGGCATGATCCATCAGTTGCGGCCTCACTTTCATCAGTCCACACTTCTTTCATCCAAGTTACAGTCCTCACCTACATCACAAGATTAACCTATGAACATAATACTCAGTAAGAGATGCAAAAATGATATGCTCATGTTATACAATTTTGTAAAACATGCATTTTCAGTTTCAGTCTTTTTATTTTATTTTTTCACTTTATGGTCTAGCTGTTGGGGGTAATTTAGTCTAGAGGAGAGTGATATCATTTGGTCCGCCTCATGTTCGGCAACCAACTTGAACCTCGCCCCACATCGTCTATTTATGTTTACTCAGTCCATTTTCAGTCTATCAGTAAAAAACATATGCAAGTGGCCCCGTCCAACAGCGCGGCCCAGTGCCTATCTCCAATAGAGAGCCTATCTTTCCGTGTGGCCCAACACCTAGGCCTTCCCTGCCCTCACCGCGAGAACTACGCGGGCCAACCCGCCTGCACACCCGAGCGCCCCCATCCGCGCACCTTCATCAGACATCATCGCGCAATCTTCGCTGGCCAACCCGACCATGCACCTGAGCGCGCCCACCAGTGCGACTTCTTCCGACAGTGTTGACCCAATCTTCTTCAGCGCAACCCATCCGCTCCCGCCTGTCCATAGCCCGCTGCTATCCTTGCCATGCAGCAGGGCATCCCATATGCACCTTCCATCCGCATTCCTTATGTGCGGCCCATGCCCAAGCACATGCCAAACATATTGCCCAAGCACATGTCATGCACATGCTCAAGCACATGCCAAGCATATGCCATGAATATGCCCAAGCACATGCCATGAATATGCCCAAGCACATGCCAAGGATATGACAAGCACATGCCATCATTTAAATTAGTTTAAGTTTAATTTTGAGTTATTTTAAATTTAATTTAATTTCATTTTATCCTATTTATCTTAAAATTAGATATAATTTTATTAGGATTAGTCCTATATTATAAAAAGCAATTTAGTGCTAACTTATGTTTTTGGGTTTTGACCCACTTATGAGATTAAGCTTTTAAGTTTGTGTGAGAGTTTCCTCTTTTGAGTTCTTTGCGAAGAACTTGATCTCTTCAAGTGGATTCTTGAAAGATTGAACCTTTTGATAGCTTTGGTTCTAGCCTACAGATTTGGTTAGGGTCAAGCTCCTCTTCGGAATACTCCTGTTCTAGTCGACAGGTTTTGGCTAGGGCCGTAGTTCCACCCTTTTTTACCTTGTTTCGTGAAAACGATCCGTTATTTTTCTGCGTACGTTGTTGGGTCTAGGGTTCGTATACCCTAGATTCGCATCATTTGGTTCTGACATCTTCTTAATAAATTGAATGTCACTTCTCCTACTTCACTAGTTCCACTTTATGATAACAAAAGTGCAATATTCCTCAGCTCTAGTCCAGTTTCTCCCAAGCACTCAAAACACATTGATTTAGATTATCATTGTTATCATTCGTTTTTTTTTTTGAAACTTTTATCGTCAAAAGCATGATTAAAATCCACTCACCATGAAAGAAGAACATACAGATAAATATACTCGTAGCGAAAAAGAACCTTTAAATTAAAATAGCATATATCTTTTTCAAATCTCCACTTTAAAGATGCTGTTTTCCAATATTCATAAAAGTCCTTGCCATAAAGAAAACTATATACCAAACAGTTTCAAAAGTAGTTCCTCACAAAATGTTTAACGTGCACAACCACAACCATGGTAGGTGACCAACAACCGCCAAGTCCTCTTCATGGGTGAACTTCCTGCACCTGTATGTCATCCACAGTAACATCTCCTATTTCTTCATTACCTACAATGCAAAGTTCATCTATAAGTCTAAGACTCAGCAAGTAATGCATGTGACCGTGAACATGACATGTCATGACAATTGTTTTCTTTTTTCTTTCTTTCGTTTCATTTCTTTCATTTCCTTTTTTTTCTTTTCATTTTTTTTTACTTTCGTTTCTTTTCTTTTCTTTATCTTTTCGGATATGAGTAGGCACGACAGTGGGGCACACACTACATTTCTCCACGCCTTTTAGGAGATTCAGACTCCACTTCCTTTTGAGAGCCCAAACTCCACACCCTTTTGGGAGTCCTCTATTAACTGTTGTGCACTTAGTGCACAAGAATCCAGCAATCCACTTCCACTATGCTCATTAGCCCCCCGGTTGTGCCAGAAGCTAGTTAACGAGCTTACGACCCACTAACCCGCCCTTTTGGCTAGCCTATCCTCAGTCACTATTTACATATTTTCTTTCGCTTTGATATCGAGTGGGTAACCATTCAGCCCAAGTAGGCAGTCTGATTGGGTGATTAGCTCGCACGAACCAGTTCTTGGGCTAGCGTCCCATACCACTAGCCTAGAACTCATCCACTTGGTATGGATGGACACCCAATCCTATCTCATGCATTTATTTCTTGTTTTTATCTTTCTTATATCCTGACTCATGCATGAACATGCAACACTATGAAACCTGAACACTTCACATCAATGCAAGGATAAAATAGTACAATAAAAATCTCCAAATGCCTATTCATTTTAATCGAACCATCTAATAATCCTCAATGAGCATATAAATAAACACTGTGAACAAAGCAATACATCTCCAAGAGGATCAAACAGAGAACAACAAGCAAAGCATCTCCAAAGACAGAATTTAACACATCCTTAACACCGTAACACGGAACCATCGATAGCTATAAGGAGTCTCCCCAACACCGATCATTATTCTCAATGAACATAGAATAAACACTAAAATAAGGCAGTATATCCTCAAGAAATACCATCAGAGAAGGCAGTAAATAAAACATTTCCAGAAGACAGCGATTAAACTAAAGCAAAACATAATGACTATGTATTCTATTTCTCGAGCATTTTTCCTGAATAAAACAGTAACAACAAATCCTCAATGACTATTTTATCATGCACAGAACATCAAACACGCATCACAAATCACCAAACTAAAGTCAGTTAACCAAATCGAATGAAAACAGAGAAAACAGAACAAATCACCTAGCACTTTGCATTGTAGGACCGAAAGGCCAAAACACAAGCAACATTACTTACCTTTTCAAGACGGAAGACGATCCCTCAATCGGCCGCTGCTCTCTCTCTCTCTCTCTCTCTCTCTCTCTCTCTCTCTCTCTCTCTCCGGATTCACCGAAAAAAATCGCCCACTGAATCCCCCTCCTTCCTGCCAATTTTTTCTTTTTGTCCCTTAAATCCCTCTTTCTAGGGCGCCGCAGGGGTTGAAGCTCGCGGGTCCACGTTTGACAGACTCGGTTGCTTCTTGGTTTGCCCGCAAACGCACGGGTCCATCTCCTGCTCGCGTAGGTCTGCCTTCCACCCGTGCGGGTTCGTCTTCCGCCTGCCCTCGCGGGTCCAGGGGTTCGTCTCCTACCCGCGTCTCCTTTCTTCCCGAGTCCCAACACCGTTCTCCCTGATCCTCTCCATTTCCCCTATTTTTCCGAGCCAGTTTGTACACACCCGTATCCCTACTCACTTCTTTTAGCCACAATTAATCCCACATTAGCTATCTTCTTGTATTTTTCTATCCCTTGTGTATTTTCCACATTTCCTTTATTTCTAAACACATCGCCACTACTGTCCTTAATTAAATCCCTTCCATTTATTCCCTTTTTTTTTTTATATCATTTCAGCAAGCTTCGTAATCCACATCCCTAGAGACAAAATCCCTACTCACTTTTAAAATATCACTACACAATTATCAAATCTCCACAATGATATTGAAAAAATATAATATCGGTACTCATCCCCAATTACCAACTTTATAAAATCTGACTAATCACATCATAATATCCCCAACAACACAAGTGGTTCTCCAAAATAATCCTGGCATGTATCATTAATAAAATTTTCCAGCCATTACAGTAATTTTCTTCATGAACTTATGGTTGTTGACTCGATACACATTCTATGTTTCCTCTTCTTTACCATTTGATTATGTTTTCTCGATTAGTATTTCTCGATCATTTTTTGTTTTCTTTCATTCCAAGCTTCGTGTGTATTCAAATCTCTCGCTCAACTTGTAGGGGGTGTTAAGGATTCTTCAAGATCTTCTCACGAAGATACTACAAGTTGAATATAGTGCAAAGCCCTAGCAAAATCAGATTCATAAATTTAGTTCTAGTTTTCCAGGATTTGCACCAAGAGATTTGGACTTCAAGAAGAAGATAGAACAAGCATAGTTTAAAGCAAAATCCGCAAGGAAATTGATTCCAAGCATGAGGGATCAAAAGTGATGCAGATAGAGCCCTATCTACTAAGGAATGAAGCTGGTGGCCTTACATAGCTAAAACCCATGAAGACATTTCCACCTTCCTGCGGACTGCCAACTGGAGAATCTGCAATCGGCATGTTGGTCCAGTGCTTCTCAAAGTTGGCAACACAATGCTTCCCTGCAATTTCAGGCCGAAAACAAGGTTCAATACCTCTTGACTCCAATTTCTTCCAATTGATCGGCTTGAACCATTTATGGCGCTTGATGTCTTCGCCACCCATCAGCCCATTTCCCAAGCGCTTGCTTGCATCCTTTTGTAACAGCTGAAGTACAAACCAAAATTACGAGGCTAGTCATTGATGAATAATAGAAGTTTGTGGAAGAATTAGAATATTCATGCATCAAATGAATAATATTCATGTCACTGGTTCATGACAGAATGAAACTGTGCATTAAACGATCGTAGCTCGATAAATGCTCTAACTAAAAATAAGCATGATTACTCCTTTGAGCTCTCAAGAACTCCTATAAACACACTACCTCCAAAAAAGTGTAAACCATTCTCAAATGAAGCCACTTATTATAGTTATTCTATTTCTTGACATTCAAGATCAATGATCTCAATAAGCAATGTAAATCTCGTACTCTAAAATTCTTACTACTTGAGGTGTAACCTATCAGAATAACACATTAACAACTAGGCCAAATTACATTTCTATAACTGTGAATGTAGATTGAATATTTACCCCTTTCAAAAGTGAATGTGCTTCACTTGACAAAAACGATGGCAGCTTTATCTTATCCTTCACTATCTTCCGCTGGACTTTGTCTCTATTCCCAGTGAATGGAGGCTGCATAAATATAAAAGAAACAGTCATGGAGTTTTTTATGGTTCCACGTATTGTAATTGAAGTGTCAACAGATCTTTTCACTTCACAATTCATCCAGAATTCTAATATAGTTTAGGGATTACCAAGTATCCCTATGCTCATGATAGCAAAGACAATTGAACAAAAACTTTTTGCCTGCCCGCAGAATGATTCCACCACAAGAAATAAATAGTAAAAAGAAAAAGAAAAGTCAACCTTCCCAGTGAGCATCTCAAACAGAAGAATTCCGACGCTCCACCAATCTGCAGCCTTGTCATGGCCCTTTCCAAGAACTATTTCAGGTGACATATATTCTACCGTTCCACACATAGAATTTGTTCTTGTATTTGCATCAAATTGCTTTGCTAGGCCAAAATCAGTCAGCATCGCCTGATTCATGAAGGGGCAGAGGTCAGTCAATTGTATATTCCTACATTGTGACAACAGCAACGGGACTAGGCCACAATCAAAAGGAATAAGAAATTAATACATGGCCATCAATATCTAGTAAAATATTTTCAGGTTTAAGATCTCTGTGCATTATGCCATTGTCATGGAGGTGAGAAACAGCAGAAACAATCTCAGCAGCATAGACACGAGCAAGCTCCTCCCTGAGACAATATACATTGGGTTATAAGTTACGACTTCTCTAACAATAAAAATGGCTAAAGTAATACAAAAAGTAAAGCAAAAGAAACCTGAAAAGGCCTTGGCGGTAAAGCTGAAAGAAAAGGTGTCCCCCATTTACAAAATCCAGAACAAGATATAGTCTATATTTAGTCTGCATAAATAAATAACATGATTAGCACAACGAGAAAAGCTTTGTTTAAACTATGAGTTTTCTTGGCTGGGTGATATAAGAGGTTAATGTACTCAACAATATGCAAATTCTCGCTACAGAGCCAAAAAAAATTACTTGAAAGGAGTATCTAAGCTGGACAATGTAAGGATGTTCAACTTTTGTCAAAATATCCCTCTCTGCTTTCATGTATTCAGCATGATTTTTCTCCATGATCTTGTCTTTCCGCATAACTTTCATTGCATAGATCTCTGATGTACCTTTTTTCCTTACCTGATAAACTTTTGCAAAAGCACCAGCGCCCACAACCTTTAAAATCTCAAAGTCATCGATTCCGACACCCTGTGCCTTCGTGGGATTCATAATTACACCTTCAAGAGCTCCCTCAACCATATGATTATCATTTGAAGGTTCCAGAATTTCTCCACCAGCATACTCACTGATAAATTCAATTTGATCCCCTGAATCCTCACTCTCATGTATAGTGAGCTTGCTGAGCCCAAATGACTGACTTACGTACGAAGAGGGACCGACCAAAGAATGTGACCTATTGTGAATGACTTCTGGATCAACAAAAACAAGCTTTCTTTCTCCTTCTAGGCAGAGATTAGCTGAATCAACTTCATTAAAAGGTACAGGACCAAAAACATCAGAGAAATCTAGCTCAACGTGATCAACAGCCACAGCATCAACAGAATTGAGAGGAAAAAGAAACTGATGCTGAATGAGCTTGGGCTTGCAGGAATCCGTCAAACCAGGAAATTGAGAGGAAACCATGTTATCGAGTATGAAACAATGACAAAGGACCACTGAAGGTGTGTATCAACAAGTCCCTACAACAAATTGATCTTCCCGGATGGATCCAATAAACAAACTGCAGAGGGACTTCTATCTACTGCCGTAAATAATAGGAAGTTCACGAAGGCAAATGGAGTCCCCAAAAATTTTGGCAATAAGCAAAACAAAATCCAAAAGAAGATGCTGCTTTTGTTTCCCGATACACAGGAAATGAGGGATGCACCAATAGTTGTTGAATTCATGAAGATCAAGCTGTTGAATCTGCAAGGCAAAGATAATGGCAACTCAAGTTTGCGATTCAACCTCCACCATAAATTTATGGGATTTTCTTTTATGTGATTAATAATGTGTTGCTTCATTATTAAATGATTAATCTTTTTTTTTTACATTTTGGTTTTCAACAAGTATTGTTAAGAATGAGATAAATTCGGAGCAACTTTGAAATAATAAGTTCCACTCAAATAGCATGAAAAGAAAATTGATTAAACAAGAAGAATTGAAATAGGCAAAAAGATCTATATCAATTCGCCCCCAGGGCAAAGCAATTAACAAAATCGGAAGTCCTTTTTTTCTTAACGTTAGCAACAGAAAAGAAAAAATACCCAGAAGCTCATTTAAACCAAAACCATAAGCAAGAGTCAAACTAATATAGAAATTCAGCGATCTATTAGTTTTATTCGAACAAATCAAGAACAAAATCAACGTTCCACAATCTGAGTGATAAAAAAGCATTCAATCCAATTACCATAATTTTCGAAGCAAAAAGGAAAAAAAAAACAGATGAAGAGGCGGAAACCTGGAAGGACGCGGAGGGAGAAAGCCGATCTGGAGAAACTCGGTAATGTTTTATTTTTAGTCGGATTAAGAAGAGCAAGTAATGGAGTCAAACTTTTTATACTGGATGGTAGGGCTCTGGGAAACCCGTAATTGTGGATGGGTTTGGAAGCCTAACACGTGGCGAATTTGGATCGGTGGGAGGAAGTTGTTTCGTAATGGATTTGAAATCTGTGGACGAAGAGCGCTTTTCACGCATCCGCTTTTATTATTTATATATTTATTTGTCTTCTTATTATATTGGAAATATGAAAAAATATTAAATTAATCATCATCTTTTATTGTTAGTTAGAGATAAAGGTGACTAATGGACAGAACGGAGCCGAGCCCAAAAACGCGGGCTCCCGAGCCTAGCTGGCGGACTGGCCAGATGAGCCCGCCCGCCCGCCCACCAATTGACTACCCGGGCCCAGCCAGGCGGCGAGGCTTGAGGCGTCTCGTGTCAGGGAGTTGGCCAGGCGAGGTTCAGTCGTCTCGTGTCAGGGAGTCGGCCAGGCGAGGTTCAGTCGTCTCGCGTCTCTGTCTCGTCCTCGTAACGAGATCGTCCCGCAGGCCACAATCGTCAGTCGCGAGGTCGTCTCCGTCTAGCGTCTCGCAAGCTGCAATCATCTCGGTCTCGACTCTCGCATCGTCGCGAGATCGTCAGGCCGCGATCTCCGTCTCTTGTCATCGCGAGACCGTCAGTTGGCACCCGCTCGCGTTAGTGGCAACTAGCAAGATCGTCTCCGGCCCGCATTTGTCTCCATCTTGTCGTCATCGTGAGATCGTCCCACAAACAGTGGCGACTGGCGACTGTCCGAGTCGTGAGATCGTCGTCATGGTTTCACGTCTCGAGTTAAAGTCTTCAGTCCGCAACGTTGCCTCGGTTCGTCGTCGCATCGTCGTCGTGGTTTCGTCATCGCAAGCCGCAACATTGCCTCGATTCATCATCTTTAGAGTCTGAAGAGGATGAATCGAGGCAATCTGAAGTTCAGACTGAGTCTGAGGCTCAGACTCATATCATATGAGTCATATGAGGGAGGCTCAGTCGCTCAGACTCAACTTGAGTCACCACTCAAGCAACGGTCTTGAATAAAAATATTTATTCAATTAAATTATTAATTATAATATTTTTACATTATAATAATAAATATTTATTATAGTTTTAAATTACATAATATTGAAAATAATTTATAATATATTTATATAAGATATTATTATTTATGTACATTTGGCTCGTTAGGCTCGGCTCGTTAGGCTCAGCTCGTTGGGCTCGGCAGGCTCGGCTCGTTAAGCTCAGCAGGCTCAACGAGCCAGACTTTTTCAGGCTCGGCTGGCTCAGCTCGGCTCGTTAGCCACCTCTAGTTAGGGATGGGCAAGAACCGAACCGAACCGAATTGAGAATCGACCCGGAACCAAAACTCAGTTCCGGGTAGATTTCAGTTCTTGGTTCCTAAATTTATAACTGGTTCGGTTTCAGTTTGATTCGGTTCTCGGTTATTGGTTTGTGAAATCGAGAATCGAGTTGTTTTAAAAAGTAAAACAAACAAGGAGACGGGGTGGGCAGCTGGAACCTGGAACCGAGAGGCGAGAACCTGCGATTCTGCGTTCCCAAAGACGAACCTACGATTGCGATTACGAAGGTGAATCCACGAAGATGAACCAGCGAAATCATTGCTTCTGACCCTTGCTCCCTTGATTTCGAGGGTACGTCTGGTTAAAAATTGTTGGATTTAGGGTTTGCGATTCTGACCGTGACTTTGATTTAGGAGTTGCTTCTGTTTTTGATTCCGACCTCTGCTTTGATTTAGTAGGGTTTGTGATTCTGACCGTAGTAAGCAATCACAATCACATGATTGCTTGAATAATATGTTCCTTCAATAATCTATTTGCTCTTTGTAGATAGTTTATCTTCCTAGCTGTTGGTTCAAATGGTGGATTTCCATGCTCACTATTTGTTAATAGTTAATATATATAAATATGTTGATAAAGCTATTCAGTGTACAATTGAAGTAATGATGTGCATATTTGTTATTTCGTTGGATAATTCTAGGTTATATAATTCACCACTTGTCATATAATATGATACTTTTTTTCAACACTTACTGCTTATGACCGACAAGACAAAGATGACGAAGGAGGAAGTTAAAAATTTATGAGGTTTTTTTTTTTTCTGCATCTTCCATTTCCCTCTGTTATTTATCATTTATCCAGAACCATGAGCAAAATGTGTACTGTTATGTATTGCATTTTCCAGTTATCAGAAATAAGTTTTGATTAAAATACTGTGTTTAAAATGACTGTTATGTATTGCCTCTGACGGAAACATTTTAATCCATGTAAACTTGTGATTATAAATTTTGAGTATGGTGTCCTGTGGATATTCGTCATTTTAAGTTCCCATAATGCCTTGGTGAATCCTTCCTTTCATTACTGTCATCCATTGGCCAAAGAAAAATGAATAGTAAAACAACACATTGGTGCAGTTACATGTATATTTATGCAAAAGGGGAACTGATTTATTGTTGAGCTAACAAAGTTATCAATTGATCCTTGTAACTCTTGTTGATGCAGAAAGGTTTTGTTGGCATATATTTTCAATTGTAAATTTACTCATTTTTGGAACAACATCTCCTTCTCTC
The DNA here is from genome assembly GCA_022433065.1 of Begonia loranthoides. Classification (NCBI taxonomy): domain Eukaryota; kingdom Viridiplantae; phylum Streptophyta; class Magnoliopsida; order Cucurbitales; family Begoniaceae; genus Begonia; species Begonia loranthoides. Next base: position 13,192,686 of record CM039476.1, on the reverse strand, counting down.
CACGAATGACGACAATTAAGTTTTGAAGATTGTTGATTTTGGATTTGCAAGCTAAAAGTGAACCCCTGTTGTTTGTTTGTTGTTATGGTTTTCGGTTCAATGTAAAAATTCATTTTTTTTTGTTGAAACTTTATCGAAAATGCAATACATAACAATATTGGTCAATTTGGTATCCATAGTTTTTGTGGAATGTTCTTTTTGGTCAATTTGGTATCTATAGTTTTTATTCTCTTCTCCATTTATTGTCTTTTTGAAGCTTTATTCAACTTTTATAATCAGGTTAGCTTCTTTGGTCCTCAAGGACTTCTTTACCAATTTTCTAGCAATAGATGGCATAAGTTTTTAATTCCATGGATGTTTTTGTTAATGTTCTTCACCAATTTTGTTAATGTTTTTGTTAAACCACCTCTAGTGTACATCAAGGTTCTTCGTTTGTAAGAGTAAAAACTCAGAATTTGATCTGCGTATTTGTGAGGTTATGAAATTCTTTGGTCTGAAAATGGTCTTGCAAAGAAAAACTTTGTTTGCCTAGGAGCCGGAACCGAACCGGACCGAGTCTTGGTTTCTGTTCCAGGTCTAGAACTGCATGGTTTCGGTTCTGATTTCTTAATCTTGGAACCGATAATCGAATGGTTGGTTCTAAGAGGTCCGGAATCGGAATCGGAACAGAGAACCGATTTGCCCATCCCTATTGTTAGTGACAAACCAACCATTATCATTTTTTGCTAACAAATTAACCACTAAACTATGAGAAAATGACGCTGCCAACATCGTTGTCACTTTTGCTGTTAAACATGATGATGTCGAGCCGCAGTGGTTTGTATACAAACCGCTGTAGCTCTATAGTTTTAAAAAAATGAGACTACAATTTTCATGAACCGCCGCGGTTTCAGATGAAGCTGCAGCGATTTATCGTGGCTCGTTCTTTGATCCTCTGTCGTACTACATAAGACTGAATCATGGGCTCTGACATTTTCACTGCGAACAACGATATTCTCGGTGAACATTCAAAATTTTTAATGTGCAATCGATACCAATGTATTCTCGCACAAAGAAAATGACGCTCAAGCGAAAGGTTAATGTCACTTTATCAAACCAATATATCAATTCAATTAACCATCCATCCTTGATTAGAGAAGACAAAGCACACTTTGGTTGAACGTCGTTTTCTCTAATCAAGGAAGGTTAAAGTCCACATTTGTGTATGTTTCGACGAACAATTAATAGTCACTTTGGTTGAACGTCATCTTCTCTAATCAAGGAAGGTTAAGGTATTGATTACACAGTGTGGAACGGAGGTATGAGAATCTAAATGTTCGCTTAGGATATCGTTGTTCGCGGGGAAAATGCCGGAGGCCACGATCGAGTCTTATGTAGTACGACGGAGGATCAAAGAACGAGACACGATAAACCGCTGCGGCTTCATTTGAAACCATGGTAGTTCATGTAAAATTGTAGTTTTATTTTTTAAAAAACTATGGAGCCGCGGAGGTCTGTATACGAATTGCCGCGACTCAACATCATCATGTTTAACGGCAAATGTGACAATGATGTTGGTGGCATCATTTTCTTATAGTTCAGTGGTTAATTTGTTAAAAAAAAGATGATGGTTAGTTTATCACTAATAGTAAAAAATGATGGTTAATATGTTATTTTCCCTAAAAATATTATATTTATTTTTTGCCAAGTCGTTCAATAATTACTAGGGTCGAGTAATTATAATTATAAGGAAATTAATACAATATTCATAGAAAGATTAATAATAAATTAATCATTAAATAAATTTTACTAATAAATAAAATATTTTATTATAAAAAATAGACAAAATAAACCTCGTTATTAATATGTTGAAAAAGAAGTCTAAAAAATGGAATATATGAAAGTAAAAATGAAGAGGAGGAAAAAGTAAGAAGGATGAAAATTGCACAAGGAAAAATTAAGAAGAAGAGACGAAGCCAGAGAGTGGGAAATCAATCACATTTTGGTCTCTCTTTCTCTCTCATACACTCCCTTTCTTGTGTTTTTTTCTCGAAGGAATCACGCCAAGAATGACCGAACAAGTTCGTTTTAGACTGACCAACAAAAATCATCTCTACAACAATCAAGTTTAACTAAATTTGACTGCAAGTCTAGACTGAGGAACTCGTAATTCAAAATTGAAATAGCACAAAAAACAATCTAAATGAATAGTTAATATACTAATTCCAACAACAAAACAGTGACGCTTTCTCTACAATATTGCTCACTTTAGACCAAATCATGTACGGTTTTGTTGTTTGGGTTAGTCCAAAACGCGTTGTACTAAATAGGAAGAATAATTCTACTTATAAACTATATATTTTTTAATCTTATAAGTGATGTGAGATTGTACATTTCTATTGATATGAGATCTTCACTTAAGTCATTTTTATCTTCATAGAACGGGCTATCACAATACATATCATTAGTTCATTATTTTGATATTAGCAAATATAGTGAACTTTAATACATAATCATAGACCAAACTACAAAATACAAATCATAGATGAAAACATTTGTGGAGTTGTCATGGATATATTTTACCAAAACAAATTGAAGGGCCTACATATCTTACATCAAGTGTCTCCATTTCCATATGAATTTTTTTGGTTCCTTCCAAAATTCGAAGATAGGAAGGTCTTTGACCGAGTGGAATATTGTCATATGTAGAGCAAGGAAGGTCTTCATCATGTTTTTACTGGAAAATACATTAGAAATCTTAGTCTGATACACAATGTTTTGGGGGGATAGCTTTGCAGTCTCAGCCGCCATAACCAAACAATTTGAAGGAGATAATGTCATTCAATCTATTTATTACAAATAAAATCAGCAAGAAAAGATATGATGGCTCACTATAGGAACAATTACATAGATGTTTTTGTGGAGTCTCTCAGTGCTCATACTACAATATTGTTCACTTTGGGTTGAAACCTGCATAGTTTTGTCTTTACAGTTATCCTAAAACACATTGCACTCGATAAGAAGGAGAACTTTACTTATAAACTATTTATTTTTCGCTCTGTTAAACGATGTGAGATTGTGCATGCCCATTATATAGGTTGGATCCTCACAATCAATAATATCTTGAGTTGTTCTTGTCTTTACAGGACAGAATCCCACAGTTTTAGTGTAAAATTTTGCAATCTCAATTGAGGATAGAGAAATATATTATTTTAGCCCATGTAGATAAAAACAGGGAGCCATTGACAGCAAATTTACTGTAATATAGGCTAAAAATGGTATGAAACACTAATAAAATAGAATATTATAGATTAATCAACCTACCCATGTTGCAATATAGTAATATAGTATTTACCAATTCCTCTAATACATGTCAATTTGAATAATTTATTTTCCTACAAGAACAAAACATTATGCTATTTTATTTGATTCATGGGAGCAGTTCATTTTCTTTTTCAGATTTCATTTCGAGTCGGAGAAATTACAAAAGATGTCTTAGAATAATAGCTATGTGATCGACCTTGTTTCTAACACTTTGTATGTAAATAGCTAATGGAGATTTGACCTGCCCCATTTAACACCGTTGAGTTGAGAATGACTTTTTCCTCAATTCAACCGAGTGTTGTCCCTCTTCTTCAATGCACTTGGTTCCTCTTCTTTTTTTATTTTTAAGTCAAACACTCTTCTTTTCTTTATGCACGCCCATTCTGCAGAGAAAAACGAGGTCTTTCAGCATGGAACTTCAAAGGCTGATAGGAGGGAGTGTGATTTTAGACGTTTTGTGAGGTAAACTCAAGTTTCAATTTAGTTTTAGCGGTAAAAATGGTAAATTCTGATCCAATGGTGAACAGTTTTTGTTGGATTTTATAGTTTCGATTAATGGATTAAAAAATTACTAATTTTGCACGAAAATGAATTAGATTATACTCTTGAATATTTTGGTTGGTTAAAGATAAAGTTTTAACGAGGAAAATGAAAAAAATTGAAGAATGGAGCTTTTCCGATTGAATTTCATTTAAATCTTCTACTGCATAAATAAACGTAAAAATTTAAAGGGTCAAACGATTTGGTTCATTTTCAAGTTTTCAATATTGAAAATAGTGTTGAAATAACGAACGAGATTTGGAAAAGAGAAAGAGAAAACACTAGACACCGAATTTACGTGGAAAACCCAAGATGGGAAAAAACCACGGGCAGAGGAGAAATTACTATAGAAATCAGTACAATGAGCTTTGCGGCTCAAGCATATATTTATAGATAAAGGAAACCCTAGTCATACGGAAATATAGAAACCCTAATCTTGCAGGAATTAGGAAACCTCCAATGTGGGCCAAACCAGCCTGGCCCAATTAGAATCCGGGTCACACTGAACCCTAACAATCTCCACCTTGACATGAATTCCACTCTATAAATATAACTTTAGAAAACCTCCTCTTCCACAAATGCCCCTGAGGGCGAAATCAGCAGCTAATACCAACCAAGCTCAAACAATGCTTGAACTTGGGTGTGGGTAAAGTCTTTGTCATCATATCAGCAGGATTATCATGAGTACTGATTTTACTAACTGCAAAATCACCACGAGCAACCACTTCACGAACAAAATGATAACGAATATCGATGTGCTTCGTCTTCTCATGAAACATTCGATCTTTAGTGAGAAATATTGCACTCTAACTGTCGCAAAACATTGTGGTAATCTGCAAATCTCCACTGAGCTCACCAAACAAACCTTTTAACCATATAGCTTCTTTACAAGCCTTTGTAAGAGCCATATATTTTGCCGCTGTAGTAGACAACGCAACGGTATCTTGTAAGGTAGCTCTCCAACTGATAGCGCAACCACCAACTGTAAAGACATATCTGGTAAGGGATCTTCTCTTATCGATATCCCCTGCATAATCAGAATCAACATATCCAATAATAGGATCTCGAGTTCTTCCAAATTGAAGACAAGCGTCGGTAGTTCCCTGTAGATACCTAAGAATCCACTGAACAGCTCTCCAGTGTTCCTTTCCTGGATTTGCCATGTACCTACTAACTGCACTGACTGCGTAAGATAAATCTGGACGCGTGCATACCATAACATACAAGAGAGATCCCACTGCACTAGAATATGGAACTCGTGACATATAATTAATTTCATCATCTGATTTCGGGCATAAGTCTGATGAAAGCCTGAAATGAGCTGCTAAAGGAGTACCAACATGTTTAGACTTATCCATGTTAAACCAGCAGAGAACTTTCTGAATGTACCCTCTTTGACTTAGGTACAATTTCCCAGATTTTCTATCTCTCTGTATCTCCATACCAAGAATCTTTTTCGCTGCTCCCAAATCTTTCATCTCAAACTCTTTACTCAGTTGTGCTTTGACCCTTCTGATTTCTTCAATATCTTTAGCTGCAATCAACATATCATCGATGTATAAGAGCAGATAAATCACTGACCCATTATGACTGTTCTTTATGTAGACACAGCTGTCATAATTGCTCCTTCTGAAATCTTGAGCAAACATGAATGAATCGAACCTCTTATACCATTGCTAGGCGACTGCCTCAGACCATAAAGGGAATTCTTCAAAGAACAAACACAGTCTTCTTTTCCAGAGACTATAAAACCTTCAGGTTGCTGCATATAGATGTCCTCCTCAAGCTCTCCGTGTAAAAAGGCAGTTTTCACAGCCAACTGCTCAAGCTCAAAGTTGTGCATAGCCACAACACCCAGCAAAGCTCGAATCGAACCGTGCTTAACCACTGGAGAAAACACATCAGTAAAGTCTACACCTGGAATCTAACTGTACCCCTTAGCAACCATCCATGCTTTGTACCTGTCTTCTTCAACACCTGGTGTACCTTCCTTTTTCTTGAACACTCATTTGCAGTGAACCACTTTCTTTTCTTTCGGCAATTTAACTAAGTCCCATGTGTCATTTTTCTGAAGAGACTCCATCTCCTCCTGCATGGCGATCATCCATTTCCCTGAATTTTCTGAACTCACGGCCTTTGAATAAGAAGACGGTTATTCACTGGAATCAATGCTTTCAGCTACACTCAAAGCATAAGCAATCAAATATACTTCACCATATTTCTGTGGAGGTTTAATCTCTCTTCTTGGCCTGTTTTTAGCGATGGAATACTCTAGCGAAGTTGATCCTGGTGATTGTGTGGAAACTGTATCACCCTGATTATCTGAACTGGTCTAACCTGAGGACTCTGATGTCGACCCTGATTCAACTTCAACCTCAACCTCGCTACCAGATAAATGATTAATTTTATCTGTCAACTCTTTAGGAGATGAATTCCCAAGCATAGCAGCTTCATCAAATACCACATTTCTGCTTATTATCACTTTCTTGGATTTAGGGCACCATAACTTATATCCCTTGACACCAGATGGGTATCCCAGGAATATACATTTCAATGATTTTGGCTCTAACTTGCCATTATCAACATGAGCATACGCGGAACAACCAAATACTCTCAAACCTGAATAATCAACAGGATTACCAGACCAAACTTCTTCAACAGCTTTCTTATCAAAAGCATTTGATGGAGAACGATTCACAATGTAACAAGCAGTAGCAGCAGCTTCAGCCCAAAATGACTTAGGTAAACCGGAATCTGAAATCATACACCGAACCTTTTCCATTAAAGTTTTATTCATATGCTCTGCCACTCCATTTTGCTGTGGAGTTCCCGGGACTGTCAGATGTCTCATAATACCCTCTGACCTGCAGAAAGAGTTGAACTCTCCCGAACAAAACTCTAACCCATTATCGGTGCGTAAACATTTTACCTGCTTCCCTGTCTGCTTTTCAATTAAAGTCTTCCACTCCTTGAAAGTAGCGAACACATCACTTTTCTTCTTGAGAAAAAACACCCAAAGCTTTCTTGAAAAATCATCAATCATGGTCAACGTATAATGTGCCCCTCCCTTGGAAGGCACCGGTGCTGGACCCCAAAGATCTGAGTGGATGTAACCTAGTTTTTCTTTCGTACTGTGAGTGGCTGTAGTGAATGTAACTCTTTTATGTTTCCCGAAAATACAATGCTCGCAAAACTGTAATTTATTTGTGGTCTGACCATTCAAAAGTCCTCTTCTGCTAAGCTCATTCATCCTATTTTCACTCATATGCCCTAAACGCATATGCTATGATCTGGTAAGGTCTTCATCTGACAATGAAGTACCAACTGCAACATCCCCTACAACTGTAGATCCCTGCAAAACATATAAATTACCAGATTTTCTCTGCCCTTTCATCATAGTAAGAGAACCACGGCTGATCTTCAAAACTCTACCTTCACCGGTGTACCTGTACCCTTTCAGATCAAGAGTACTCAACGAGATCAATTTCTCTTCAAATTGGGAACATGTTGCACATCACAAAGTGTTCTGACAACACCATCATACATCTTGATTCTAATCGAACCAATCCCTGCTATCTTGCACGATGAATTATTACCCATCAATACTGCACCTTTTAGCACTAGCTCATATGTCGAAAACCAATCTTTGTTGAGACACATATGAAACGTACAGGCCGAATCCAGAATCCATTCCTCGGATGGCTTTGATATTCCGTCAGACACTACAAGAAGATCTCCTCCTGATTCACACTTGTTTTCTTCAGCGACAACTGCTTCACCAGAATTCACTGGTTGTTTTCCCTTTTGATGAGCTTGCTCTTTTCTCTTATTCTGCAATTTGTAACACTCAGATTTAATATGCCCCTTTTTCTGACAGAAAAAACAAACATTGTTTCTGTTCCTAGACTTTGATCTGGTTTTCTAACCCCTTCTGTTACTGTTACCTTTATCGGACCTCTCTGATGTTCTACCTCGGGTGATCAATCCCTCTCCTTGAGTTCCAGATCCAACTACAAGGTGCTTCATCCTTTCTTTTGAAAGTAAAGCATCGTAGACATCTTTCAGAGTCAACGTGTCCCAACTGTACAGAATAGTATCCCGAAAAATATTGTACGATGCAGGCAATGAACATAGCAAAATCAAGCCCAAATCCTCATCTTCATATTTGCATTCCATTGCTTCCAAATCCGAAACAATTCCTTTGAATGCAGCCAAGTGTTCTTCAATCGAAGTTCCTTCTCCCATATGATGAAAATATAACCGCTGCTTTAAATGCAGCTTACTCGTCAGGGTTTTATGCATGCACAATTCTTCCAACTTTGTCTATATTTCAGCAGCAGATTTCGCCTTCATAACATCTTCTAAAATTGCATTTGATAAATGAAGACGGATCACAGATAACGTTTTTTTGTCCCTCAATAATTTTTCCTCCTCGATCAAAGACGCAGGCATATTATCGTACCCCAATAACATATTGTCTAATTCCATATGAGCAAGAACATCCCGTATCTTTATCTGCAATATCAGAAATCTCGTATTCCGATCCAACATCGGAATTTCATATTTCATCAAAGTCATCTCCAAAAATTCAGAATTTTCCCCAAAAATCTGATAGAATATCCGCACCAAAATTGACGCTCCAAATATTTCAGAATAATCCAATATCCCTATCAAAAATATTCTGAACCAAAAATAATCCGAAAACCCCAAAAGCCAAATATGCCAATATCTCAACCAAGATATAATCTCACCAAAATATTCAAAAAAATAATCCAATTGTTCGCGGCAGAAAATCGGTGCTGTTCAACGGAGATTCGTCGGCGACGGGCGGCGGTGGCAGCGCTAGGGCTAACGGCTTTCTTCTCTGAGCAGATCGATCGCGGCCTCTCTTCCTCTCTGTTCTGGATCGACAGACGGCAGCTGTCTTCGGCCGACAGAAAACGCGGCTCTGTTCTTCGCTATAACGGATCGATCGGCGGGCGAGAGAAGGCTTCTCTGTTCTGCGCTTCGGATCTATCGACGGACGGCCACAGTCGCTGGCCGCTCCTCTGTTCTCACGCTTCGTGGAGAACAACGCGGGTAGCTCCGTTCGTCGCTGGAGATGGATATCGCGGCGTAGGTCTTCGCTGGAGAAGAAGATCAGCGGGCAGGGTTGGCTGGCGGGCAGGAGTTCCACGGGCAGCAAGAAGGCTTCGGGCAGCTTGGCGGGCAGTCTCAATTTTATTTTTTCTTTTTCATTTTCTGATTTCCAAAATCAAAATCACGAAGACGTTCTCCCTCCGATAAATCGAAAAACCTCAATTTTCAGAAACCTTCAATTTTCCTCTAATATCAATTATTGAAAATTGATATAGATAACCTCAACCGTAGCTCTGATACCAATTGTTGAAAATAGCGTTGAAATAACGAACGAGATTTGGAAAAGAGAAAGAGAAAACACTGAACACCGAATTTACGTGGAAAATCCAAGACGGAAAAAAACCACGGGCAGAGGAGAAATCACTATAGAAATCGGTACAATGAGCTTTGCGGCTCAAGCATATATTTATAGATAAAGGAAACCCTAATCCTGCAGAAATTAGGAAAACTCTAATGTGGGCCAAACCGGCCTGACCCAATTAGAATTCGGGTCACACTGAACCCTAACATTCAAGCCAGACCACTCTTGGGCATGAAAAGGTACAAAATTATAATCCTTCTTTGAATCTAGAAATCAAAGTGTATGAAGATAAAAAAAAGTTAAAAGTGTGTGAATAAGGGAAATCATAGGAAGACAAATATTTCTTTTTCCTTACAAAGATGATGAGCCTCGTAGCAATTTAATTAGGCACTTCCTCACTTGCCAGACTACGAAGTTCGTCCCAGTTGTTCTAATACCAGTGGATGGGAGTATCTGCGAGCTATAGTTTGATAGTTCTAACAAATGTTTCGCCCAAAAAACAATCGCTAAATGTAAGCAATAGCCATAAACAAGGGTGATTCTTGCTGACTTATGAGGACCTTAGTGTCTTTTACAACTATTCTAGTTAATTGGATAGCAACAAAGACAAATTGACCTCTATAATTGAATGGGTTAAGTGCCTGTTCCTTGAACAGCGAGGGCCATTTTAAAATATTTGTAAGCAAGTGGAAAACAATACCTGCTAAAGAAGCAATATGAAAAGTAAGTTTACCAGAAGTTACTTGTCGAACTACGTTAAAATTAAACAAATACGTGGAGCATTCGATTGGTGATTGTGCATTCCAAAATACTTGATAAAAAAGAAGAAGGCACTTCAGGCAAGAGACGACTGTACAAGCTCTCAATTGGGAATATAATGACTTATACACTTCTGTCTCACAGTTTTGTGATGTTTAGAAGCTTCGTCGATAAGAATAGTTGAAAATCAAACACAAAACGGAAAACAAAATAGCTAGAAACAGAAACACTGAGATTTACGTAAAAAAATCATTTCAGTAAAAAACAACAGACAAATGAAGAATTCATTATAATCAAATCAAGGTACTACAGAATTTTGTGACTCGAGCTACAATATAGAGTGATGTAGAAAACCTTAGTATTGAATACTATCTCAACTTGATCCAATTAGAATTTGGGTCATACCGAACTCTAAAACAAACATAACACCATCACTCTTACTATGCATGTGAATTACAACTAATTATACTCAAAGTGTCATTGGCACCTAAAACAATATTGTTATATGGAATGGGGCAATAAAATGTTCACATAACCAAAACAATGCAACATAACTCTATCATTATCCTCCATCTGCATGTGGGCAGCAACCAATTAGGATGATTTAAGCAGTTTTTTTTTGAAATAGTAAATGTCATCCAATATAGTCTCACTCCTCAAGACTAATCTTAGTTTCATGTTTTTTCTATGTATATATGGTTGGAATGAGGAAAAAAAGATTTGGGAAAAGAAAAAATAAGGAGAGAACTAGACAAACTTTTTCTTTTAATTGCTTTGGTTATTTGAATAATACAAAATGTCTAAACTCATAACCTATTTATAGAATTATTTAGTACATATATAAAACAATACATGAACAACATATTTAATCTAATACATGTACTGATACATAATAATTCACCTAATTACGTGAACTATTAATCAATTAACCATATAAGTATGTGAACCAATGTACCTATACATATATTAATCTCAACTCCCTATGTGACTTTTCACAAGTACATGGACTTTTACCAAAACCATATTAAAAACATACATTAACAAAGACATTTTATTTAAAAATACATTAACCCAATGAAGATTAATAGAATTAAGTTAATTTTTTCAACATTCCCCTATAAACTTAATTATTTGTAACTCCAAGTATCATGCTTAGCTTGCTAAAAACGTCATACCTGAGAGGCTTCGTAAACATATCAGCAACTTGATCATCCATCTTTATATACTTTATTTGCACTTCATTTTTCTTAATACAATCACGAAGAAAATGACATTTGACATCTATATGTTTGCTTCTATCATGAAATATGAGATTTTTTACCAATGCAATAACATATTTATTGTCAAGAAGAATTTCTATAGTTTTCTCTTGTGGCATTTGTAACTCTTTCAATAATTTTCTCAACCATATGGCACTACATACACAAGATGTAGTGGCAATATACTTAGCTTCACAAGTGGATAGTGTCACAATTGTTGTTTCTTCGAGATCCATGTAAAAGTTGTATTACCCACATAGAAAACAAAACTCGTGCTCTTTTGGTCAACTATATCTCCACCCAGTTGTTATTGCTATATCCGACAAACTTAAATTCATTAGAAACTGAATAAAGCAAGCCAAAATCAATTGTACCTTTGATACATCGAAGAATCCGCTTTGCCACCATGAAATGAATCATGGTTGGTGATTCCATGAATCAACTAACCAATCCTACTAAAAATAAAATTTCTAGTCATGTGTAAGTTAAATACCTCAAACTTCCAACAAGGCTCTTGAAAGTTGTAGAATCAATTTTATCTCATTTCACATTCTTTGATAATTTCAGTCCACATGCCACGGGAGTGTTCACTGAATCACAATTCTCCATCTTGAAATTTTTTAGAATCTCTCTATAGAAACTTTTTTGAGATATGAAAATACAATCATCTCTTTGATTGATCTCCATGCCAAGATAGTATGACATTAGACCAATATCTATCATCTCGAACTTTTTGGTCATTGCTTGCTTGAATTCTTCATACATGCTAGGATTATTTCCCTCAAAAATCAAACCATCAACATATAAGCAAACAAATAAGGCATCTCCATTTTCACGTACCTTAGCATAGAGATAATGCTCATATGGGCATTTTGTAAATCCATTTGTGAGGAAGTCCTTATGAATTTGACTATTCCAAGGTCTTGGAGCTTGCTTCAAGCAATACAATGTTTTATTCAACTTCAATACTTTGTCTTCATAGCCCTTGATAACATACCCTTGAGGTTGTTCTATGTAGACTTCTTCGAAAACTCCATTCAAGGATGCCGATTTGACATCCATTTGATAATTTTTCCAGCTCTTTTGAGCCACTAGTGAAACAATCAACTGGATAGTTTCTAAGTGAGCAACTAGAGCAAATACTTCACCATAGTGGATACCTAGACGTTGACTATATTTTTTCGCCACTAATCTGACTTTATATTTCTCCACTTCTCCCTTTGCATTCTTCTTTTCTTTGAAGAATCACTTCACATCAATGGACTTTTGGCCTTTCGGAATATTAACTAGCTCTCATGTCTCATTCTTCTCAATTGATGCAATCTCTTCATCCAAGGCATTTTTCCATTTTTCATCTTTCATCACTTCTTCAAACACTAAAGGCTAACAATCGACAAAGTGACAAAGGAGAGTTAGATCTTTACTTAAATTTTCAGTTACCTCATAAAGATCTTGAAAACTTTTCATGCCACTTGAGCTTCCACCGAAAGAAGATGAAGGTGTGTCTAATATCATTGATGATCTTGGAAGTGTCACGGGCTCTTGAACTTTTGTACTTTGATCTTTCTTATCAAAGAAAGGAAAGAATTCATATCTCTCATTGTCTTCATTACTCCAATCCCAAAAATCTTCTTCATCAAACTGAACATCTCTGCTAATAATTCTTTTTCCAAAACTTGGATTGTAGAGCTTGTAGCCTTTGGAGCGTTGATCATAACCGATGAAGATGTACTTCTTGGTTTTATCATCAAACTTTGATCTCTCTTGATCGGGGACATGAACATAACCGATGCTTCCAAAAATTCTTAAATGGTAAGCACTTGTTTTTCTTCCACTCCATGCTTCTTGAGGTGTTTTGTCCCACAAGCTTCTCGTTGGGTATCTATTTGATAGGTATATTGCACAATCAACTGCTTCTACCCATAACTCTTTCGACATTTTCTTTGTTTTCAGCATACTTCTCACCATATTAAGAATGCTTCGATTATTCCTTTCAACTACACCATTTTGTTGAGGAGATCTTGGAACGGTTAGAAATCATCGAATGTCATTTGCTTCACAAAACTCATTAACCTCGCTATATGTAAACTCCCCTCCTCCGTCTGATCTCAAAGATTTAATGAAATACCCACTTTGCTTTTTTGCATATGCTTTGAATCTTCTAAAAACGTCAAGAGCATAATATTTCTCCTTCAAAAAATAAACTCAAGTTTTTCTGCTAAAGTCATCAATGAAAAGGAGAAAATATCAATTTTTACTAAATGAGAGAGGCTTAATCGGTCCACATACATCATCATTAACAAGTTGAAGTAGTTTACTTGCTCTTGATGTTGTCTCATTCAAAAAACTCTTTCAAATTTGTTTGCCAACAAGACATCATTCACATAACTAGTCTGGTTGATTTATGGACGACAAGCCTTTCAACATTTTTTTATGTCCCAATAGCTTCAAGCCACCAAAATTCAGATGGTCAAGTGTCAAATGCCAAAGCCATGAAGTGTCCTTAACACAAGTCTTCAAATATCTAGTAATGTGAACTTGAATATCTAACAAAAACATTTTGTTTTCCGTCATCGGTACCTTCGCAATCACATTTCTTTTATCATCTTGAAGTAGAAAATCCTTCATGTGAACCTTACAGGTTTTCTCCAAGAGTTGTCCCAAGCTCAAAATGTTATTCTTCATACTCGAAACACGGTAAACATTGCTAATGAGTTGATGACCACCATTTTTCGTACAAATTAAAATCGTACATTTGCCTTCGATTTGAACTTTGGAGTTATCTTCAAATGTGACCAATCCAGTCACCGAGTTGTCAATTTCCATCAATATGCTTTTATCGCCACACATGTGATTGCTTGTTGCATTGTTAAGATACCACACGTTGTTCTTGCTTTTTTCTCTTTTGTAAGCAAGAAATAATGTTTCTCTACCTCTTTGTTTTGAGCATAATTTGCCGTTTCTTTGACATTTTGAGGAGGACTCCAACAATCATGAGTATAGTGTCCATGCTTTTTGAAATTGTAACATTGAATACTTGATCGATCATTCTGTCTTGAGTGACTTCCTCTATCACAATCTTTTATGAAATTATTTTTCTCCTCATTGTCGATATTTTGATGTCTTCGACCTCTTCCTCTACCTTGTCCGCATCCACGTTCATTCTCTTTTTCCTTTACCGAGAGTTTGGTGGCCAAAACTTGTTTGATCAGCTCATTCTTCTTGTTGATTCTCTCTTAATGAGCTTGTAAATAACCCATGAGTTGGTCAACCGTTATAGTATCTAAATCTTTGGACTCCTCGATGGCTACAACCATATAATCGAACTTTGTATGCAATGAGCGAAGAATCTTTTCATTGACATGAACGTCTTTCATTCTTTCTCCATATCTCTTCATTTGATTAACGATGACCAAAACCCTCGAAAAGAAATATGTTATGGACTCGGATTCTCGTATTTGAAATACTTCAAATTCTCCTCGTAGGATTTGAAGACGTACCTTCTTTACCAAATCAACACCTTGATAAGAATTTCACAGAATATCTTGTGCTTGCTTGGCGGTGGTCGCATTTGGTACACTCTCAAACATGACTTCATACAAGCATTGATGAATATGGGTAAGAGCTTGATGATCTCTCTTACACATTCTTTAGAGAGTCTCCCTTTGGTTATGAGTTAATGTGAAATCATCACAAGGCTCGCCATAGCCTCTATCGACAATCTCCCGTACATCTTGTGAGTCGAGCAAAGCCTTCATACGAATGCATCAATTCTGATAATTGTCTTTGGTATGTTGAAGGAAATAGAACGGAAATGTAAAATTCGACATTTCTACATGATCGAAAACTAAGCTTTGATACCAATTTGTTGGAACGAGGAAAAGAGATTTGAAGAAGGAAAAATAAGGAGATGAGAGAACTACACAAACTTTTTCTTTCAATTATTTTGGCTATTTGCTAGATACAAAATGTCAAAACTCATATCCTATTCATAGGATTATTTAGTACATGTATAAAACAATAAATGAATCACCTATTTAATCTAATACATGTACTAGTACATAATGAATCACCTAGTTACATGAACTACCCATCAATGAACCATATAAGTACACAAACCATATAAGTACACGAACCAATGTACCTATGCATACATAAATCTCAACTCCCTAGGTCATTCTTCACAAACACATAAACGTTTACCAAAACCATATTAAAAACATACATTAACAAAGACGTTTTATTTATACATTAACCTAATGAAGAATAATAGAATTAAGTTAATATTTTCAATATATACAAGTTAATTTGCAAATTGAGTACTTGTGTATTTGATAGAACCAAAAACTAATAAGAACATAAAACTGAAAGTGTAATTATTAGTAATCTACAAATAATAATGCATAATTAAATCACAAAAGTATTTAATAAATGCAGTGTAACAATCAATGATGTACTTATATTTCCAAATGATCTGTCACTAACTGTATCATATAGGGGTGTGCAAACCGAATCGGAACCGAAGAACCGAACTGAAACAGGTAGATTCAGTTTGGTTCGGGTTAGTTTTGCACACCAAAGAATCAAATTTCGGTTCAATGTGATGAGAACCGGCCATTTCGGTTCGGTTTGTCAGTTCACTGTATATTGCTATTTGCTAATTGCAGTGAACAAAGTACAGTGAACGATGAAACAATGAATTCTCTGCATAACATTGAATTGTAATGTGCTGAATTTTCTATAGAATTGTTAAAGATATTGTTGATATTGTAGTTGTTTTTTATGTTGTGCTCGCAATTTGGATTAATTGTTAAATAGTTGTTAATTAGTTGAAGATATTGAAGTCTCTGCTCGCAGTGTTCAAAATTGTAGTTGTTAAATAGTTGTTAATTGGTTTATGTTTTTGCAAGTCAAAGAGTTTATTGTTGAATGGTAATGATGAATTCAATTGTGATGCTGGACAATGGACATTACGAAATGTGAGGATAATTTTTTTTTGTTCTAATCTAAAGTCTGTTCTGTTGGAAGTCTTAATTTATTTTTTCAAATTTACTTTTGGTTTTACAATTTTTTTTTGTGGTTTTTATACTTTTTTTTTTCATTTGATACGTTTGTTAGTACAGGGTTGTTTTTTTTTATTTTATAGGTTTTAACTTTCAGTTTAGGAAGAGAGACAGAGAAGAATTTTATTATTTTTATATTTAAAGAAAAAAAGAGAATACAAAACTAGAACCGAACTGGAACCGAAACCGAAATTCTGGTTTGATTCTAGTTTTGTTCCAAATAGCTGAAACTCGGTTTCGATTTTTCCATATCAAAACAGAACCGAACCGGTTTATGAACACCCCTAGTATCATATTATTATTGGTGAAATTTTACTGAAAAAAATACAATTGCAAAAAGGTAAGTGAGTTGAAAAAAAATTACAACAACCAACCACAATCAGAGACAACAAAATAGATTAACACAAACAAACCAATAAAAAAACACTAATAACATGGAGAAAGAGAGAGTTCATCAGAACATGACAAATAGACAAAGCCAATAATAGAAAGAAAGAACAATGACACCATCAAATATAGAAAATAATATCTCACACAGAAATAATGGATCATAAAGAGCATGAACAAAGAAACAAGCATGACAAAATATATATCCCTGAAAGGACAATAAGCACAACAAAACACACATTGGAAGATGAACCTACAAAAAAGTAACCCAAAAGATTAGAATGCAAAGACACATTAGGCAACAATAACACATGCAGATCAGCTCCATGAACCAAGGAGGAAAGAAATTAGAACATAAGATCTTACTCACTTCCTACTTTGCTCGTCGGCCAAACTACGCAGGATTCAAATAAATTTTATGCTACCAAACACAAGTGAAAGCTTCAATCTAGAGAACAAGAAGCACATAGATGAATGCATTATGCATAACAGAACCCAAATCACCAAAAGAGTAAAAAACATACCCTTGAAAATTTTATTAAACATGTATTAAAATTTTTATGAGTGCAATTTGTAATAACCTGATAGGTCAGAAGGTTAATAAAAGAAATTTAGTTGAAAGTAGTTGTAAACTGAGCCTATTATATAAATACTTGATATAATTGGGAAGAGGAGATATATCGAGTATTTTGGGAGGAAGAGAGGGGAGATTTGGGATTTTGAAAGCCCAGAAGTTTGTGTGAATGTATGAGTTTCTTCAATAAAAGTGTAGTCCTTATCAATTTGGTATCAAAGTAGTGGTTCTGGAAAGGTGAAGTATGATTACAAAATTGAAAACTTTGAAGAAGAGCACCATGGAATGGCAAAAGGAAATAACCAGTATTAAAGAAAGATTGGAAAAAATGGGATCGATGGAACAAAATATGGCATGGATTGAGAAGCAAATGGGACAAATTTTATCCAAAATGGATGAACATCATTCATTGACAACGTTAGTAATATTGAGGAATGTAACCATTGACAGAAATGAAAGGAATGATAAAACTCGTCAATGCCCTAGTCGGGAGTTTTTTCCCAGAAAATTGAAGTTGCTAGTGTTTAACGGAGTAGATCCTAAAGGGTGGATATTCCGAGCTTATCAATATTTCCATATTAATTGACTCACGGAAATGGAGAAGTTAGATGCTGCCATGGTGTGTTTTGAAGGACCGACTTTGGCATGATATCAATGGGAAAGCAGCGTTCGACCTTTCTGTACTTGGATGATCTTAAAAAAAAAGGAATTATAGATATATTTGGACATACGAGAATGGGTTCGGGGTGTGATAGTCTTCTCTCGCTGCGGGAGGAAGGTATTGTGGAAGAATATCGGGTGGATAAGAAAATTGTATAGATGTAGATAAGAAGCTTATTTTTTATTTTTTTCTACCTTGAAGACAAAGTGTCTCTTTGGGTGGGAGTAAATGATAGGTTAGAAGATTAATAAAGGGAACTTAGTTAGATGAAAATAGTTTATAAGCTAAGTCTATTATATAAAGACTTAGTATAATTGGGAGGGAAAGATATATCAGAGTACTTTGGGAGGAAGAAAGGAGAGATTCCAGGGTTTCAAAATCCTAAAAATGTGTATGAATGTGTGAGTTTCAAAATCCTATCATAACCTATGTTTTAAATTAACATGAAGAGAAGTAGGTTTTAATTAAATTAATTATTTAAAATAGTTGGAAGTTACAAAACAAAAATTTCTTAAATTGCCTTTGGATGGGCTATTCTCAAATTTTCTCTAGTGACCTAATGGAAACTGAGAGAGAGTTGTTGGCGATTGTTAGCATCAGAGGGCCAAAATCTTTTTTTCTTCGGGACTAATTGATGGTAAGTTATATCTCCCATCATTACAATGAAACTTTTCAATTGGAATCCTTAGTTTTAATTTAAAGAACCAATTTAGCTTAGCGTTTTGTTGAACAAAGTCGGATCGGTAAAAGTTTGGGATTTTGCGTATCTTCAAAAGATGAGATTCGATTTAACCTTAAGTTTCTTCTCTATTATTTTTAAATTTGGAGGTCTTTGTTGAGAAGTTTAGATTTTTTATCATGATTATAAGCAATGGGCAAAAAGTAGTTGGTCAGATGAAATTTGGAATTTTTTTTGAAGTTTTGGAGTAGCTTTTCAACACAATAGATGCCTAGAGCTTAGGCTCAGTTGACCGGTCGATCACTTTGTCGAATGGGACTTCCGAACCATTAGTTTAGACATCCGGACATGAAGGACCAAGCATCCTCATGTTGGTAGGGTATCTGAACCAGCAACAGCAGCAGTTTTTCAAGCCGACCGGTTCAGACAACTTGACAGTTTTTGGGTCGACCAAGACGTGCTTTTGAGCCGATTTTTTGTGGAATTATTTCATAAAATTTCGGGGTCGGTTTCTATCTCTGCTGTGAATTCCCACAAACTCTTTTGAAAGGTTTTGAAAAGTCTACTAATGTCAATATGATTGAATAGGTGCTAGAGAATTATTGTTCTAGAAGTCCAAGTTATTAGACATTGATCTCTGGATTTGTGATTACTCCATTTGAGATACATGTTTAATTTTATATACGACATTGCATGTTTTCTTAAATCTTATTTTGAGATGTATTCTCATAAAAAATGACATGTTTATTTTTTTTTGCTCATCAGTTTTTGTATATTATATGTATTTTTCATTATTCATATTTTATTAAGCATGCACATTTATTTATAAATCAACTTGGTCGTGTGAACTAAGTTTGATTGACCCATGTAAGAAATCTGTTTTTATTATGCACATTTTATCTTTGGAGGATGTGTTTGTTTGTTGTTAACTAAAGCAATGAGATAATTGAATAGGTCATGTAATACCCCAAAAATGTATTTCCCTTTTTGATGATGTAATAATTCTGGATAATCTTAATATATGAATGTTTCTTCGAATTATACAACGGTAAACGTAAGTTGTGCATGGAAAGTAGAGGGTTAATATTGGAAAATGATCTAAATATGAAAACTTGAGAAAAATGCACAATTGTTGGGTTGCGGACGCCTGGGGACGACATGTCGGGTGACGTGTCTCATCCGCAACGCTGTGGAACTGAGTCCCTGTAGCTTGGGACGCCTGAGGACGAAAAATGGCGTCCCAAACTGGTTGTGGATGCTGACGGATCACTGCGGACAACGTTCGATTTGAATCTGTCCTAAATCCTTGACACTTTCGGACGCTGCGGACGATGCATGCGGACGACAACTCGCGTCTGCAAGACACCTGCAGACGGTACGGACAACACTTTGGGACGCATTTTCTCGTCCCAACCTGAGGTTCGGATGGATGCGGACGATAGTGCGGACGTCACGATGGGTCTGAATTATCAGAAATTTCTAAGAAACCGATTTTAAAATCGTCTCTCTCTTCCGATTTCTAGCTGAAATCAACATGGATCTCTTTCTCCAGCCTACCCCCTGCGACGCCTTGTCCCTCCCATCATGATGGATGGCTTTCCACGTGGGTTTGTCCTATTGGACCACCCTTTTGTTGGTTTGCACAATGGTCAGTTTGCAGCTCCAGATTATCCTCTGCTCAGCTCAGTCCTCTTGCCTCCCTTTAGTCTACATTTATAAGAAGTATGTTGCCTGAGTGTTTCAGCATTTAGCAACTGTGAACGTGTGGGAGGGTGTTCTTGCTGTGAAGAAAATTTGTGAGTGGTGAGAGTGTACTGGAAAGTTGCTGAATTATTTGTTGTTGGTGTTCCATCGTGAAGATTGGGAGGTAAGGTTTGAATATGAAATTATAAGTTAGTTTAATTGGGACCTCCAACTGCTAGGATCAAGTTGATATGGAGTATGGATTTTAATGCTATATTTTGTTTAGGAATCATTGGGAGTTGGAAGTATTGTGGACATACATTGGTTTCTGTTTTGTTGGATCCTGGTGGCTGTCCTATTTATACTAAGCTACTGGAAAGCTAAGGTAAGGATTTGGAATTTTTGTTGGCCAAAGGATGGCCCTACATTACAGTTGTTTGTGGATGTTGTTGAACTGCTATGGATTGATGACTTGAGACGATAAGCTCTATTGAAACGTTAAATTTGGATTTGTCATGCTCTTAATGCTGAGTTTAATTTTGTTATAAATGTATGCTCTTAATAGTTGGACCATGTGTAAGGAATAAGTACGAAGAAAGTTAACTGATATAAATTGTCTTGCCTTGTATTGAGCATGAATTGGATTGAATTAATGTTGATGTTAGAACTATGCACGTATGATTGTCTAAATCATCTATGACTTGAACTGCTTACAAGTGATAAATGTTTTATTGGTTACAAGGGAAAAGCATGGCTGTCAATATTGAGTGTAGAACTATGAATTGCCTTGAATATCTTATTTGATTTTCCATGTTCCGTTAAACTGTTGGAATTGGTGGCTGCCATGCTTTAACTGTCGAATGCTAGAATTTGTTTTTAAAAAATAAGTATGAATTTTGGAAGCTAGAATCTATGTCATGTATGAATTGTAACTTGAGAAATGGAAACAGGCATCAATTGTGAAATATGACATATCTTGGGTGATTTACAAGATTGGAATTCGATAACAACTGTGTTAAATTGGATTTTCCTCTTGAGTCGAATCTGGAATGTAGGATGCTCAGTTGTGCATGTCCAACAATTAAACCCCTAGATTAAATGTAGGAATTTAAGGATGATAATGAAATTAACATATTGTCTTTAAATTGTGTTGTTTTTCAGTTTCATGTATTTTAGTTGCAATAAATGTATTTTTCTTGTATCCTGTTTCTATGATTGTACTGTGGCATACATTCATCACTCTAGGGCTTATGAACTTGTTTACACGATATATGTCATCAGAATATACGTAAATAAGTGTGTGAGGGTTCGGGTGAATTGATGACTTTCCATATGGTAGATTCCTCCCACGTAGGGAGTGGTAGGTTTAGAAGTTAGCTACGTGAATTCTAGGGTTCACAATTCCCCCGTTTTGAAACCCCCAACGTCTTCAATAAAAGTGAGGATACCTACTTGTGGTAACACCTCCGATGGATATATCTCCCCACCGGAGTGACTGGTTAGGCCACATGACTCTAGGGAGTATTCCACCTTAACTTCCAGAAGAGAAACAGTTCTCTCCTTTAATGCATTGTTTGTTCATGCATCATTCGCATTGCATTAATGTTGATTATTGCTGGGCGTTAGGCTCATTGTTTTCCCCGTAATGTAGGTGATGATTTTAATGAAGAATTTATACCGGTTGAGGAAGAGGCGTTCCAGGATGACCCCTCGTGTTATCAATTGATTTGACCTACTGGGTGCGAATTATGTGTTTTGGGGACTTGTTGGTATTTTGAGTGAGAGGTATTTTGGTAATTTCTACTATTAGTGTTTTGACTATCTTAAACATTGTAATAGGGACTTTGGGATTTTGTTGAGAACACTCGGAAAACTATATTTTGAAATCCTAATATTATTCCGCGTTATTCATTCTGATTTCATTTTCTTTAACAAATGGGTTTCAAATGTCAAATAAATAAAGCGAAAATTTTTTATGACGTATTTTAAATCAAGAGAAATAGTTTTTAATTAATGGGGCGTTACAGATCGAGTCCCTGGATGCAAATCCCTAAACATAATCAGGTTCTTTGTGGATCTTGCGATCGCCTAAGTATCGCCTTTATTTATTTCTATTATGTCTTTGGCATGATATGTCCAGAATCCGTGAATGACTCCATTTTTATAGAAATTTTCATAATTATATAGTAATGGTCTATTTTAATTATGTAGCACAATGTAGTGGACTATGTTGACGTTTGCCCTTCTGTATGTTTTCTAATCAGTTTTTTTTTCATAAAACCTTTTTATACAAAGCATACTCATATATTATCTTTAAATATTAAATGTTGAATATAAAACTTTATATCTCTACTGAGTTTTAGGGGTGTGCAAATCGAACTGGAACCGAAAAACCAAACTAGAACTGGTCGATTCGGGTCTCTTCGGTTCGGTTTTGCACACTAAAAAATAGAATTTCAGATCAATTTGGTAAGAACCGATTGTTGCGGTTTGGTTTTCGGTTTTGGTTTCTCATGAGAGTACGTAGAGCTATGAGTACGTTTGATCTTCACCTACAAGGCTACAAAATTTTAAGAAATGTGTTGAAAATGTTAAGATTACGTGCAAAAGTAGTGTTTTTTTTATATGCCTACTAGATGAAATTCCACATATTTGATGTTAGAAAGCGCTAAAAAATTTGAAAAAACTTTTGAGAAATTAAAGGAAAAAGATATTCATTATCTTCTTGATTTGAGTGGAGAAAGACCACCTATGACAGAAGATTGGGCTAAATTCGGGAACTTACAAGTTTTTGAAGATTTTTTTATGATACGTCTGTAATTGTCTTAGCCTCATTCCATGTTACTTCAAATATTTATTTCAGTGAAGTATGTAATTTAAAATGGTTATCCAAAAGTACACTGAGTGTGATAATCCATTATTGAGGAAAATGACTATTGAAATACAAGTAAAGTTTGATAAATATTTGAGAAGCTGTGATAAAATGATTTTTTTGATGTATGTGGCAGTTGTATTAGATCCAAGATGTAAAACAAAGTTTTTGAAATATTGTCTTACTATGTTAGTTGATAATGATAAGGTAAATGATTTGATCAGCCAAATTCAACTTGTGATTGAAAGATTATATCTCGAGTATAGAGGTAATTTGGGTTTGAAAATTCAGAAGAAATTTGTAGTACAAGTGTTGTAACAAAATCTACAGTGTTGAGATAGAGGAGTAGTTTGGCCCACAATATATGAGATGTTCTATAGTCGTCACAAAGAGCAAGATGTTTCATATACTTGGACAGAAGTTGATTAATATTTATATGAAGGTTGACAAAAGTTTCAGACAATCAAGACATTCTAACATAGTGGAAATTGAATTCGTTTAAATTTCCAATTTTAAGCAAATTGGCAAGTGATGTATTAGTTATTGCTATTTCAACTGTTGCATCGGAGTCAGCTTTTAATAGTGGAAGACGAGTACTTGATTCATTTCGCAGTTCTTTGTACCCAAAGACTGTCGCGGCGCTCTCAAAACTAGATTTGATCATCAAAACATTAACTTGCCAACTTTAATGATGTAGTGGATGATATTGACAAATTTGAAGAAAGTATCTATTAACTTTTAATTTTAATAGTGTTTTTCCTTTATATTTGACTATTTATATATTACTTACTCTTTTTTTTTTTTCATTCTGTATAATTTGTTCCCCACAAATTATTAAATTTTTTACTAATCGCTGCAATAGTGCATCTCTCTTTTTGTGCAATTAAGATTTTCATAAGTGTTGTCAAATACAATTTTGCATAAACATTTAGATAGTACATGCTCATTGTCTCTCTTCTCTTTTTCCTTTAATATTGATAACTCTTTTACCTTAATTAACTTGTTTTTGACTTAATAATAATAAAAGATTTTATATTCTTTAACAACAAACTAATTTCCCTCTATTTGTGTCATCGCAACACTTCTCTATATTTCAAGGTATGCAATTATAAACAAAACATTGAAATATCTTTCATCCTTTATATATTTTATTTTCCTTAACAACATTATAAATAAAATAATATAATATATATTATTATAATTATTTTTTTATTTCAATTATTAAATATTATCTTTTATAAATTACGTTAAAAAAATATGTTTAATTTGATGCGTACGTACATAGCACGTACCAAAAACTAGTGGATAGGAAAATGTGTAGAAGAATGTGAGGTGTAAGAAAAAAACAAGGAGACTAATCATTTATTAATTAAATTAAATAAGAGAAATTATAAATAGAATTAATTTTAGAGAAAAAAAGAGATTAAAGTTTTAATTAATTGAAAACAGAGGAAATTGTGAAGAAGAAATTTCTTCATTTCTAAATTAAATAAGAAAAATTGTAAATAGAATTAGTTTTGAGAGGAAATAAACAATAAGAGAATAAATTTTTAATTGAAAGAGGAAATTGAGTAGGAAAAATTTGTTTATTTCTAAATTAAATGCCTAATCTTGAACTATGGGAATTGTGTAGGAGAAATTTTTTTAGGGTAAATTACAAATCAACCACCATCATTTATTATTAGTGATAAATTAATAATTATTCTTTTTTTGACTTAATAATAATAAAAGATTTTATATTCTTTAGCAATCAACTAATTTCCCTCTATTTGTGTCATCGCAACACTTCTCTATATTTCAAGGTATGCAATTAACCACTGAATTATGAAAAAATGACGCCACCAGCATCACTGTCACGTTTGCCGTTAAAAGCGATAATGTCGAGCCGTGACGGTTCGTATACAAATTGTTGCAGCTCCATAGTTTTAAAAAAACTACACGACAATTTTGGTGACCCGCCCAGTGTCATACTGACCCGCAGCATTGTAATGATAAACCACTGTAGTGTCATATGAAGCCGCAACGGTTTATAGTCACACCGCTGCGGTTTAGTATGACACCGTTGCGGTTTAGTATGACACCGCAGCGGACCATCAAAATTGTCGTGTGTTTTTTTTAAACGAACCGCCGTGGCTCCATAGTTTTAACAAAAACCACATGACAATTTTGATGGCCCACCTCGGTGTCATACAAAACCGCAACGGTGTAACGATAAACTACTGTGGTGTCATATGAAGCCACCACGATTTGACTATAAATCGCAGCGGCTTCCTATAACGCTACCACGGTTCAACGTGTCTTATTCTGCGTTCTCAGAGTCTTATTATATAAGAATTGCATGTAAGGTCAGATGAGTTCACCGCGAATCACGGAATCCTCGGCAACGCTGGAAGTGGAAGCAATGTTAGAGTAGAGCTCAACGACGATGTTCTGAGGGTTAAGTACTACGGTTGCCAGCAAGACGAAAGTGTTCGTCTTTGATGTTTTGGGAGGCTAGGTTTTGGCCATTGTTGGATAGTTACATGACTACGAGTGCTCTAACCAGGTCGCATACAACAGAGCACCTCAGAGCACTCGGAGTCCTGTAATTGTACCGACAATGGCCGAAACCTAGCCTCCCCAAAAATCGAAGACAAAAACTTTCATCTTGCTTGCCAGAAGAACCGTAGTACTTAACCCTCAGAACATCGCCGTTGAGCTTTACTCCAACATTGCTTCCACTTCTAGCCTTTCCGATGACTTCGTGGTTCGGGTAAACTTGCCGAAGCATCGGTTGGGGATGCCTGCTAGGTGAAATGACGTTTCAAATAAAGTGCCACAGCAACGTTCACACTTGCTCGAGAAAGATGGAAAACTGTCATGCCTCTACCAAACGAGTAGCAAGCGGAGCATTAGTTTTGCGTCACGAAAAGTTCATCAAATATGGATTATCAAATAATGAGATTGGGCGAGTAAACATGCAAGGATAATCTACAACAGTTTCTGGATGTTCCTTAAAAAACAATACAAATACTTAATGTGGTTACAGCACACCGATTCTTAGAGCACATGTACATTACATGATTGTAACGAAATTTGGTTTGTCATGAACATATACACGATATAGTTGTAATAGAATTGTTAAATTGGTTTACAGTTGTGATACACATGTACATGATATGTTTGTAATGGAATTGATAATTTGGTTTTTGATGATGAAATGAAAATTGATTATTATGAAATTAAAAAATTAGCAACACTTTCCCCAGCCAACATTTCACTTTTTGATCGACTGCGTTTCAATTTTCTTGAATCTGTGAAGCCTATTTATGCACATGTTTCTTAAATTGTTGAATGAAGCACGTATTAATCTGCTGCGGTTTATAGTTGAATCGCAACGGTGTGATAAGGTTTTATATGAAGCTGCAGCGGTGTGACAATAAACCATGGCAGTTTCATATGCAATCGCCGTGTTTTATTGTCTGATGTGAAATGGGACTATTCGATTATTTATCAAGCCTCAAGAATATCATGAAGATCAAGCATAAGTGGAAGGTCAAGAGAATAATTGAAGATCTTTTCAAAACTGTCTTCATTCTGACCTTTGCCAATATTTTGACTATTGTGAAAATGAAGACTATGTCTTTTCAAGAAGTGTTCTTCATGAAGATTGTAACCAACTTCCTAAGCTTTCTAATGCATGTTGGATCATTTAATTCGGAGTCCATTTACTATGGTAAAAGCCCAAAGAAAAGAGAGCAAAAGTTTAAGGAAAGCCCGAGTTTCCAAACTTGGAGATCAAGAAACTCAAGATGTGGAAGCCATCCAAGTGGACGATTTGAACAAGAAAAGAAGCCAAGAGCAAGCCCATGAAGACAAGCTTGGAGGACAAGAGAGAGAGAAATATATTATCTCTTTAGATATTATCTCTAAAAAGATCCACTTATCTAGAAGATCTAGATCCACTTATCTAGATTATCTTTTATTTAGTTTTCTAATTTATGTTTGTAAAAGGCTATATAAAGCCACTTAATTTTATATTTTAGACAATTGTTGAATTTTGATAAAAGAAAGCTTTTGCTTTTTGGGAATTGGAGAGACCATTTTCTTCCTTTGGTGAGTGATATCCAAAGACCATTTGGTGCGTAATATCCAAAGTCCCTTTCGTGTGAGTTATATCACGAAAGAAACTTGCAGCCACGTCCTTATCCAAGGAGTTGAGAAGCGTTGCGTTCATCCAGCACGTGCGGTGTGTCCGTGTGCACATCATTGTCATACCGCTGTGATTTAATCAGCGGACCATGAAATTATAGTGTTATTTTATTTAACTACGGAGCCGTGGCAGTTTGTAGACGAGCTGCCGCGGCTCAACATTATTCCGTTGAATGACAAACGTGACAGCGATGTTAGTGGCGTCATTTTCTATAATTTAGTGGTTAATTTGTTAGCGAAAAAAAGATGATGGTTGACTTGTCATTGATTGCAAAGGATGATGGTTGGTTTGTCATTTTCCCTTTATTTTTTTTAAAGAATGATGAAAAGAATGAAATGATGGAGATGGATAACGGAAATTAATAATATAATTTAATGAATAATTATCAAAATAAATCCTAAATTATTGGATCAGGATAAATCAAAGTTTGAAGTAATTTTGTGAATAATTAAAATATTGAACTATGAGAAATTAAGAAGGCAAATCTCGCTGTCACGTTTTTCATTAAAATATTAATTTTTTTTGCAGCGAGTAAATCGTCTTTCACAATGGATCCGTACATGAAGTTGTTGTAATCAATGACTTACTTTCCACAGTAGAAGACAAATATTTCCTACAAAAAAGATATTTTCTGCAGTAGACACATGTCTTCCGCTTCAAAAATAATATTTTCTACAGTCAAAATTTGTTTTCCGCTGCGAAATCTTACTTTTCTCAACGTAAACATGTATTCTATTTTCATATCAGTTAATGTATCGAAATATGTTCATCTAGATACAATAATAATCAAACAATTTTTAATATCAATTTCATACCTATAGTTCGTCGACTCAATCATGAAAACCGGTGAGTAGAAACAATCTAATATAGGTTAAAAATATATTAATTGAGATATTGGTCGTGCTTGAAGTTCAGGTTGAAGTTGTGCTTTAGGTTGGGATTGCGCTTCAGGTTGGGATCGGATTTCACCCTTAGGTTGTGCAGACGAAACTAAAATTCTACAATGGAATACAAGTATTCACTGTAGAAAATATCATTTCCGCCACGAAAACTAGCCTTTCATAGTTGAAGACACATTTTCGCTGTGGAAAATATCATTTCCACAGCAAATACCTGGTAGATTATTTTAAAAATTTTAATTTTTTAACAAAAAACGTGACAACAAGGTTTGTCTTTTTTCATTTTTCATAGTTCGAGATTTTAGTTATTTATAAAATATTTTTAACATTTGACTTGTTACTGACTCAATAGTTCAAGTTTGTTTTGTTAATTTTCTTTTAATTTTAATAATTGATAATTGAAATAAAAGTGTAGAAAAAACTAGGAAGTGTAGGAGAAATTAAGAAAAGTTTATTTTTAAAGAAGAGAAATTAACAAAACAACCACTAAACTATGAGATCAATGATAAGTCAACCACTAAATAATTTTTGCTGACAAATAAAACACTCAATTATGGAAAATAAACGATGCAAATATCACCGTTAACTTGAGAAAATTAACTCGACCATATCGTTTCAGAGAACTCGTAGTGGAAAATAGGTAATAGCCATGCAAAAATTGCATAAACTCGTGATTTCATAGACTTTTAATGGAAAAAAGCTAATACATATAGACAATAGATTTGAGAAAATACTGTAGAAGTTGATTTTAATTTTTTTTAGTTTTATAATTCAGAAGATTTTGTAAAATAATACATAATATTTTAGATGTCGGATGATTTAGAATTATTTTACTATTAATGAGAGAATCACAACTTGTTTGTGTTTTTCAATAAAGAAGACAATTGAATTGTTTCTTATCTACAGAGAGAAAATGCTGAGGAAAGTAATTTTTCCTGAATCATATTTCAATAACTCACTTTTCACAGTAGAAAGATAACATTTCGCAATAGAAAGACAATGTTTTTTTAACGAAGAACATAACCGCAATGTTTGCTTCGTTATTTTTTCATAGTTAAGTGTTTTATTTGTTAGCAAAAATTATTTAGCGGTTGACTTGTCATTGATATCATATTACAGTGGTTGTTTTGTTAATTTTCTTTTAAAAATGATAGATAATTAGTTAAAATTATAAATAGTAATATCAAGAAATAAAATCTAGAAGAAAATAGGGAAAATGACAAATCAACCATCGTACTTGTGATTAGTAACAAGTCAATCAATAAAGTATTTTTGCTAACTATTTAACCACTGAACTATATAAAATTGACGGAGTAAACACCGCGGTTACGTTTTCCATTAAATAGCGTTGTCTTTCCTATGCAGAACATTGTCTTTCCTCTGTAGAATGTTAGCCTTTTGCAGCGGACCATTAGCTTTCCGCAGCAGAATGTTAGCTTTCCGCAGCAGAACGTTGTCTTTCCGCTGCTAAACGTGAATCCTTGAAATATAACTCAAGAAAGTCGACATTCCGCATAGGAATGTTGTCTTTCCGCAGATGAATGTCGTCTTTCCACAGAGGAATGTCTGCAATTAAAAAAAAAATCATTGTTTTCTTTGTAAAAAAACACAGACAAACAGACAAGCTGTGATTCTACCATATACTATAAAATAATTCTAAATC
Organism: Begonia loranthoides; assembly: GCA_022433065.1. Classification (NCBI taxonomy): domain Eukaryota; kingdom Viridiplantae; phylum Streptophyta; class Magnoliopsida; order Cucurbitales; family Begoniaceae; genus Begonia; species Begonia loranthoides. The sequence goes on along the minus strand of CM039476.1, from coordinate 13,162,712 downwards.
ATCTGAAAACTAAATCATTAACATTCTTTTATAAAATTTTCTAAATTATAAAATTCAAAATCTTTTAAATCCATTATTTTACAAAATTTGAAATCTTCTAAATTCATTTTCCATGGATATTAACTATTTTTTACTGAAAGTCTCTTATAAAATCACGAGTTATTTCTGTTTTTTTCATGGGTATTTACTCTTTTTCACTGCAATTTTCAGTAAGTTAACGGCGATGTTCGCAACGATAATTTTTTATAATTCAGTGAGTAAGTTATTAGCAAAAATACTTTAATGACATTAATAACAAAATAAAATGATTGATTTGTGATTTTCCTAAGAAAATATTACATTGCATTAATAGTCCAAGTTGCAGTAATAGTGTTATCTTTATTATATATATATTTTTATAGTAATTAGTAATCTAGACTTTAAATTTGAGAGAATCAACCATTGACACCTCTGAGATTCAAATTTTTACGGCTTAAAATTAAAAAAAAAAATTAAAATTTAAGTTGAATAAAATTTAAAATTTAAGTCAAATCAAACTCTAAAATGTAAAGTTTAATTTATAATTTATCCATAATATATTTTAATAATGATACAGCTGCAAATTTTTAGAACATAGCTGTAACTCCGATAATTGAGCTGTCTGTCCTTTCTTTTTCTTTAGTGGCTGTATGTTGCATGGGATTGTCTTACATCAGTATTAGTGAATCATGTCTTAGCATTACTTATTATATCGTATTTTACATTTGCCAGACATCAAAATGCGTCTCTGACGACAGGCTTCAATTTTTTTTTAACACATTGCCATGTTCTAGTTGTTTAAGCTAAATTACTTAACAATAATATTGCAAGAATATGAATTTGAGAAGTTTAGTGATGCATGCTTTTGATTTTTTTAAATTATTATTCTTATCTACAGATTTGTAAGCAATGAAAATTGGCCAATTTATGATATTTTGGCTATTTGCTCTGCCCTTTCCCTTTCTTTAGGCCCTAGATATTGCAGAGCTCTTAAACGTGAATTATGATATGAAAAATTAATTACACTAAATGTTCGAATTGAGAGCGCGTAAAATACATTAGTAGATACTTGTTTCTCGGCAACAATGAAATTGTCTTAATTCTTTTACATTTTGTTAGGTAATATGAGCTTATTTATGTGATTATGACTCTCCATAAATGAAATTAACAGGTCTAAACTTTAGAGATATAAAGTTGTGTGGAATATGTCCTTGCTGATATTGTAGTATTGTATTGTGTGGATATGTCCTTGATGATATTATAGTATTGTATTTTACAGGAAATGCAATAGACAAGTTTTTCTTTGAATATATATACGGAGGAAACTTTGTGACGTGTAAGATTAAAGAGTATGGGGAAGACTAGTGGAACCGACAGCAACACCATCCCTACCTGTTCCACAACCTTCGTCCCTACGCATTCCACAACCTTCGTCCCTGCTTCCTTCACGGCCACACCAACAATGCAAAATCATCACCCCTACTGTAACACAGGGTGTGGAATCAACTCAACTGAGCCTCATTAACCCAAAAATGCTTATCTCCGGTTGGCGAGACCACATTCGGCACATGGGAGAAAATGCTTGACGTTCCTGCGGTGACATTCTGCGAACCTGGGTGCCCGACCCCTAGCTCCGCGCTTGACAGAGGCATCCCGTGTAGCTCACTCACCCACGGTTTGTGCAGAGACTTCGTTTGCAGGAGCATCGTCCCGAGTCGCTCCCCTCTTCTCTCCCGATTCACTCTCTTCTCTCTCGTCGCTCTCCCTATCTGTTTTCTCAAAATGGCCAGGCCATTTTCATTTCCTCTTTTCGCCCGCCATTCTGTTTTCTTTTAGCCGCTAACCGAACAAAACCAGTGATAGGAAAACTAGTTTAACCCATTCCTATCTCCTTCAACTGATTTTCTTTCCTCTCTCCTTACTTTCATAAATTAATATTACATATATATATATATATTATATTTATGCGTCAAATATAAGTACCGTATATTAATCGACTCAAATCCCAACTCTCGACTTATTCTAAATATCAATTAACGATTATTATGGGTCCAATTTAAATATTTCAATTTCATTTCCTAAATTAATTTCTATCAATTAAATCTTCAATAATTATCCAATTAATCTAATTACACTCAAATAATTTCCTTATTATTCTTACTTAATTTTTCTACGGGAAATCAGGGTATTACAGATTACAATGTCAACATTATACCGAGTCTAGGATATAGGGGGCGAAGCAAAGTACAAAAGTTAAACAATGCTAATGCAAAAGAACAATATACAAAACTATGGTCTTATGCAAAAGAGAATCACAAGTCGAATCTTGGTAGCACTTTCGTTATTGGTGTAGATAGAATGGATTCTTCATTGTATCCTACATTCAAAAAAGCTTATACATATTTTGATGCATATAAGAGAAGATTGCTAGATATAGGTAGACCTATCATTTTTTTGGATGGTTGTCACTTTAAGGGTCAGTGTATGTACAGGACAACTACTTACATCTATGAGGATTGATGAAAATGATGGAATCTATTTAGTAGCAATTGTGATTGTCGAATGCATAAAAAATAATTGTTTAGCCCATTAATTATCCGTGACCAATAAGTTCAAGAGTTATATTACCCTTTACCATAAAAATAATATGTCATGTGCAATGCACATGAAACATTTAATGATTTTTGTGCCAATGGGGGCTATTGTTTTAACGACCTCAAATACATTGACCAAATGTTTCAAAAACATTATTAAGATCATCAGTTGTTCCTGCCCCCTAACTTTAGAGGGCTATATTGCACTTTGACCCTTCCTTAGTTAAAATATGTTTGCACATTGATTAATGATGCCTATCGATACACGACAAGGCTAAAAAAGGGAGAACCCAGCTAACTCACAGAGCATCGTTTGTGCACTGTTCATGTCAACTTAGCAGCTGGGTTTCCTTGTTACCTTCAGGTTATCCATACATTGGGTTCACCTTATTCACCAATATGTACCTTCCTCATATTATAAGGCCAATTCATAATCAATATACCTGTTATTCTTTTCACACAAAGTGCATGATTTACGCGCACAAACAAGAAACGATTTCATGCTTCTCCCGTATTAATGCATGTAATGTTATTCACATACATCTTGTATTAATTAACCAATGTGATGCATGATTTATTGTATAAAATAAACCACATATACAACCTTCTTAAGCCATTACCTTTTAGGAAACACCCAAACTCGTTGTGGCACTAACACTAGAAGCACTCTAACATGGGTTGTGGCGCCCCAACTAAAATAGTCTTGCGTTGTGATTTCTTACACCTTACCTCGTGGCACTAATACTATAACACATAATATACAATCAACTGAAAGCTCTTTAGCCTACGATCTGAAGACATATTCTACACTTACAAATTCAAGTCTCGTCGTTATGGGCTTGACCTTTGGATGTTTCGGTGCCCAAATAGATTGCATAATAACGTTGATTTGTGGGCTTGGTGCTCTGGAGCAAGCTCTCTGAAGTTGCAGTGCAAGAAACAACACGAGAAATTTAACGCATAAAATGCACTAGGTGCCATTAACTCTAAACCTAAGCAGCAACGCCTACACGATTTTTGTCCTTACCTTAACTCATTCTCATCCAAAATCCAATTCAATCAAAATATGCACTTTTATAAATTTATGATCATGCTCCTCTTTTTCTAAGTTTTATAACTTATGTTGTCTAATCTAGCAAACCTAAGGGTTACAAGTAATTGCCTCCAGATCTCTAAACTTTTATTCACTCTTAAGTGCTGATTCGTAGCACTTTAGGATTCTCTCGAGGTGTTAAACAACTTTCCTTCAGGTTCCTAAGACAAAATCTATCGTCTTCCTCCTCTTTTTCCTTCTACTTTCTAGTTCTCTCATTTTCCTCTCTTTCTCTTTTGTGTTTCTAGGTGCATATGCACAAAAATGGCGTACCTTTTGCCTACTTTCTCAAGTTATGAACTCCAAGCATGAGGTGGCAACTAATTCGAAGGTGGAACTATCATTCTCTCCAGCTTTATCCTTAAGTGTCATTTTATCATTGAATGTCCACTTATTTACTATTTAAGCTACTGGCTAATTTTGATTAGCATTAATTAATTCATCTTATCTTAAGTCAATTGATTAAGATTAAGTGTTAAGCTGATCATGGATTTATTAGCTTAATCATTATTATTAATTAGCATAATTAAGCTTATAAACTAAATTAATCCTCCAAGCTCACACCTCAATCAATTTCCTTTGACACATGACATCGCCCTATGAGTGACCACTTTTTTATTACATAACATGTTAGACAACTTATCAGGAAAATACTTATCCCCCTAATCTTTTCCTTCATACATCTCAAATTCTGATTTCTAGCCTACTTGAGTCGAAAATCATAATTCCAACCATTTTCCTTGCACTATGTTGAATTTGCGTATGCATAATTATGTACTCGCTTATCTACTTCTCAAAATTCTTTCTTCATTAGTTTTCTTAAAATATCTAATTGACACGAAAACAATTTCAAATTCTAAGCTTAAATAGTCTTTACATTTTACTTCTAAACATCATAATAGTTTACCATAAAAAAGTTTTGCACTACTATCAGCATGGTGTCACTTTATACCTTACTATTTCCCAGTACACTCTCAATTAACTTTGCTTAAGTATCAATATTTCCCTGAACACACCAACACACACATATATATATATATGACATTTAAAAATATTATGGCATTTAGAATACGATATTCTAAATTATTCTCTCTAAACCAAACTTATCTAAAACTCTTCAATATAATGCCTAGACTTACATATTTGAACTTGCGTATTTCTTATCACTTTTTATCACATGTTATCCTAATGTTACTAACATACATATTTATTACAAAATCTTTTTGGGTTAAGTTCTACATAAGTTTGGATCGAGTTATTTGGGTTCATTTGGTTCAGTTCTATTAGATCTCCCCTTTAGAAACTAGAAAATGAACCAATCAATGGATTTCTAGACTAACTAAACCAATTTCTAGTTTCACTCATTTAACAATAAAATTAGAATCGAACCAAAATCATCAATTTAATTTTCCTAGTTCAAGATTGCTTTGCATAATGCCACAGTTCTACTTTTTGAGGGCCTAGAAAGGGACCTTATGACACTCGTTATCTCATGAATACAATGAGTCAGTTTGCAAAGTGTGCCAAAGGTGTAGATGTTTAAAACTTGAAATAATTTTATTTAGAAAACATATAGCAGAAGACCTTCCTTAAATAAAATCACTTAAAATAAAAGAGATATACTATAATAAAATTCTTTTTCTTTAGCTTTTAAGAGTATATATATTGTACATTTAAAACAACTCCTTTCCTTTAATTGTTCTCGTTTAGTTTAGCCATCACAACATTTCGATGTGAAAATCCTTCATCAACTGCTCATCTCTATTTTCACTAGTATTGTTACTTACATCACAATATATAAGCTATGAGCCTAATGCTAGTAAGAATGAATATCTAAATCAATAATTGTGAACATGAAATGCATATATGGTGTAGTTTATATAGTCACATATTTTCATTTAATCTTTCCTTTTCACATTTATTCATTTTTAGTCAAATAACAGCCTAGACGACTGGAGAACATCAGTCCAAGGGAAAAAATACATCCTATGCTTCTCTTAGGTCGAACTATCACTTAATTTCCCCATCGAGGAAAGAGATGCATCATCTTGTAATTCTCCTAAGCAAAATCATTGCTAAACCCCCCGTCTCACAATTACCTAGTTACGTTTAGTCAGTTCAATTTTAGTTTCATTATCATCATTCATGCTTTTAAACATTTTCATAATGTGATGCAAAAACTATGCATGAAAACATGTGTACCTATCATTCACAAGAACAATCCCTCAAATCATTATAAAAAGTCATAAATCTAAAACTTTACCGCTAATAACCTTTATAATTAACATAACCTCAACCAATAATGCAATTTAATTAATCCTTATATCAACCCATACTTATTAACATTTATCCTCAACAATATCCTAATTCTTGTGATGTAGGCAGACAAAGGCATCTATTTAAAATGCATTGCTTACCTTATAGTCTTTGTTTTTCTCCGTTGATCTTCGATTCCTAGACAAAACACATCAATTCTCATATCATCATTCCTTTACTAAATTAATGAAAAATCATATTATACTTCATTTTTATTAGTCTAAAGCATTGTAAACTCTAAACTTAGATACTACAATGCATAACACTAAATTTCAAGTATGAATACTTTTCTTCATCTTAAGTATGCATAATTCACAATATTGTCCACCAAACTCATCAATTCTAGATTCCACGTTCTCCGCAAGATATGCATCACCACATAATATTTCTTCTTTAACTTACAAAGTTATTAAGATGATCATAAATCTCCAAACATCACAATCGGTATTACTTTATCATTTTCATGCTTTTTATCAATTTCTTCCAACAATCCCTTACATGCATACTATTAAAGGCCTCTCATGCCATAGAGAGAGAGTTATTCTTTCCTTCACATAGATTAGGGCAGGGAGTACCTTGATAGAGAATTTCCCCCTCCTTCTCAAGCTCTTCTCTTCTCCATAATTCCTCTTCCTTTCTCTACTCTTTTCTCCACGGTTCCTCCTCTCTTCAGAGGAATCCCTCCTGAAATACCAACCAACATTAGCTGGTGGTAAGTGTCAGCCATCTCCAGCTTCTTCATGATGACTAACCACTTTATATTAAATGAAAATGTTACATCTTATATGAATTTAGGTGACCTTTCCTACATTGGTGGACCACTTCTCTTCAGTCGATCGACTGCAAAACAGGTTAAGACTAAACAATGTGTTTTTTGCACAAAACTGGTTGACCACCTTTCTTCATCTGATCAACCGCAACTCCCAAGTTTTACATTCTATTTTAAAACTAGTCGACCACAACATTTTTGGTCGGCCGGTAATCCACTCGCGAGTTATTTCTCAGTATTTTGGTCGACCACTTCCATTCCAAATCTTATGCTTTTACACAGTACTCTTTAATTTCTTAATGTATCCTTATCTCTTACTCTTTCATCCCTAAAATAAATCCTTACCAATAATCATCATATATTTTCCTTTTATATTCATCATTATTTAAGCTAAATCCTATATTATTACATCAAGGAATGTGAATTGGTCATTGATTTTATTGTTATGGAAATGTATTGATTTGATGTGGTTTGGGGAATGGGCTGGTTGTTGAAATATTGTGTGATAATGGATTGCTATAAAAAGTAGATTACTCTACTACTTCCTGTGGGAGAAATTATATCATTTTAGTGGTAGAAGAATACATGGATGTTTTTCTAGATGAATTACTTGGATTACCTCTGAATTGGGAAGTAGAATTCATGATTGATGTATATGTGGATGTTAATTTGATATCAATACCTCAAGAACTTAAAACATAGCTTGAAAATTTGATGGAAAAAATGTTTATTCGACCTCTCCTTAGGGTGCATGAACACTGTTTATTAAAAAGAAAGATGAAACCCTAAGGATGATAATTGGTAATTGAATTAGGTAACCATAAAGAACAAATACTCGTTGCCACAAATAGACAATTTTTTTTATCAGTTGAAGGGTTCTTGATGGTTTTCTAAAATTGACTTGAGATTGGGATGCCATTAGTTGAGAATAAGAGAGGAGGATATTCATAAAACAACTTTCATAATTAGATATGGCTATTATGAATATTTAGTAACGATGTTCGGATTAACTAATAGTCTGACAAGATATACGGATCTTATGAACCGGTATTCAAACCATATCTGGATATATTTGTCATTGTTTTCATTGATGACATTTTGATATATTCCTCTTCGAGGGAAGAGCATGAATGACATATACGGGCAGTGTTGAAATTATTGAGACAACATCAATTATATGTCAAACTCAACAAATGCGAATTTTGGTTGAGGGAGAATATATTTTTGGACATGTGTGTAACACTCCTTGACGTTAAAACTCTTTTTCTAGCTATTTTTTTTCTCGATACATCATATATAAAAATTGTGTCTTTAAAACCATACACAACGAAAGTTTTTAGAATAAATCTCATGTAGCAAAACCCATTGTAAAATAAATATAACAAATAATAAAATATTTCAAACTAAAATCCAACTAATTAAAAACATAATTAACATATAAAGTTTTTCATTTTCCTTTCATTTTTCTTCAAATCCTCAACCATGAGTTAACTTCACTTCGACAATGCTTTGACTTATCCCATGAAAATTCTTCTTTAACCGTGGTATCAATTGTTCTCATCATCTAGTTCCTTAGTAAGTCCATCATTAACTACATCACAAATTTTAAACTATGAGCCTAATACTCAATAAGAGATGCACAATATAATATTAGTATGGAATGCAGTTTCGCAAAATCATGTTTTTTCATTCTTTTCTTTTCTTTCTTTTAACAACTCGCAACCTTTGTCAAGATTTTTACGTGAAGAGTAAGCATAACTATGGGAAACTCACCACTGAGTCTCGTGAATTTCCGCAAGATAGTCCTTCGTATTGGGATCTCCGTTAGTGTTGTGCACTCAATGCATAACCACCTCATGAACTTTGGCCAGGCCCTGACATAACCGAACTAATAGGGTTATTCCCCATATGACAAACCTTTGGGACAACCTTTCCTCAACCTTTCATATTCTTTCTTACATATCTTAACTTTGTGTCTATCTTTCTTACATGAAAACATATGCATATAAATGGTTTTCATTATTTTCTTAAAAACATGATGCATGGAACATACATGATACATTATAACTATCTAATGTGCATGAACATACAGCAGTAGACATATCCTCAAGTCAATGAAACGTAACATATTAACAAACAGTATCATCAAACATATATAAAATATTCAAAGCATCTTTAAAATCATCACATTTTATCCTAATGTCTCATGTTTTTAATAAAGAAAACATAATAACAATCAATAACACATCCTCAAAACACAGCCTGTAGGCATCAAACAACCAATAAGACACATCCTCGAAACAAAGTCCGTAGGCATCATAACATGTTATTAAAGCATTCTACCATACCCTAGCACTTTGTGATGTAGCCAAAGGTCAAGCATAAGCAAAATATCTCTTACCTGAAGTTTTTAATGGAGGTCTAACTTTTAACTCTTTCTTGCACACGTAGATTTCCCTTTAGAAACTTGGAAAAAGATTCTCCCGAAAGCTAGAGAGAATTCCCTTTTTTCTTGGAGTTCTCGAGTGACTAGGGTTTCAACCCAAACTCTAATATTTATAGAACATAAACCTAAGACCTATGTGGGAGATAATCCCATAAAGTCACATCTAAATTTTTTCTTTTCCTGAATAACCTTTGTACAAATCGTAGCTCACAAGAATCTGGAAAAATGAACTTATTTAAATCCTACCCGAGCTACAGTGGATGTGCGAATAGTCACAAGGGACGTCCGCTAAAACCTGTTTGACCAATGGCTAAGAGCAACACCAACCGTAAAACTTATATTTGATGTCTCCAAAGCAACCACAGATGCCAACACTTCTCTAGAAGCCAACGCTATCACGACCCGTAAGGGACTCAAGACAGAATGGGGAACAACCTAGCCCGAAGAACCGAATCGCTCAACCCTTTTTCTCTTAAATTTTATTGATTATTAGTAGAAGACTTAAAGTATTAATTATAAGCTAGAGCCCAACAAAAATGGCTTAATAGGTCCAACAGTGATATCATATAGCATAGTAATATAATCCATAATAAAACAAAGTAAAGCATTGTGCGGAAAGTGAATCAAGGATTATAGTCATCCAAATAAAGTATACCTCACAAAATAAATCTCAAGGGAGAATGCTAAGATAATAAAAAATAAATAAAACTTCGCCGGATCTAAACTTGATTTGGCAACTGGAAATCGAACTAGTAAAACCCCTAAAAGATGTCATTGGGGTGATTTGACTAAACTCAATCGGAATTTGATAATTTTAATTAAAAATGATGTTTAAGCATGCATGAACTTAAAAATCACGTTTTATAAATTCCTTTCAGAAAAATGTGTACAAAAGGGCATGTGTTTGAAACCATCCACTATTTAGTCATTATTTCATATTCAATTTCTCAAGTTGCTTCTCTTTCACTATGGTTCTTTATCTAACATGAACAAGATGTATTTTGTGATGACCTTAAACTCTGATCTTATGATCAAGAATTCTTTCAGGTTTTTCTTCATAAGATACATTCTCCTGAATAAGAACCTCAATCCAAGAAATAACATGTGAAGGATCTAGAAAAAGTCAACTGTGGATGACATTATCAACATAATTCAACTGTGGCAGTAATTCCAATCGATAAGCCACTGGGCCCATCCGCTCAATAATCCGAAAAAGTCTTATATATCTTGCGGCTAACTTCCCTTTCACACCGAAACGACTAATACCTCGACGAGGTCGTACCTTTAAGAATACAAAATCATTGGCTTCAAACTCAACTTCCTTCCTCCAGAGATCCGCGTAACTTTTCTGTCGACCCTGAACTTTTCCTAATCGCTCTTTAATTACTTGAACTTTCTTAGTCGTCTCATGAATCAAATCAGGCCCGAGAGTGACACACATCTCAGTCTTAACCCAATATAAAGGTGATCTACACGGTCGCTCCTATAAAGCTTCTTATGTCAAAACACTGATACTGGTATGATAGCTGTTGTTATGAATAAACTCCACTAAAGACAAGTCGTATACCCAACTATCTATGAAATTTAAAGTGCAAGGTCTCAACATATCCTCTAGAATCTGTATCGCAAGCTTAGACTAATCATCTTTCTAAGGATGACATGGTGTACACAAATTAAGCTTTGTGGCCAAAGCTTTCTGAAGGAATCTCCAAAATTTTAACGTAAATATTGGATCTCTAACATAAACAATACTTGAGGGAACACTACAAAGACGAACGACGCCCCCGATATACAACCTACTCAGCTTCGTCAAAGAAAAATCAATCCTAACAGGAATAGAATGTGCGGATTTTGACAATCTATCAATAATCACCCAAACTGTGTCCAATTTCTGCACTGTCCTTGGCAAACTGGTAATAAAATCCGTGGTAATCTTGTCTCATTTCCACTTAGGGATAGGTAAAGGTTGCAACAACCAACTGATCCCTTGATGTTTAGCCTTAAACTATTGATAAATCAAATGCCTCAAAACATACTCAGCTACATCCTGTTTCATTCCAATTCATCAATACTAACTTTTTAGATCATGACACACTTTCACATTGTCGGGATGAATAACAAATCTGGATTTATGACCTTCGACTAAAATTGTCTACCTCAAATCCAAATAAGTGGATATAATTTGATTTTTGAAGAATAGAAATCCATTAGAATTGATTTCCCAACTGTCAAACTGCTCACCAGATTAAATATTCTTGAATCTTTCTTTTAACTCATCAACAAACTTTTGAAAATCTTTCACACTTTGCAAAAGTGTAGGGGTCACTACTAAATTAAAAACTCAAACTGTTTGACCATCCTCCTGGTACTATAGCTCAAAATCTCCAATAATAAGACATCTCTTTCAATCTTCCAAAACAAGACAAGAAAGAAATTCTTGAGGATAACGACTCAAGACATTAGATACAACATTAGCCTTACAATGATGATATTCTAGAGTAAAATCATAATTTTCCATATACTCAACCCAACGGCGTTGTTGAAAATTTAAATTATGCTGCGAGAAGAGATACTTTAAACTTTTGTGATCCAAAAATAGCTCGAATTTAGCATCATACAAATAGCTCCGCCAAATCTTTAAGGCGAAAATAATAGTTGCAAGCTCCAAATTGTGAGTAGCATAATTTCGTTCATACTTCTTTAACTGCTGAAATACATAAGCTATAATTTTATCATGCTGCATCAAAACGCAACCTAAACCAACTCTTGATGCATCAGTATAGACAGTATAAGACAAACACTCATCAGGTATTGCTAAAATCGAGCAGTAGTCAAACTTTGCTTGAATTCATCAAAAGTGATCTGACACTTTTCATTCCAAATAAATTTCACATTGTTACTGGTCAACAATATTAACGACATAACAAAAGAAGAAAAATTCTAAACAAATTGACAATAATAACTAGATAGACCCAAGAAGTTACGCACCCAATGACATTTTTGGGTGGTTTCCAATCTAACACGACTTCAATCTAAGCTGGATCAACAAAAATGCCATTATAAGAAATAACATGGCTAAGAAATTTCACTTGGGTCATCCAAAAGTTGCACTTTTCATGCTTTGTATATAATTGATACTTCTTCAGTGTCGGTAGAAAAGTTCTCAGATGTTCCATAGGTTCATCTAGAGTCTTAGAATATATCAGGACATCATCAATGAAGGCCACAACAAATCAGTCAAGATGTAACGACCCGGTTTTTCGTAACCTTTTAAAAATATGCTAAAATTTAAAACTTTTATTTAACCACTAAAATCCTCTTTATTTAAAACTCTTTTAAAGAAATATCATAGTGTGTCTAATCGGACCGCTAGTAAACCTTTTCGTTAAATTCGTGGTATAAAATTTTTTAATTGCGGAAGCATTATAAAATCTTTAATTTAAAACATGGCGGAAGCGTAAATTAATTTTCTTTGAAAACGTAGCGGAAGCGTAAATAATAATTTAATTGATAAAAATCTTTTTTATTTAAAAGCGTAGTGGAAGCCCAATTAATTCATTTAAAACAGTTAATAAAATATTACTTTATATTTACAGCTTGTTCATCTTTACTTTAATTACCTGACCAGCTACAAGTCTCACCCGCGCAAATCCTTCATCAGCTGCTCCTAAATCTGTTCGTCATTTTCCTACATCGCAAGACGTAAGCTATGAGCCTAATGCTCAGTAAGTGATAATACCTATCATAATACTACATGCAGTTTCAGTTTTCGTCTTTTTTTTTTTATCTTCTTATCTTTTATGTTTTAATCATCGTTTTTGTCGTTTTCTTCTTATTATCTTTTGTGTTTTAGATCATCATTTTTGTCTTTTTCTTCTTATCTTTTGTCTTTTGCATTTTAATTGTTATCTTTCATTGGTCGTTCTTTTCATCGTTGACCTCCGATATAGCAGCGATGACATAATCCAAAAGCCTGCTAACCATTGGCCGTTTGTTCTGGCATAATCCAAGGACCTTGTAACAGATACGAGCACCAATGGCATAATCTGAAAGCTCGCTAGCGGCCGTGCCACAAAGGCTTAGCCACAAAGGTTTAAACGGCATCGCGTTATATCGTTGCCTTTTTTTTCTTTACTTTAATTGCATTAGTTATTTCTCATTTCTCTTTACTCTTTATGACTTATTATTCGTTCGTTATTTGTTTCTTCATTTATGATTTGTTTTTTCGTTCGTGATTTGTTTCTTCGTTCGTTATTACTTTTTATGACTTATTATTCATTCGTTATTTATATCTGTTTCGTATGATACTCGTGAATACATACAATTTCTGAAAGCATAAATAAACATCGAAGAAGCATGTTGCAAAAACAGTAAACAACGAAACATGCGATTAAAACTGTAAACATGCTTGGAAAGCGGTAAACAACGAAACGCGCGATTAATAACTATAAGCATGTTGTAAAAGCAGTAAACAACGAAACGTACGGTTAAAACTATAAACAACGAAACATGCTAGGAAAACAGTAAGCAACAAAACGTGCGATTACTAATTATAAGCATGTTGTAAAAGCAATGAAACGTGAGATTAAAACTGTAAATAACGAAACATGCTAGGAAAGCAGTAAACAACGAAACGTGCGGTTACTAATTATAATCATGTTGTAAAAGCAGTCAACAACGAAATGTACGGTTAAAACTGTAAACAACGAAACATGCTAGGAAAACAATAAGCAACGAAACGTGCAATTACTAATTATAAGCATGTTGTAAAAGCAGTAAACAATGAAACGTGAGATTAAAACTACAAACAACGAAACATGTTAGGAAAGCAGTAAACAACGAAATGTGCAGTTACTAATTATAAGCATGTTGTAAAAGCAGTAAACAACGAAACGTGCGATTAAAACTGTGAACAACGAAACATGCTAGAAAAGCAGTAAGTAACAAAACGTGCGATTATTAATTATAAGCATGTTGTAAAAGCAGTAAACAACAAAACGCGCGGTTAAAACTGTAAACAACGAAACATGCTAGGAAAGCAGTAAGCAGCGAAACATGCATCTCCTAATCTTGCGATGTAGAGTCCGAAGACCAAAACACATGCATATCACTTACCTCGATTCTTCGTTCAACGCTTAATACTAATATCTCTCTTTCTTAGTACCTTCACGTTTAGAAACATCCAGTCATTAATACATTCATCTAAAATCTTAACGTTTTGCCTATTCTAATTCCTTATGTGTTACTTACTAAAATCTCCTAAATAGAATCGTTTTCTCAATTACTACTTAGTTCACTAATTAGCTCCAACATTTATTTCCAATTATGTCTTCGTCCAATTAATGACTATATTCTAAATCAATAGAATAAACAAGCAAAACTGCCACTCAACAGGTTTAAATCCAAGTAAAATAACACTTTCAACTTCCAACCTCTAACAACATAACACACTACATGTTATTTCTCCCAATTAATTTATTCAAAAAATTCAACAGAGGCAGTAGCTAAACTAATATCAATAGAGCACAACCAACAGAGTACAAAAACTCATAACCCAAATATAACATATAGATGCTTTCAGAATGAACCATCAGAGTGTAAATATATTCATGAATTAACATCACATAGTGCTATTTCAAGATACAGAACATTGATCTCTTCAATTTGAACTATCAGTTCATTCCAAAGAAACAGAAAGCATTTGTCCAACATTTACACAAATCCAATTCATTATCAGAGAGAAATTACAAAATCTTCATGCTTATCATCCAACAACAGAGTTTAACACTTCATGTTATTGATGTCCTCACATTTTTATCCTTCACTTATAACTTCCAGAAATCCCATAAATCCATTACAACACCTAACAAAGAATACATCTATACATAACCAAGAAGTAGAACCCAACCAAGGCAAGGCATTATCAACCAACATTTCCAGATTCATTAACAGGATGTCTAGCAAACACACATAAATAAGCCCAGATTCATTAATAGGATGTCCAACAGGTTACTAACCAAATAAATTGCAGAGCAAGCAAGTCAAAGAAACAACAATCCCATCATCATCAACAGAATAATCCATATCTTAATTTCCAGTAATGTTCCAGTTAACAATATGCAAATACTCGTCCAGTCACATAGCCCCAACAACCTCTTAGCATCCAACAACTTAGCAAAACGATTATAGAAGAAATAACAGAGAACAATATACTTCCCTCAAGGCATCAATTTAATCACAGAGCTGAACCAAGGTAGTTTCAATCATCAATGACCATCAACAGAAAATAAACATTTCGTTACCTAAGAACACTCGAGATCAAAGGACCGAAGACAGCTCCTTCCTATTTCTTCTTGTCCCTGTCTCTTTTAATCCCACCATTATGCCCTTCCAGAATAACCCGAGGCCACCCCCTTTCTTTAACACAACAGCAAATATCTCCTGCACAAAACTCCTCTGCCATTTTATCCTCCTTTCTTGCCCTTCCAGAAGACAGCATTATGCCACTTCCTCTCTGCCCCTTCTGCACACCCGACCAGCACACCCTAAGCTTCCGACAACATTCCAGCTTTTCCAGAGTGATCCCCACGCTGGGTTGTCGGTTTGGTCAGTTCTAACCCAACAACAGGCTGGACCCACCGCCAACTCCCGATCGTTCCCTCGCGAACGGGAACGCCAAGCTCCAAGCGTCCTGCCACACCCTCCTGCGAACACCCGGTCAACAGAAAGCAAGGAGAGGGAAGAATAAGCTAACCCTACCTCGAGTCGATGCCGGAATTGCCACAGAAGAAACTCCGATTTGTCCCGCGATGAATCAACCCGCGAAGCCTCACCTTTCGATCCTTGATTGCGACCCACGACGTAGCCAGCAGTGCACCCACACGCCACCCAGCTGTCCGCCGGACCCGTCGTCTTCGTCGCCGTCGCCGTCGCCATCACCTCGCTTGGTCTCTCGATTGCCCTCTCGCTCCCCCTCTCTCCTTCTTCTCTTCGGGTCTCTCTCTCAGCAAAATGGCCGAAGGCCAATGTTAAAAACAAACCAAATCCCCCTTCCTTCATTTAATTGTCCAAACCACCAACTTGAACCAAACCGCTCAGTCATGAATCGATTTTCCTCCAATTCCCTTTAATTTTCTAATATTTCATAACTAATCCCTATTTTAATATAATCACTAATTAATTAATTAATTAATTATTCCCTTACCTCTTAATTCCTAATTATTTCCCACTTATTTAATATTAATTATCGTCCAATAAATTTTCGTAAATAAAATATAACGGACACGTCCTTGGTAATACCCCAATAATTATCCAATTAATCCGAACATCTCCAATTTTCGTCTAATTATTCTTATTAAATTTCGATATAAAAGTTTGGAGTATTACACAAGATATGGTCAAAAGACCCAATCCATGAGATTCATAAAAACAGCTAGTGCATTAGTCAAATCAAATAGAAGCCCATAAATTCAAAATGTCCATAACGAATCCGAAAAGATGTTTTTGAAAAATCTTTTTCACGTAATTTCAATTAAGGATAACCTGATCTCAAATCAATATTTGAGAAGTACATAAATCCTCCAAGCCGATCAAATAAGTCATTAATCTGCGACAATAGATACTCGTTCTTGATTGCCACATGATTCAATTTCTAATAATCAATGTATAGACGAAGCGAACCATCCTGATTCTTTGCAAACAAAACAGGCAAACCCCACGGTGAAATACTATTCCAAATAAACCATTTTTGCAACAAATCATTCAACTGAACGCTCAGTTCATTCAATTTAGCTGGAGTCATGCGGTACGAAGAAATTGAAATTGAAGTAGTGTTGGGCATTAAATCAATGCAAAAATCAATCTTGCGGTTGGGTGGCAACCCAAGCAGATCCGCAAGAAAAACATTAGTGTAATCACAAACCACTGATAAATCAGAATCCTGTCTGATCGTAACAAGGTCACCGCTAATAGTAAAAATACTCCTGTAAGGCTCCAATCTCCTTCGACCACTCAAACAGGCTCGCAAAACAAGATTAATAGAAAACATACGGGTATTACATGGATGCACTAGGATCTTTCTGTCTTCCAACTTAAGGGTAATATTTTTCCAATAACAGACGATCTTATCTTTGTACAAGTTCAACCAATCCATACCTAGGATTACATCAAACTAATCTATAGGTATAACTATAAGATCGACTAATAATTCATACCCGCCAAGAATAAAGGGTAGGAGATTGAACAACGAGATACATTTCATATATCTTATTCAAGGAAATACTAAAAATTAAGGAATTTTCTAGCTTCTCTACAGTCTTAGTCTCCTGATACAAATTATGATAAATACAGATCATATTTTGGTGATGACCAATGTTGCAATAGTTATTTCTATATACTACTTAAACTAAGTTCATATCATCATACCCAGTGGTATATCCAACTTAAGATACTTACACCATACATCAGTCATCTTCTCTAAAGAGAAGGTTGTAAATCCAACTCAATACTCTGATAGAAATTTAAAACTAGTCAAATTTTTTTGTATCACCCTTAACCAATTTTTCAATACTTAGAGGGTAAGCTCCACCTACAAACACAAGCCTGTAAAATGCTTTATAATTTCATCCTATGTGGTTTCAATACAAGTCACTTTCAGAGAACTCTTTATTGAAATCATTTTATCACTTAAACAACTCTAATATTTGGTCCAAATATTTCCAACTGCCTACGCAGAAACTTACACTAGTGCCAAATTGTACAATTCAAAGGCTAATTAGAAGTCTTTACCAACAATTTTTGAATTAGAGTCTTCAAATGCAAGGTTCTAACTTGGACTAACAGATTCCAAATATGACAGAGCAAACAATGAATTTTTAGAAAGAAACCTAAGCTTTGTATTTCTTTCTATGATAGGTTTTTAAGTTTAAACTTCACAGACCCCACACACATAATCCAAAAGAGTTCGTAGAATCATAGGTTCAGTAAGGTTGTTTCTAATCATTCACAAAGTGTACTATTTATCACTTCTAATTAAATCCAGGCCACTCCAAATTACTAGTGTCCAATTAGATAAAGGTCTTCATCCACTAGCGAACAGTCCCAAGATGTCTTTCTAGTAGCACTTTCACACAAATTAATTTTTGTACTTTGTTCTTAGGCACAGTATTTGTAAATCCTTGTATATTACTATACTATCTATTTTATAGATATCGCTTTTCAAGATGGAACATGACTCTGATATAAAAAATTCTGTCATGACCCACAAGAGACCCAAGACAGAACGGTGTCGACCCAGCCTAAAGAACCGAATCGCCCGACCCTTTTTCTCTTAAGTTTTATTAATTATCAGCAGAAGACTTAAAGTATTAATTTTAAGCCAAAGCCCAACAAAAATAGGCTTAACAGGTTCAATAGTGATATCAGATAGCATATTAATATAATCCATAAGGAAACAAAGTAAACCTATAACGACCCGGATTTCTTAACCGTTTTAAAGCTCATTAACCTTGATAATATGACAACTTAAAATCGTTTCTAAAGAAAAAAGGTTATCACAGTGCTTCAAAATCCGAATCATTAATAAAAATCATTCTTTCATTTTTCATTCGTTAAAAGAAATTATTCATAAAAGTTGCAGAAGCATAGTTAAACGAGAAAATCTACCTTTACCGAATAACAAGTAATTATCAGAAAGCGTTATTTAAAACATAATTGAAATTCAAAGTTTTTAGTTCCCAAATAAAACTTACATAATATTCCAAATATTCAAATACAGGCACAAAAAGGAAACTTAACGTCAGATCTCCATTCATTGTTAGCTCTTATTGATTTTCCTTTCTGTCATTTCTTTATGCCGTACTACTACTTCATTGGCGTCTTTATCGGACCAACCGCAGGCTCTACCGGAATGACCTCTTCCTTAACTTCTGGCATAATCCCCTCGTTACCTACACCACAAGTAAGGACGTGAGCTTACGCCCAGCAAGGATATGGGGGAAAACAATTTATGCATTTCTCTCTTTAGTTCTTGTTGGAATGGAGGCCACCCAAACCAAACTCTTTCATTACGTTCGTTTTCTTCGTTCGTTCTTAACTCGTACTTCGAGGTGGAGATTGGAGGTTTTCCTTTGAGATGGCCTAGCTGTTCGGATTCTACCCTCCTGTGTGCATACTAGTCCTTTTCCCGACTTGGTGAGGGTGTATCCTAGCAGCTAGGCTAGATTCGGACTACCCATTTAGCCCAATTCCCTATTTTCGGCATATACTCACCTTTAGGGTTCTTTCTTTTTCCGGTATATACCCAGCTTTAGGTTCTTTCTTTTTCCGGTATATACCCGTCTTTAGGGTTCTTTCATAGCATTCTTCCTCACTCATGCATGTGGATACCATCCTGAAGGTTACCCCCTACTTGGTTTCTATTAATCATGAACTCAACCTAGTTTATTCCTAATCAAAGGTTTCTTCCTAATCAAAGCAGAGCATATATGGGGAGCAATATCAATACTTAGAAATCCACATTAAACAAGGAATGAAACAATATTAACACATTCTTCACATAATAAAACAACATTTAACTACCACTCCTTATCGCAAAACAGCATATGCTTTCACATATAAGGAAAAATAATGACAACTTAAGCTGAATATAAGGAACATGCTGCGTAATTGAGATGCTTCATAACTTTAAGGAAAAACAGCAATTAAATGAAACTACGATTGAACATACTTTTAATCGACTCTTTCTTTAGAATTAGGTTCAACCATTCTTACTTTCAACCGGACATAACCAAAGAAGAACAAGTGACTAAACATGCTTTTGCTAGATGATACGTAATAAGGAAATCACGAAAATCAGTTACTCAGTTATTACATGGAAGAAAATTTTGATGAACATACAGCGAACATAATGAACATACAGCGAACATATAGCGATGAACATAATTAGCAATGAACACGGAAGTAGTGAAATATACAACATACGTTCAGCAGAAACTACGTGCATTAGATCTATCACTAATCATGTTTTTGACACTAAAGGAAAAGATGCATAGCAGCGAAACGAACATTTATTATACATGTATTAGATTCACATAAAAACAATTAACTACTCATGCTATTGACAGTAAAACGTGCTTTTCAGACAATCATTTGCAACTAACATGTAAGCAGTAGGAAATCATTAGCTAGCAACCAACATAACGACCAACGTAAGGCATTCATTATTCATTCTTTACATTTCAGACATGAAGTTCCATTTCCATTCACTAGAATCCCCTTTTTCCTTCTTCATCACTTATCATTCTTAGAAGCGATTCTCATTACTTATCATTAAACATCTAGCAATATACTTAGAAGGGCATAACAAAGGAAACATCTACAAAATTTAGTAAAAGCAGTAGTGTTTTATCAAGAAGTTCCTGCATATCAACTAACGGAATTAAAATGACTATCAAGCATACACATTCACACACACGACAATACTTGGGTGTAGGGCACAAGGCCAAAACAACCCATTCCTTATCTTCTACTGATGATATGTGAATTTAACAGCCAACTCCAACCTCAGCAATTCTTCTGGATGCAGCAACGAAAGAGAAAAGAAAGAGATGTAGGAGGAGGAGTATGTTGTGACTTAAATGGAGAGAAGGGAAGCTTACCTAAGGAGACAAGGAGGCAAAACATGCAATAGGGAGGCTCCTTGTCTGGAGGAAGAAGTTTCTCACCAAAAGTGCGAGTATTTACTTGCTAAACGTCGAGTTTCGTCGTTTTTCCTGACTTTTATTTTCCTGAATTTTTGCAAATCTGCTATCTTTCGGACAAGTGCGGACGCCGTACTGTCATCCGTATGCATTCACCAGCCCAAAAATACTTAGCGAATTGGCGTCCTCACTGTGTCCATACCGTCCGCAGCTGTTTTGCGAATGCCGTTCAGTCATCTGCACCGTCTGCGATGTGTCGTCCGAATTATCCCAAAAATTGGACAGATTCATTCGGACACTGAATTTATGCGTCTGCAGTCGTCCGCCATCGTCCGCAACACACCAATTTTGTGACAGATTCATTCGGACGCTGCCTTGAGTTGTCCGCAGTTCCATAGCCAGCGTCCGCAACCTCACTGCACAGTGAGTTTAAGATGCATTTTTGTGTCCCGAGTCGTCCCCACTGTTGGGAGACTTCCCAAACGTGTTGCGGACGACACAATTCGTCCACAATACCATCCGTAGGCGTCCTAAAGTGTATAATTCCATCCATTTCCGTATTTTCTTCTAAGTCTTGCCCAAATTAAATGCCTACGAGGTTATACGCCGCAACTTAACATCCATAGAACGATGCATTATGTAGATATCAAACCCATTTTATTTCCAACGTTTTGATTACATCGTTTATCCGAGAAACTTAGGATCGAGTTGTTACAAAAGCACTGTGCGAAAAGTAAATCAAGGATTACAGTTATCTAGATAAAATATACCTCACAAAATATCTCTTAAGGGAGAATGCTAAGATAATAAAAATAAAATAAAACTCCGCTGATCTAAACTTGACTTGGGAACTAGAAATCCAACTGGTAAACCCCTAGAAGGTGCCATTGGGGTGAGTTGAATAAACTCAATAGAGATTTGATAATTTTAATTAAAAATGATGTTTAAGCATCCATGAACTTAAAACTCACGTTTTATAAATTCCTTTCAGAAAAATGTGTACAAAAGAGCATGTGTTTGAAACCACCCACTAATATGTGGTACGTAATTAAAATAAGTCTTTGTTGTACCATTGTAAAATCACAGTGAAAATGGAGCCACTCACGGACTCCGGGCACACCATGTCATAAGCACATAACAGAATAAAGGCGATGCTCGGTGATCGCAATAGCCAAATAAATACCTTGATCAGGTTTAGGAATTCGAAACCAAGGACACGGCACATACAACTGTCCTATTACCCATTTTAACTTTAGAGATTCGAAACCCAAGGACATGTTATGAATGTCCTATTACCCATTTTAACAACAATTAAACACATTTTGCACGGTAGAATGTGTGAAATTAAAACAGACTGCAAATCGGATCGATCAAATTTGGTTCGCACAATCAAGTTGATTTAGAAATATTTAAATGCATGTTTAATTGAAAAGTGTACAGTGAAAATATAATATAATATAAAAATCTGACGGCCATGAAATGGACGCGTCGTTTTAATATGAGATAAATCTTAAAATAATTATTTTAATAAAGTTATGCAAATGCAATACATAAAAATAATCCCTACCTTGAAGTGAGTTTACACCGATTAAAGCCCAATAATCCTAATCCAATGGTTCACGGATTTTTAATTTAATTAGGGTACCTATCAAAATTTAATACATTAAATTTTGGGTTAAAATTTTTATTTCAATATTGTCTCATTATCATCTAAAATAGAATCCAAAATAATTAGATAAAGAAATACTTAAATTTGGTTTACAAACAGGCCCAAATATTCCACAATAATTTATGAGCAGTCCTTAGACTGCAACCCACCGTCTGCTAGTGTTGGCTAACGGGCTCGGCCCGGGCCCGGTAGATGGGCCGAGCCGAGCCCTAGCACCCGGGCTCGCGAGCTCGGGCTCGCAAGCCTGGCACGCGAGCCTGGCGAGCTGGCTCGGCGAGCCCGCCCGCCAGGTGAAGAGATTGAGCCTGAGCCCATCAAGACTCGCCAGTGCCAGGTGAAGGCGAGCTCGGGCTCGCGAGACGTAGTGAAGGCGTCAACGGAGTCGTATCGCCCGTCCAGGAGAGCCCGTCGAGTGTTCGTCGTCTCACGTCGGCGATCCTGTCCAGATTCCCGTAGCTCGCCGTCGAGTGTCGACTCTCACAGAGAGTCTCGACTCTCTCTGTGAGAGTCTTCGACTCTCACAGTCACAGCTGTGAGTCTTGCCTCTCAGTCTGGGCGTATCGTCTGAGGCTCAGAGCCTCAGACGAGACTCGTTCACAGATCTTAGAGCATTGCTGTGAGAGCAGTGAACTAAAATTTCGGACCGTTGCCCAACGGTCTGAAATTTTAGTTCTTCAGCTACCAAAACCGTTGCCCAATGGTCCCAAATGCAGCACAGCACAGCAAGTCAGCAACGGTTCGTTGCTGTAATTTTTTTTTTTTTAATTTTCATTTAGCCGTTGGAGTCCAATGGCTAAATGAAAGTTTTTCTTATAAATACTCTTTATTTTCCTTCAATTTTTTCATCAAAATTTTCTCATTCTCTCAATCTCTTCACCAATCATTTTCTTAACATTTCACTATTTTTCTCAATCTCTCAATTTCTCAATTGATCTATATCAATTTCAAAAGGTATATATTATTTTGTTTTATTTCATTTTCTAAATTTAATGTGTATTATTTAATAAATTTTTTTTTTCAATTTTTCTAGGACTTGTCATATTCGTGGAAGTGATCACAACAATTACATACTATTGTTGCGTAATTGGTGTGCGGTATCATTTTCATTTTTAATTATTTCACAATAGTCAATTTTTTTAATTACGGATCCACGTGAATTTTTGCTTGACACTTTCAATGACACTAACAATGATATTGAGGAAATTAGGAAAGATAATCTTACAATTTCAATTGGTCAATCACCTGCACATGCATCCACATCATCACCTAAAAAAAAGAGAAATAAAACGTCGAACGTGTGGAATCATTTTGAAGTAAAAAATGTTAAAATAGGTGGAAAGATAGAAGTAGAGCACATTGCAAATATTGTATTAAAAATTTTGCATACGAATCCGGTAGTTCTACTAGCACAATTGGTAGGCATTATGCAAGATGCCACTTAGACCATCAAGTGAAAGACCCTGGACAAACACTCATTAATGCTAGTGGTAGTGGCAATTTTATGTATTCGCATAATAAAATGAGAGAAGGAGTAGCGAAATATATATCACAGTCGGAGGTACCTTTATCTATATTTGATAGCGAATTATTTGAAAATTTTATGAAAGAGTATGTTAATCCTAGTTTTAGACGAGTCCCTAGAACCACAACGCGAAGTGATATTATTAAAATGTACAATAATATGAAAAATGAATTAATTACGTTTTTTTCAAATTCTCCATCTATGTCTATATATATTACTTCTGATTTATGGAGTGCATCTAATGCTTTAGGATATATTGTCGTAACTTCTCATTTTATTGATGACTCTTGGCAATTAAATAAAAGAATATTAGGATTTCGTAGTTGTGAATATCCACATAGTGGTGTTACCATTTATAGATATATTGTTAGAATTTTGCAAGAATATGCTATTAGAGATAGAATTTTTAGTATTACACTAGATAATGCTTCTGCTAACGATGTTACAATTCTTGAATTTAAAAAGTTATTTCAATTAGATACTACTCATAATACTCTTTTTCATATGAGATGTGTTTGTCATATTTTAAATTTAGTTGTTCGAGATGGCATGTCATTTATTTAGCATCATATTGAATCTATTCGATCTGCGATTTCTTATATTACTTCATCTAATATGCGACAACAAGAATATAAACAATTTTGTATCAATGTTCAACTTAAATCAAGAAAATTAAAAACCGATGTAGATACAAGATGGAATTCGACCTATTTAATGTTGGAAAATGCTAAGCCGTATTGGTTAGTTATTTGTGCTTTTATTAATGAAAAAACAAAATATATTACTCTTGATCATAGTAGTTGTAATATCGCTAATTTATTTCTTGATTTTCTAAAGCCATTTTTTGAAGCTACAAAAACATGTTCGAGAATTTATTATCCTACAACTTATCTTGTTCTACCAACTTTTATAACATTAACGGGCACTTTTAAACAATTTAGACAAATAAACGAACTTTCTCCCTTGATTGATAAAATGGAAAACAAATTTAAAAAATATTGACTTAATATACCTAATATTTTTTGTTTTGCATGCATAATGAATCGTAAATTTAGATTAAAAAGAGTGAGTATAATGATTGATAAAATTTCTTCTAATTTACGTATTTCTTTTTCAATTACTTTTGATCAATTAAAAATTGAACTTGATCATTTATATTATTCTTATGAACTAAAATATTCTAATTTTGATCGTTTCATGCAATCTTTCCATGTTAATGCTAGCTCTAGTAGTGGTGCTCGTGGTGGAGCTCCACAAAATTTTATGGATGATATATTGGATGCAATAGATAACGATGTTTATTCTCATACTTCACAAAAAGATGAACTTGATAATTATCTTACTACCAATTATTCAATTCCTCGTGAAAAAAAATTTGATGTTTTGGCTTGGTGGAAAACCAACTCTCTTACATTTCCTATTCTTTCAAAAATGGCACGTGATCTACTAACACCTCCAGTCTCTACAGTAGCCTCGGAGTCTGCTTTTAGTGCAGGTGGACATGTGTACGATGATAAACGAGGAAGACTTGCACTAGACTTCGTTGAAACACTTATTTGCATGAAGGATTGGAACGACGCTGTGACGAGAGATCAACAACGAGAGGATGACATAGTTGAAGAATTCAAAAATTTGGATGACGAAGACTAAATTTTCATTTCAATTTCAAATTATAATTTTCATTTTCATATATTTGCTACTTGAACTTGAACGTTGAAAGTTGTGTTTTGAAATTGTATTTTTCATTTAAATTATTTCATTTTTCATTTTTATTTCAAATTGTAATTTTTATTTTTATTTTAAATTATAATAAAAATGTTTTTTTTAATTATATACGATATTATTATTTGTGTATATTTGACTCGTTAGGCTCGACTCGTTAGGCTCGTTAGGCTTGGTAGGCTCATTAGGCTAAGCTCGTTAGGCTCGGCTCGTTAAGCTCGGCTCGTTAGGCTCGGCAGGCTCGTTAGGCTCGACTCGTTAAGCTCGACAGGCTCGACGAGCCTGACTTTTTCAGGCTCGGCTCGCTCGACTAGGCTCGTTAGACACCTCTACTGTCGGCTAATTTGGTTTGCAGTTTGCAGACCCAGACCAAAGCCCAATAACCAAAATAGACTCAAGCCCATCAGTCTAGTCAGACCATTTCAAACCCAAACCTTTCTCTGGTCTGCGGTCTATTCTGGCTCCAGAATCATGATTCTTACGATTGCTAGAGTCGAGCAGAAGGTGACTTGCCCATGGACGAGTGAGTTGGAACTCCTCGTCGGCCCCGTCACCGATGCAGGCTATATTGTCTATGGCCGAGACTTTTAGTCTCCGCTAGAAGCCCCACTGGCAGAGCCGTAGGAGCTCAACATTGCGGCTCCACAATTTGGCGTTCAAACGCCGACATTCATCTAAACACAAGAATCAACAACGCCAATAATCCAACAATTTCAAAATCCAATTTTTGAAACGATTCCACAGGTAAATCGTAATTTAAACAGAGGAACTACGAAGGTAAAATCCTAATAAATCCATGTTCAGAATCAACTCATACACACTAACAATTATCAAAGAATTCTGAGAGACAAAAATTGAACTTTTATACCTCACGAACTACCCGTCACAGAGTTCAGAAAAGTTTGTCCATTACTGTAAATCTATCCTTGGTCCAACGCCAGTTCCTTCCAAATTTTCAATCCAAATTCAGAACATCCATCAAGAAATTGAAAAACACAAGGTCGTGAGAATTAGAGCTTACCATGATTATTCCCAGACTCCAATTCACACACTGAAAACTGAATGTAATAGAGGCGTTTGATTGAATGAAGGCTGGAATTTGGGAGTTGGTGCAATCTGTCACCGAGGGAGGAGAACTTATGCATATAGAGTGGTTGGAGAGGGAATAGATTAGGGAGGGAACCCCTCCCCGACTGTAGGTCCATAAAAGGGGAAATTTTTTTTCCTTAAACGTTTCCCTTAAACATTTTTCTCTTAATTAGTCAATTAAGATATAAATATTTCTATTTTTTAAATGGGCAGTTGTTACAAACGCTCTCGCCGAAACTCCAATCTGCAGGTTCATCCAACAATCGTCATTTGCCATGTGTACTTATCTATTACAAAAACTCCCTTCCACGAATGCTAATTGTAACGACTTGGTTTTCCATTCTTAAAACATGTAATTTTTAAAAGACATTTTCTTTGGAAATTGCTTACAATTAAAATTTTTTGTGTAGCAGAAGACTTTTCATTAAAACCTTTGAGTAGCAGAAGACTTTTCATTCTTAAAAACCTTTACAACTTGAAAACTTTGCTTAACTTAAAACACTAATCACTTCATACATTTATCAATAACTTTACAAAATCTTTTACATTTTCTCTTGATCTTTAACCTAGCCAGCCACAAGATCCACGTGTGCAAATCCTTCATCATCTGCTTCTTAACCTGTTCTCACATGTACCTACATCACAATACTTAAACTATGAGTCTAAGGCTCAGTAAGCGATATAAAATATGCAATGCACATATTATGCAGCTTTTAAAATCTGTATGTAGTTTTCTGTTATTGTTTTCGTTTTCTTTTACCTTTACTGTTATGTTGACTTTACTTAACTTGACTTTACAGGCGTTGGAGATGTCAAAACTTGATGAGGAAGAGTGGCACTGTATGGGTACCCAACTCAACCTCACACAAACGTCTATTTACGTTTATTCTCATTTAGTGTCGTCTTCATTTAGTTCCAATTACCCATCCAGGCGTTGGTGACGTCAAAACTTAACGAGGATGAGTGGCACTGTATGGCCCCCTTGGGGCAGCCAACTTCATTTATGTTTATTTATATTTAATATCCATTTCCATTTCCTTTTCAAAAACCATGCTTAAAACTATTTTTGTAACATTTTAAAAACAATGATTCATGAATGCGTATGAATGCATACAATTCTATATCCTCAATTTAATCCTCAGAGCATGATCAATATTAAAAGCGTTAACTTAAATAACTTAAATCTAATAAATACATCATTAAAATAATAAATAATCACACAACAAATCATCCTCAAACAGTAGCAAGATCACAACTTAATAGTCTAGTAAACACAGGCAGCAAACAAGTCCTAACTCATGCGATGCAAGCCCAAAGAGCAAAACACAAACAATATCACTTACCTATCATCCTTAAAGCGTTTTAGCACATAAGCTCTGCCTCTTCAATACCTTCAAAATCAATAACATTTCATCAATAACCACATATCATTAACCTAACATTATTTATAGCATTATTCCTTATTCATTACTTAATAGAATTTTATAACCCAAATCCAATTTAGACACTTAACAATTTTCATCCACTTATTTTCATCAACACTATAACCACATTTTTCTTCACTTCACTGATTATCATATAGTCCTCAACCATGTTCATCACCATTAAAATCCTCAACAGCAATCCATAACGAAATATATCTTCAATGATTTCCAACAAAGCATTAAATAAACAAAGAACCAAACTTCCATTAATAGAGCATATATATATTCCTCAACGTCCAATGATAACATCCTAAAAGTACAAAACACAACCAATAGAATATTCCACATGGTAGTTAAATCACTGAACTAATCTACTTATCCTCAACAATAATCATCAACAGAGAACAAAATCCTAATAGGGTCCATCCATTAAGATAGGGAGCTTAACCAAGAATAACACAACCTTCTAATACCCATTAAACATTAACACTTTCATTTTTATCTTCTACCTTTAACGTGGCTTTTTACCTAAAAATCCAAAAAAGAGAATATTGAATACCTGCAGAACCCAAGAAAAGCAAAGAACTCCACCTCTAGAGTTCACCTACACCTTCTCCAAACCTTCAGCCGCTCATTGTGCTCGCACAAACTTTCCCCCCCTCCCTTTCACCTTCTTGAACTTCTCTCTCAGCTCCTTTCTCTTTCTCCTGCAAGATCTCTCTCTCTTTCACACTTTTCTCTCAGCTTTCAGCTTTCTCCAAAAGGTTTCCCCTTCTCTTCTCTTTCTCCCTTTTTCTTTTTTATTTTCTCAGAAGCATTTCGCATACGGTTCATTTATCCCCATAATATCTCACCCAACTATTCTCCTACATTGCCATCTGTAAAGGAAGATATGCGGAGAAATCCCAGAAAAACTGCCTTGGAATTTACAATTTCCATCAAGGCCAGTCGATCACGAACAAAAGCCATGACCGACCAAAGGAACGTTTACAAATACATTCTTTGAAAATCCAGTGGAGCCGATCGATCGACAATTGATTACAAACCAAGAGTCCTGCTCAATCAGACGATCAATCGCTACCACACTAAAAGCGATTTTTGGAAATCTGCAGTGAGGCCTGTCGATCACATGATCGACCACCATCCAAATTTCCCGGTTGATCATCGATCAACTACCTTGCCATGCATTTTCCAATCTGCCATTTTAGCCACAGTAATATTTTTGCTAATCTTCATAGCGCCATGACCATTTTCATGGTCGATCTCAGTGATCGACCGATTCCTTCTTCTCGTTTTCAAAATTAACAATTCTTTTCTTTAAACCTTAACCCACATTTACTCAAATTATCTTCCATTAATCCATACTTAGAACCATGAAGGGTGAGATATTACAATCCATAAAATCATTCCATATTCTCCAATAATTAGTTTAAGCTTAATGTGACTCAAAAATCTTGAGTATTACACTAATGCTCTCATGGACACCAGCACCTCTGTGAATTCATTAAATCCAACTACAACGTTTCACTTCATCCAAATCTTGCCACAGACACCAATCTTTCCACGAAAATAAACGCTTATGCTCTAATACTGCTAACTGAGACTTACTAATCCAAACGATGTCGTTCCAACACCTAAATTTGCTGCCGCGGACAAGAATGTAGCAACGGAAACAAATGTAAAATGACGACGTTCTTCACTTACACAACTAATTCAAACGACATCATTCCCTTCCGTAGAAAAATCTTTTCCTAATCCAACGGTTCACACTTATTTTGCTAAAAGAAATCCAAAGATCTGACACTCTTCCACATCCAAGTGGCATCTACCATTTTTGTAGAAGCATCTTAAATGTAACGATCCATGTCCTTTTGCTAATCTAATCTTATGGTCTAGCATTCTCCCGCACCTAAACGACATCATACACTCCCGCATAAGCATATTTTCTTAAATCCAACGATTTACGTTTCTTTCGCTAAACCAATCCAATAGTCCAACGACCTCCCACATCAAACACTCCCACAAAGCATCTTTTTCCATCTAGATTGATCTAAGTTGTTCCTAAACTTCATCCAACGGTTCCCATTTCATCCAGTCATTCCTACATAATATTTCCATATTCCAAAATATAAAATAACTAAACTAACACTTAAATCTTTTCCTTAACCGTGACACATTATTTCTTTACTAATTCTAATATACTAGGCTTTCCTAATATTTCGATAATTCCTATTTTATTTAATTATTTATAAAATAAAATTCTTTATTTTAAAATTCTAATACTTATTTAATCAATTCTAATATTTTAAACCCTTTATTAAAATTCATAAATAGTGATGCTAATTAATCTATTTAAATTCTAAATTTTTTGTATTATAATTAATCGTGAAAATTCTGAGTATTACATGTTGTTTCCAAGAGTGGTATAAAGATGGATAATTCATAAATAAAAGCGATGCAAAATTGGGAACAACCAAAATTGGTATTCGAGATACAAAGTTTCTTGGGATTTGCTAGGTATTATCGACGATATGTCGAAGAATTTACTAAATTAGTTATGCCATTAACAAGATTGATAAAGAAATGTATGAAATTTGAGTGGGATGATAAATGTGAAATAGCATTTCACCGTTTAAAGAAGAAATTGGTGTCCTCCCCTATCCTTATAATTCTAAAATGAGGAAAAGGATATGTTGTATATTGTGATGCATCCCTACAAGGATTGAGTTGTGTATTAATGCAGATGAAAGGGTAGTTTGCGTTGTCTTTCCACTCTACTTGCCAATTGTATCACATCATCCAAGGAACCATATGGTTGCAACTCCACCACATATCCAATCTCCTTATTTAGGCTATTGATGAATCTAGCAATTGTTTGTTCCTCCTTCTCTTCAACTCCACTCCTTAATATGATAGTTTCAAACTTGGTTATCAAGGATGAATTAGAATTAAAAAGTCATAAGATCACATTGACCTTATTACATGGCACATAGAGTTTTAGTAATAAGTAAGAGTGAAGTTTGATTTTTTGATGAAAGAAGCACTAGAATATTTGGATGAGAATAAAAATATTTAAAACTAGACATATATTTATATATATACATATATAAATATATATTATATGTACTTTTCACTATAGATAACAATGCTCAAATACATCCTCCCATGGTTGAATGTACGTAATAATAAAATAAGACCTCAATTTAGGTCGATCGAACTCTATTTACATGGCCAAGTTGAACCATAGAATTCATATGCATGCTTATTAAAATGTGTACAATGAAAAGTACATATAATATAGAAAAACCCAAAGAACTATAAAATAAACAAGTCATTTTATATTAGAACATGTCTCAAAATATTATTGTTAGAAAATTGTGCAATGCTGTACATAAATTAAATCTCTATCTCAAAGTGGGTCTATCACTTACCAAAGCCCAATAATCTAAATCAAAATCCAACCATCTGGTATACCACTAGACTGTCCACTTACTCCACTCTGAATGTGTTCACCTCTATTCTGACCCATCTTCTAGTCTTTCCTGGTAATCTTACCACCACTAATTTCTCTTTATTTTCCTTTCCTTTAAATTCACCAAACTGCTCATCCAAATCAACCTCATCATGCTGAGCAGTAGCAACCATCTTTAAAATATAGCTGAAATCCATAACTAACAACTGATATCAAATCTTAGGTCTTAGATGCTTCTTGAACTTCACCATCTTATTTACTGGATCCATCTCCTTAATATATTGTGACAGCTTTATAAACTTGGCATAAGACTCCAACATAGTAAGGCTCCCCTGTTCCAGGACATGATAAACATTGACCATATTCTGATAGTGACCAACATTGCAATAATTGTCTCTGAAAATCATCTCAAATTGTGTCCAGGTCATCATCTCCAATAGGTAGTCTAATTTTAGCGATTTCCACCAAACTTCAGCCATCTTCTAAAAAAAAAATGTCACAAATCCAACCCAGTATTCTATTGGGACCCCTATAATTGTCAAATTCTTCTGCATCACCCTCAATTACCTTGTAGCATTCTAAAGGTCAGTTTTGATCACAAACACTAGCAGGTTCATACGTCCCAGCTACATAAAAAAATTCATCCAGCGAGTCTTGAGGTTTTGGTTGTTACCATCTCCAGATAAATTTTATAGCACATCCTTTAGGGCCACAAGGAGTTTTGGTTGTGACTCAATCGTTTGCATAGTACGGTTTCTAGGAGCTCTTTTTAGAGGCATTTTCAAAAATCTAAAAAATTTATGAGATAGGTTAGAATATGTCCTTAGGCAGAAAATTTGCAAATTTTTGTATATTACCACACTATCTATTTTATTAATGTCACTTTTTAATATGGTAATCTGACTCTAATACCAAAATTTCTGTCACGATCCTTAAGTGACCCTAGACAGAACAAGGAACAACCTGACCCAAAAGAACAAAATCATTTCACCCTTTACTTTAATTATCTTAATTAATAATGGCTGTCTTAAAATTTATTAAAATCCAGGGCCTAATAACAACTAGGCTAAACAGGTCTAACAAGTGATATTAATATAATATGGTAATATAAATCCCAAATAACTGCACTGAATAAAATAATAAAGAATAAATGCGTACAGTATTCTTAACAAAGTCTAACCTCTCATGTAAATAACTCTCAAAGAAAAATTATTAAAAATTTGGAAAAATATTTCTCGCCGAGATTACTCCTGAGTCGACAACTGAAAATCCTTCTGATTAAACCCTAAAAGAAGGGAGTTTTTTTGGGTGAGTCAAGTAAACTCAATTTAAATAAAATTTTATATTTAGCTTTTTATTTAAAATAGTGAATATGCATGCTTGATCATAAAAATGATATTTTAGAAATTCATTTTAGAAAAAGTATGAAATAACACACATTGAAATAATCCACTATAATGTGGTATGTAGGGCATCGATGACATGTTCTTGGGTTTCGAATCGCCAAAATAAATGGGTAATAAGGCAGTGATAACACACTTCTTGGGTTTCAAATCCCTGAACCTAGCAAGGGTGTAATTGACATTTGATTTTACGGGTTGTGTCGTTGCGGAGCCTTGCTCGCCGACAAACCTTTTCATTGTTGATTTTACAAGTTGTGTCATCGCAGAGCCTTGCTCGTCGGTAACCTTTTCATTGTTGATTTCATGGGTTGTTTAATTGCAAAGCCTTGATTGCCAACAACCTTTTTCATTGTTGAATCTATGGGTTGCATCATCGATGAGTGTTGCTCACTGGCAACCCTTTTAATTATTGCATCTATGAGTTGTATTGTCGTTAAGCATTGCTCGTTGGCAACCCATTTTTCTTCTTTTTGGCTTAGGAGGTGCTACCTAGAAATGGTCACCGCCTTTCTGTGTGTTTGTATGAATGAGTCCTTGAGTGATCCTCCATTTTCACCATGACTTGTTTTATGGTAAAAACTCAATTGAGCGATTTTTATATTAGTTGTCTATGTATACAACCTTTGCTCTCACTCAGCTTTCGAATATATCACACTTATGCATGTCGAAGAAGTGTAATGCGATGCAAGCTTGTGTTACCATGTGCGGATCGATCTCGGGGGTTATGGCTCAAAAGAATAAAAGTTGTTTAAATTGCATAAAGACTTTATTTATGGTTTTAAGTATTTTAAATTTCATTGTTTTCGCAAAACAGTTAAATGTTTTTAGTATTCCGCGTAATGTACTCTGATGTTTTTCTTTAAGTATATTCTAAATGGGTTTTAAAATTTTCAAAATTTTTATGAAAATGCATAAACGGAACTGAGATGTTACAATAAAGTCCCAAACAAATATAAAAAAACATTTGTTCAAAACAAAACTTTCCAGTTTGCATGGAACTCCAATAAAATAATGACAAAGATAAATAGATAATCAACACAGAGGTGGGATAGTCGACGCGAATACCTTTTCAACGTGAACAAAAGTAAAGATCTTGCAATAAACAATAGTATAATTAGTAATAATAATGATAAATGAAATGAATAATTCAAAGACAAAAATCAAATCAATAGAAACACTATCACTTGAGAGAAAATAAGTGTTGAAAATATCAATCTTTGTTTGCTGCTGTTATAAAATCATCTAAATCTACAAAAAAAAAGTAATTAAGTAATTAGAATAACTGAATAACATTTTTAAAAAAACTAATATTGAATAGACCTAAATATAAATAATTATACCTTTTTCATATTGCGTAACTTCTTCTAATAATTCGTAAATATCTATAGGTCTATTACAATCACGAATTCAACTTTGAATACAAATGAGACTTTCTACAGTTTTTGAAGCTAAGAAACTTCAAAAGGAATCTAACACTCAACCACCATAGCTGAATGCCGATTTTGAGGCAATTGTAGAATGAGAATAGAAAACACATCTTTTGCTATTTTACTCAAGGTTGGATACTCTGTAATGTGCATTCTCCACCAACTCAATGTATCCATTTCGAATGAAAAACTCTCAAGTTTTCTAGACAAATAATTTTCAACTTCATTTTCATTAGCAAACTGATCTTCATTGTTTAGTTCTGCATGAAATGTTGACTCAAACTCGTCATCATCTAAATTGTAACGAGTAATGTCAATCACAAGCCTAAAAGTAGAAGCTTGTTCTACGTTATTTGTTGGTAAATCCATTTTATACTCACAATACAATCTTCTAATTGTATGGTCTAATTCCATTATCAACTCATTCGTCATCTCCAATCCATGCAATTTCAATAGACAATGTTTTATGAACTTCAGTTTATATCGTGGATCAAGCACAACAATGACATACATAAAGTGATTGATTTTACTGAAATTTCCCAAATACTTTTCGTACTTAATTTGCATATTAAATGTTATGGTTCTTAGTGATGAGTTATCACTTGTAGCAAATTTCTTGATAACTCTATGAAGTTTACATATTTCTGAGAAAAATACATTGGCGGTAATACATAAAGTTGACGAAACTTTTAATGTCACGTCATAAAATACTTTCAAGGATACTATGAATTGATGAACGACACACCAATCGTCATCAGAGGGAGGAACTTTTATATTCTCATCTTGAAGAAATTCATATACATATTTACTGTTATATTCTTTCAACTTTATAAAAGATTTTTCAAACTTTTTAGTAATATCCAACATTAAGTATGTTGAGTTTCATCGAGTAGGAAAATCAAGACACACGTTACTTTTGCATGTAATCTTCGCACTGTCCACACATGCTTTAAACTTTTGCATCCTAGAAGGAGAAGACCTAACATATTTAACAGTTTTAAGAATCTTCATAATGGAATCATTATGCTCTTTTAGGCCATTGCAAACAATCAAATTTACAATATGAGCAAAACATCTTACGTGTATAAACTCTCCATCAAGTACCAAACCATTCCAGTTTTTAATTGTTTTAACCAAATGGGTTCAAAGCAACTTCATTGGCAGAAGTGTTGTCAATGGTGACAGTCGAAACTCTCTCTATCCCACAATCTAATAAACATTTTATCCATAATCATAGCCATGGTTTCTCCTCTATAATTAGATATGACACAAAAAATGATAATTTTTTTTTTGCAAAAACCAATTTGCATCATTGAAATGAGCAGTCACAACCATATAATTTATATTATGTATAGAAGTCCACTTGTTAGTTGTCAAACATATTCTTTTAGGCAATTGAGAAAAAAAACCTTCAGATTGCTCTTTTCTTGTACATAGAGCTTGAAAGTATCGTTCGCAACGATCTTGTGACAAGAAACAATAAAATTTGGCTCCAACTCATTTGAGTATTCTATAAAACCTTTTTCATCAACAATATTGAAAGGTAACTCGTCAATCACTGTAACGACCCAAATTTTCGTAAATCATTTAAAAGGAATAAATATGTGAAATTTCTTTCTTTTTAAAACAAAATGTATCAGAGTGCGTCTGACCGGATCGCCACTGACTCTTTCTTTAAACTCGTTGTGAAAACCAACTTATTAAATATGCGGAAGCGTAAATACTGTAAAGAAAATCATCTGTTTCAAAGTCTTGTGGAAGCGTTATAAAATAACCCTTTGTAAATCATAACGGAAGCGTAAGAAATCTTTCAAAAGAAATACTGAGTTATTCAAACATTTTGTCTATCAAATAAAACTTGACAATTAACTTCGGTGATTCATAACCTTTTACTTTCCTTTGTCTTTGCCTTGCCAGCCCGAATCCCGTGTATGTGAAATCATCTATCCCTGCTTCATTATGCGTTTCTCATCTACTTCTTATCTTAATAGAAAACGGCAGTAAACTAAAACTAATCATGTTTACATATACTTCTCCATAACTGAAAAGAACAAAACATCTAAGTATACTTATGACAAGCAAATGGATTAACGTTAGACTGTATGCTTACCATCACACTATAGAAATCAGTAACTTTTTAACCATT
Source organism: Begonia loranthoides (assembly GCA_022433065.1). Taxonomy (NCBI): domain Eukaryota; kingdom Viridiplantae; phylum Streptophyta; class Magnoliopsida; order Cucurbitales; family Begoniaceae; genus Begonia; species Begonia loranthoides. The sequence continues at coordinate 13,125,903 of CM039476.1, read as the reverse complement.
TATCTAACATTATAACTTCTCTAACATCACTAGAAATCTGTAAAGAAACATAGAGTCTTTCTCTAACATCTTAACTTCTTCTTTCTCTAACATCTTAACTTCTTCAATGTCACTAGAAATCTCTCTAGGACCCGTTCTCATTTCTCATTCATTTTAACTATCATTCCTTTGATTCATTCAAGCTTAACAAGCACTTTCGCACTTAACACACATAAAATACAACAACTAATAAGGCATTAAGAGGAAAACGTGGGGTTATATCATTCAGTAAAACTAAGGGTAACTATAAACATTACAGAAATCAAACCACGAAGCAACTCACACACACTTTACTTGGGTGTAGGGCCTCCTCTGGCCAAGACAACCCAAATCCTTACCTCGAAGTTTTATCGTATTTAGCACTTAGACGTGATCCTCCTTCGTCCTTCGATACCTTCACAAATTGGTAACAGTTAGCCCTACTAATCACGACTTATAATTTCCCTACCCTTAATTATTAGACAAGTTCACAGATAAAAATACAACATCTACGTCTTAGCCTTATCATTCCAAAACCAACAAGTTCCATGTCCCACAACAGAACCAACAAATCCGAATAGAACGTTAATCACATATTCAACATCAAAATCTATTCAGAATATCAATCTTAATGTATCTTGTAGACTAACAGTTTATGGAACTCATTCAGAAATCCATCACCAAAAGAGCAACCTTTCCAGAATATTGATCCAAGTTTTAATCTCACAAAACATAACAAATTATCTTTTCCAACTCATTACCCAATTGCCATCTTACAATATGCTTCATAGAACCCCATATCCATTTCTAGAACTAGCATATTATTGCTTCCAACAAGTTATCCAGCAAACCACATAGAGCAATACCCAATTATTGTCCAACACCAGAATACATAACCAACAAGGAATTAAATCCAACTACGTAGCATTACTTTAACATTCTCTACGTCCAACATATATTCATGCTTGAGGAAAGTAAGAAATAGAACAACAAATCCATAGAGATTCCGAAGAACCTTACTAAACAGGGAATCCTGTCATCCTCTAACTCTCGGCTCTTGCTCTCTAGAGAACTTCCAGCTTTGTCTCCAACCCCAACTTTTGTACTCAGCTTCCCACTCTCTCACTCTCACGTACAGCAGTAGAGCCTCCCTTCAGCAGCAACAAAGGACTAAATGAAGAGAATGCAGGAGAAGAATGTAAGTTAAATGGAGGGAGAGCTCACCTTGAAGACAAACAGAAGGCAAGGTGTGCACGTAGGGTGGGCTACTTTGTGGACTACTGCCAAGAGGAAACTCCTTTTTCTCGCTAAAAGTGCGAGTAATAACTTGCTATACGTCAAGTTTTCTGTCTTTGTTTTCCTTAAATTTCGTAGATCTGCTAACTTTCGAACGGATGCAGACGCCGTACTCTCGTCCGCATGCGTCCGCAAGACCAAAACTCACATAACAAATTTGCGTCCTCACTGTGTCCGTACCGTCCGCAGCCATGTTGCGGACGCCATTCCGTCATCCACATCGTCCACAACGTGTCGTCTGAATTGTCCCAAAAATTGGATAGATTCATTCAGATGCTGAATTTTGTCGTCTGCAGTCATCCGCAATCGTCCGCAACACACTAGTTTTGAGACAGATTCATTTGGACGCTGCCTTGAGTCATCCGCACCGTCCGTCCATCCATAACCTACATCCGCAACATCACTGCACAGTGAGTTTAGGACGTAAAATGGCATCCCGAGGCGTCCTCAAGTCCATTTTCTTCACTTTTCACTATCTTTTCGCACTCAACGTGATCCCCACGAAGTTTCCTTCATAGATACATGTCACAAATGGTTCATGTAAATACTTAATGAAATATCCTTGTAATCCCAACACTTCAATTTCGTCACTATACGGGAAAAAACGTTACTGAAATGTTTATTGATTTAGTGCTCTGAACGTTCTTGGTAATATCCCAATAATTATCCATCTTAAAAATATCGAAATGTTACAATCACAATCATTCTAGCCAATGTATCTCGATATCTTTCTGCACTAAATGATTTTACTGTTAAAGAACCAACTTTACTTGCTCATACGACCTCTTTTCTATGAAATAATATTGTCTTCTGTGTTTCGTCTAAACTAGCCAACAATTTCTTGCAATTACTAATGTGTTTGTTCAAGTTTGAAGTTTCAGTTCTTACTGGATGACATGCATACGAATTTTCACAGTAATTACAAGTTGCTTGAGGGTTATCCAAGTCTATTGGTTCTATTGTAGTGAAGTAATTCCACGTTTCACATTTTTTGCTTCTTTTTTACTATTATTCATCTCTCTTTCCATCCTAAAATGAAAAATGTAAAATTTAACCATTACAAATTAAGCAAAATCAACCCCAAACAGAACTTGCATAATTGTTTCAACATCTTAGTTAGAAATTTGAAATCCAAACATAATAGCAAAATAATTAAACAATTATGCAAGTTCTTAACCAATTCATAGTAGGAAATCAAAACATAACAGATTTGAAATCCGAACATAACAACAAAGTAATTAAACAATTATACAAGTTCTTAAACAATTCACAATAGAAAATCCAAACATAACAGATTTGAAATCCAAACATAACAACAAAGTAATTAAACAATTATGCAAGTTATTAAATAATTCACAATATAAAATCCAAACATAACCGATTTGAAATCCAAACATAACATCAAAGTAATTAAACAATTATGCAATCAAGTATATCACTAATCACCAACATCATGCCACGATTAAAAAACTCGGACCTGAAATCTTTGATTTGGAAGCACTGCGTGTGAAGAAACTTACACTAATTTTACATGAAATCAATGATTTCTAAAGGTGAAGACTCTGTTTAAGGAAACCAGTAGTGGCACTGCCTGTGAAGAAGCTTTGACGAACCTGTGAAGTTTACACCCTGAGACTTCGACTGGTGATAAGGTGGAGACCGTAATGGACGACGTTGGTCAGGGAGTTCAAATCGTCGATATTAGGCTAGATTGTTTGAATCGACGATGTCCAGCTAGAGAGTTCGAATCACCGATGTCCAGCTAGAGAGTCTGAAAGTCTGACTTTGAGAGAGAGTTTAGTGTGGGGTCGAATCATTGTTGCCGATGTTTGCCTTCGGCTAGAGAGACTGAGAGAGATAGTAGTGTCGCGGCAGTGGTTTCTCGAGATAGAGAGACTTGCGGCTAGACCCAGAGAGACAGAGTGAGAGTTGAGAGAGAGAGTGACGAGTTTGAGCAACAGGGCAAGGGACGAGTTGTGTTTTTTAACATTTATCGGTTCGGTTTCAGTTTACTTAGTTCTCTCCACTCAAAACCAAAAACCGAACTAAAAATATCGATTCGGTTATAACCTAATTTTTTTTTAATAAATTCGAACCGAACCGACCAAACGTGTTCCGTTCGGTTTGGTTTGATGACTCAGTTCGAATCACACCGATTCCCATCCCTATAGTTTATACTTCTACAAAAAAACCATCAATTTTACTTCATTAAATTTATTTTAAATAAATTATAGTTCATCGTGATACAAACTAGTCAAAACTTAAGGCTAATGGCATAACCCTACTTTATTGAATACATTGATGACTTCACATGATGGGGATATTCCAATTTAATTAGTAACGAGGAAGATAACCATGATTGTAATATAGATTAGTTACATATTATAGTCTCAATCTTTACGGTAGTGTATAGTATTATCTAATCTAACCAAAACTCATTTTATTCAAAAACAGATATTATATTAGCTGGAGATGAAACTTTATTTACCAATAATTATCCTACAGATTCCTCTTTATTTACCAATAATTATCCTACAGATTCCTCAAGCAATTAAGATTGTATGATTTTACCCACTATTAAGTCTCTAAATTTGTGAAAGTTTTCAATTGCAAAAAAAAAAAATAAACTTTAATCGCGTAATAATAGAAGACAACAATAACTCAACTAAAAAAACCTCTTTAATTTGGTCCTTAGACATCACTACTCATTGCCCTCCTTCACCAGAGCACGAGAATGACTCAATAAAAAGTACTTATTTGAAAATTTTATTGGAGGTTCTTCTACATACCATAAATAAAAATTAATAAGAAAAAACTTAATATTTTTTCTGTGAAGATTAAACTCCATGGTATTTGGATCATTTAGTGTATTTATTCTTTTATAATTGAATAATTATAAAACATCAACGTACTCGCTACAAGTACGGTATAAATTAATTTTACTAAAGTACACAAGTAATTATTAGAATATAATATTATTTAAAATTAAAAAATAATTTAGTTGAATTGTTTTAATAAATATTTATTCAGTCATCACAACCTATTTCTAGTTGCAAAAAACAAATAATCAACTTTTCAAAAACAAAAATGATTCAACTCAATCCTATTCATATTAAAACAATTGAAAAGTCAGAAAACATTAGGTCATGGGTGTGACATAAGTGTGATGTTGGATAGCTCCAAAAGCCACATTGCAATTTGATTATTTTTTATTTATATTATTATTGTTAATGTTTGGGGTTACCTCGTTTTCCATTGACTTAATCAACTGCACATTGGATTCATGGTACGCGCATTCATCCCCACGTTCTCCTTTTAGATTTTGAAATTATAATTTCAAATTGCCATTTAAGACAGCTCATGCACTGGAGAAACGTTTATCATCTTGCAATTATAATAAGCTTGTCAACCTAGGGTTCTTATCTTTTTCTTTTCATTTTAATAAAATAAAATCAAATGAAATGATAGTATTATTTCTATTAATTATCATTTAAATATTTTTGGATCAACTTGGTCGTAGGAATCAAGTTGATCGACTTGGTTTGGAGTCTATTTTGTTTTCACACATTCTCCCGTACATAATGTGTTTGCTTGTTACTAAATTGGATAATAGGAAATTTTTCAAATGTCATTGGGTTCGAATCCATAAAGTGCAAATAGGTAATATGACAACTGTATTTGCTGTGTCATTGGATTGCGAATCTCTAAATTTGATCAGGGTATTTCTTTGGCTTTTGCGATCGCCTAGCATTACCTTTATTCTATTATATGCCTATGACATGGTATGCCCGAAGTCTGTGAGTGGCTCTATTTTCACTGTGATTTTTAATTTGTACAACAAGAGCTTATTTTAATTATATACCTCATATTAGTGGGTGATTTCACATACGTGCCCTTTTATACATTTTTTCTTTGAAAAGAATTTATAAAATGAGTTTTTAAATTCATACATGCTTAAATATTTTTTTAATTAATTTTTTTTTAAAAAACATAATCCTACTGAGTTTAGTTAACTCACCCCAAATAACACCTTTCAGGATTTTATCAACCAGTCTTCTCGTTGCCGAGTTAAGATTTAGCCCCGACAAGGATTTTATTTTTTGTACTGTAATAGATTATCCATGAGAGACCGTTTTGTGAGGTATATTTTATTTGGACAATTGTAATCTTATTTTTAATTTCTGTACAGTTATTTATTTTAGATTATATTACTATGCTATCGGATATCACTGTTGAACCTGTTAAGCCCATATTTGTCGGGCCTTGACATAATATTAATATTTTAAGTCTTCCGCTGTTAATTAACAAAATCTAAGAGAAAAAGGGTTGGACGATTCGGTTCTTCCTCATTCTGTCTCGGGGCCTATTTGGGTGGTGACAAGTTTAGTTTAACGAACTTAGTAAGAGTAATGAGATCGTTGAAATATAATTTCAACTCAAGTCAATTTACGAGTCATGAGTTAAACAAACTAAGTTAGGCTCGACTCGCTATAATATCAAGGCGGGTTAGTTTACGAGTCATAAATTAAACAAACTGAGTTAGGCTTGACTCGCTATAATATCAAGCCGCCGCCCCATGATTTAACAACTCTAGTTGAAGGGTTCAAATTTTAAAAGAAAAATAAAGATGCAATTTTTAAGAAGAAATAGAAGTAGAACAACCGTATCTTGATAAGTACTATACCTAAAACCTAGTACAATACAAACACAAATAAGACAAGACAAGATCATGCGGTACGTAAAACTTCTTTTAATATTTTAAAACTACTAATAATTGTCCTATGAGAGCGTGTGGACCCAATCGATCTTTGAATGTCTTCTAAAACATTACAAATAAAACAAAGTTAATAAAATAATCACTGAATTATAGAATCAATAACAAGTTAACTACTGAATAATTTTTACTAACAATTAAAATATTAAGCTATAATAAATGAACGATGCAAACATCACTATTACCTGTTGATAGAAATATTACTTTAAAGATGATGCTAAAACATATTCTCTGTAATTCTAATTCTACTTTAGTTTTATGCTAAAATCAAAATAATTGAGCAATCTTACTACGAAAAAGATGTTGGGAAGCTTCGACATTGTCTTCTCGTCGTCAAAAACAATTCTCACGTTCTCAGTTTTTAGAAAACGTTGTTGAACATTGGCATGACCCACCAATTCTCTCAATTACACCCGTCTAGTTCTCATCACTATCTTTTTTTCCTCTTCTTGGTTCATCGTCATTGTCAAATGCTTATCACCAATGTTTCACTTTTCGTAGCGAAAATATCTTTCCTTTGGCAGAACATTGTCTTTTTGTAGTGGAAAGCTATCGTTTCATGTGCGAAAAGTAATATTTTAAATCAGTTTAGTGGAAAAACAAAATTTAACAGCAAAAAGACAATATTTTTTAATAGAAAACGTAACTGCAATATTTGCTATGTTCATTTCACATAATTAAGTATTTTATTTATTAGAAAAAATTACTTAATAGTTAATTTATCATTAAACTCATAATTCGGTAGTGGTTTTGTTAATTTTTATCTAATAAACTTATAATCAACCATTCACATCTAATTAGTTAATTTAATGGGCAAATTTTTAGAAAATAACATTTTTTTAATATATTTTAACTACTAAAATAAAAAATATGGAAAATCATTCTATTTTTTAATTGAAAAGGATTGAATAAAAATACAAATTGCAATTAAAAATGAACGAATAATTTTGATTCATTTGGAAAGTATAACTTGTCAAGCACGTTATAATGGTTATGAGAGAAACACTATCCGATTAGTATTGACATTAAAATTATTATTATTATTATAATTCTTCTTGTCTCTTTGGGCACAGCTTCAAATGTCGTTGTAGGAAACAAAAGGTGCCACCTTGTTGAAAGCTATTCTCCCACGCTGTCAAAGACTATTTTGGTCATTGACAATCTTCTTGTTTGCTTTTAGCATAAATTTAAAAACCATCTACTTGTTATTATTAAACTTCAATTAAAACTTACAATCAAACTAAAGAAAATGCACAGACTCCAAAAAAAACATGAGACAAATCCAGAAATAATTCGACCTAACTTAAAGTGAATTGAGTCACCAACTCCTTAACTATTAAATTAATTATACAATATAAATCTTAATTAAAACTTAAATAGCCAGAATCTAATTAATTTATATAATCTAAAAATTCATCAATGATATTACGATAAAGTAGTGATATAAATATCCAAATAACAATAATTGTGCCAAATAAATACAAATATAAATATAACTTCCTAAAAAAAAAACAACTCAGATTACAAATGAGCTAGATAGATAAACTGTCAAACTCACTCCTGCATTGACAACTCAGAATTGTCCAAACTAATACCTGAGGGAAAATGTTATTAAGGTGAGTCAACTAAACTCAATATGGGTAGAGTTTTACGTTCAACATTAAAATTTTAATAAAAGGAAGAGCTTGCTTTATATAAAATATATGTGATAAAATTGGTTTATAAAATAAACAAAAGGGCAAATGATAAAACATTACACTATAGTATGACACATACAGAAAATAAGCTTCATTGTACATTATGAAAAACTCAATGAAAATGGAGTCACTCAAGGACTCTAAGTATACTATGTCATAGGTATAAACAATAACAACAATACACAGCGATCACTAAAACTACAAAAATAACACTCTGATCAGGTTTAGGGTTTTGCGCATAGAGACACGACACAATTAATTATCTCATTACTCTAGTTAACACAAGCAAACACATCATCTAACGGTCGAATGTGAATATAGAAAAACAGTACCACTTCATGGATTGATCAAACTTGGTTCACACGATCAAGATGATCAATGAAAATTATATAAATACTCAAATAAAACATGTCTAGTGAAAATACATAATATTATAAAAATTGAAGACAAAAAAAATGAGCACGCATTTGAAAATAAAATTTTATAAAACAATGTGATGTTGGACATAAAAATAAACTTTGACCTCATAGCAGCCTATCGGCAGCGGCTTGCCGACAATTAAGGCCCAATCCAATCCAAGAAGTCTAATAATATGTGCCAAGTCCAAATATAAGTCTTGAAATCTATGGATTAGCGATATTACAAAATTAGCGTAAAAAAATCCCATTTCAAACTTCAACAAAAATAAAGTGACTCAAGAACGATTGAGTCGAAAGCCCAAAATATTGTCAAAACGGGTTCTGAACCAACCCTAAAGCATCTAAGTCAAAAGTCCAAATAGGGTAAAAAAAGACCCTGAGCTGCAACCCAAACATCCTAAACCGCGACCCAAATTGGGTTGAGCTGTGACCCCAAAAAGGTTGAGTCGTGACCCAACTTGGTCGTGGCAAAGGCACTTGGGTTGCGACTCAGAACTTCTTGAGTCACGACCCAACGTCGTCTTTTTCAATGCCAACTATACTATATTGTCAAAATTTTCAAAATACTGGCGAATTCGAGACCTGGACAATCCACAACTCATTGGCTCAAAACATATCATGATTCCATACCATAATTTGACAACATAACATCCAATTATCCAAATTCCAAAGGTGAATTCGTCATCCCAATTCATCAACCAAAACCTATATTGAAGGTTACAATTGAATATAGAAATGGCAACCGGATTTACTTCTTTGAAGACATCTAAAATTTTAAAATTTTGAAATAACTCAACTCAATTGATGGAACAAGTAACCTAAGATTAAACCGATCGTCAAAGCTTGGTTTTTCCCACGAAAATTTTCATAAGAAAGAAAGAGTAATTGACTTACTGACAATTCTGCAGAAATCCTCTATTTCAACCATATTTTCACCCTACAAAGAGTTCTCTCCAATCTGTTGAATAGTGCAAAAAGAAAGGTAAAGGTCCTTAAATGGTGGAAGGAGAAAGCAGGGGAATATTTGGGTAACTACTCATTATTAGGTAATTTAAATCAATTAATAAAAATCCTATCCAAATAAAACTGCAGTTGTTGTATTGCTTAAAATATAATCTTACATTATAAAAAAGTGCAATTTAGCCCCCAACTTTAATGGTCCTCTATGGTAGAACCTCAATTTTTTAAAAATAAAATTAATTTCAATCTTTTAACTATCAACAAATATACTTTTACTATTATTAATATAATAAATCTATCATGAGAGATGCAAATGGATGACTTTTTTTCTAATTCGTGGTGATGATTTTTCAATTGGCTCTTTCGTAAATTTGTTGAAATTATTTTAAATTCAACAAAAAAACGTAACATGATTTTCTATCGAGTTTAGAGTGGGTTAGAATTAGAAAGAGAACCTGTCATGTGTATTCCATGAGATAGATTTAACCAATTAATTAACATGGGTATATTTGCTAATAAAAAAAAGTTAAAAGTTTAATTTCTTTAATAGAAGAGTTCTCATTAGCAAATGATCTCATGATTTAAATTGCACTTTAACGTAACATTTATTGATTATTCAATAATTAGTGCAAATGATATATTATTATAATAATTTATAATCTATCATAACTACTATACGAATCAATATATCTTGGATCATATAGGGTAAAACTAGAGTTTAATTTCAGAGTCTATACTTAATATTAAGTTAATTAATTTATCACAAGTATGTATTGAATTTTAAACTATAATATATTATTTTTTCATTAATAAAATATTTATCATAAATTATGTATAATTAAAGTAATATACTTTGTGTGTGTGTTTGCATATATATATATATAAATGATATATAAATGTTGCGTTAAAAAAATAAAGGTAATCATCAAAATGACCCATAAAGTATGAATGTATTTTTAACTGATACCTTGAACTTTTATTTTTGATATTTAACATTTCAATATTTGAAGCGTTAGCAATGAGCACCTTTATCGTCATGGGGTCCATTAAACACCTCACATGTTTTGCATACACATCTAAAGTAATCAATGCATGTCTAAAGAATCTAAAAGTTCAAAACTTGAGAAATAAACTCCAAGTTCTTCAAGAGAAAAACTTCGCTGACGAAGTAGTGCTCTAGATTACTCTACGAAATTGACGATTGCAAAGAAGTGGAGTTCCACGAAAAAGTTTCATCAACTATGACAATTGTTCTAAAACTATCACAAACATTGAACTAGAAGTACATAGTTAACAGACCAACTGTAACATCCAGAAACTTTGTATATTATGTTACAATTTATGTTATGCTATATTAGATATTTGATGTGCCAATGAAATCAGGAAATAGATGTCTGACATGCAAAGGAGGAAGTTGTGCAGATATCCTCAAGGAAAAGCGGATACTAGGAGCGGACGTCCTCAAAGAGTACGAATGTCCACAATGGAAAGAGATCTTAAGATTGCATATATGGGGCGGACATCTTCAAGGAAATGCAGATATCCACAACAGATAGTTTTTTCTCGAGAGCAAACTTTTGTTGAATGCACTAGATATCACATGTGCGCCACAAGCTTAATAACTAGTGGAGCAGATATTTGGAGAGAAGGGGATATTTGCAACGAACAGATACCTGGGGAGCGAACTTTCATGAAAAGGCGAGAAGTCACGTGTGCAGCACACACTTTTAATTCAAGGAACGTTTATTTAGAGTGGGGCAGATATCCAAAGCGGACAGAGACCTTGAGAGAAAACTTCCACAGAAAAGTGTGAGAATCATGTGAGCAGCACACATTTTTAATTCAATAAACAGATATTCAAAGAGGAGCAGAAATCCATAACTTGAAAGTATGTGGGATACATGGATGGCTGCAGTAGACAGCAATTGTGAGGCCTCAATAGTCTAACTGACTTGATCGCTTTGGTTGTGCTTGGATGCAGAAACAGACCATCCAAAAGATTGAATCTTTAAGCAAAAACTAGGATTGCCTCTTGATAGATATGAATGGAAATTTTCTCCAGTTTTGCATGATCTAATTTGCGTAATAAGTTCCAAGTTGGTATGGGAAGACGCCTTGATACAACCTCCAAGTTCAATAACTGCTTTCATAGGAAATGAGCACTCCAACTTAATAATTTTTTAGTTAGTGCAACTGTTAGCCTAAGAGATGTTAGGCTTAGTTATTTTCGTGATGAATGTTTAAGTTAATAACAAGTTATTTATTATATATTTGTTGCATTATGCAAATGTGTTATTGATCTTAATTGGAAATACCCTTAATACGAGTATTAATATTTATTAACGCGTTTACCTAAATCCATGCAGCTTATATATTGATAATTGAGAGCTTATATATTGATAATTGGGACTTAAAAGATTCAAAAAGAGAAAAACAAGGAGCATATGTCAACTTTGGACCAGAGGGTTGTTAACTGCATAGGCTGCAAAAGAGTCAGAACAAAGAAGCAGTCGACCTGCGTTGAAGATTTGGTCGACCGAAAATTAGACAGTGTGATTGAAATTTTACAATTGCTGGAAAGCGGTTGACCAGAGTAGAAATGGTTGACTGAAATTTGGACAAATTTGAGCCTTAGTCTGGATGTGAAGAAATGGTCAACCGAAGTTGACAAAGTGGTCGACCAATCCGACTGTACACGAAACAGTAACATTCCAACTATTGGGAGCCGATCAACCGAACAAAGTGGTCAACTGATTGAGATATTTCTATAAGTAAAGGCACTCCAAATTGAAGTCAACCAAGAGAGAATTGTACCGAAACATTGCCAAAATTTCTACTAGAATTCTCTTCAACCAAATGAGTGAATAGACTTAGCTCTCTCAATCCTCAACTTGAGATTATATCTTTCAGAATTAGGTTCTAAATTGTATTCTTTTTATTTTCATTATTTGTACTTACACGACGATCAAAAGGATGAAGCCCTGTGAATAGTCAAAGAGAAAAGGGTGAAGCTCTGATAATAGTTATTTTAAAGGTTTGATTGGCACCCGTGAAGCCAATCATCACTAACTAGGGAGGTTAGGTGATTAAGGATCTCCAAGTGGGAAACTTGGAGCGCGGACGTAGGTGGCGTTGCCGAACCACGTGAACAAATTGTTTGTATCTCTCTATCCCTTTTCTCTTTATATTTGTTATTGATTATATGCATTGTTTGTGTTAAATCACTTAGGAATAGAATAATTAATATCGCACGAAAAAGTTAGCTCACTTAATTCACTTCCTCTCTTTAGGTGTGCATACGGTCTAACAGCATCCACAAAAGTGATGGTGACCATGAATGTGTTTGTTTCAACAGAAGTGTGGATGTTTGTGGATTCTTGGTTTTTGAAGGATAAGTGATCACACATGAGGTGTATCTACAAAAGTGTTGGTGATCGCACATGTGTTTGTGTCCGCAGAAATGTGAGTGTCCGCAAATACTTGGTTTCAGAAGGATACATTGATGCACACGAGTTGTGTTCATTTCTCAAGTCCTACCCATTGCAGATAAGTCCCCAGACATCTGTACATCCGCTTGCAGAAAGCTACGTGTTCACGATAGATAGCTTTCCACATGGATATCCACCCACACTTAATAATCCGCTAACATAACTCATGTGCGACCATGTGTCCTTCTGAAACCAAGTATCTGTGAACACCCAGACATTAATGGGTCCATTGAATGCCTCATGTGTTTTGCAAGCACATCTGAAGTAATTGATGCTCGTCTAAAGTAGCTTTGATTTTGAAACTTGAGAAATGAACTTTGAGTCCCCCAAGAGAAGAACTTTGATGACGAAACAATGCACTAGATTGCTCTACAAAATTGACAGTTGCGAGGAGGAGGATCTATTCTCAAAAGCTTTATTCTATTTGTGATTTGGATCTTGGATCGATGTTTCTCCTAATATGAGATGGTTTTGATGTTCTACTTTGAAGCACCATAGTTCAATTATTATATTTTGAAATTTCATTTACTTTCTAAATTTCCTTTTGTAGCAGGTGCTTGTGTGCAATTTGAAGATGAATTTTTTTTTTGATAGATTACAATTATGGAGAGACTTTTATGAGACACCGCATAGTAAAATATGTGGGTAGACAACAAAAAATTATTGATAATTGTGTCGATCATATGTCAATACTTGAAATCCACGACATGTTGAGACAAATGGGTGTCGATCATATCTCAATGAAGACATTTACTTGCTGAATGGATTAGGTGAAGAGGCAGGGAAAGAGATGCACGATAAATGGACAGACATAACATCTACGTATAGAGTTGTAGCGTGAATGAATTTTAGTTCACTTAGAGCAATAAAGGAGTTGGTGGTAGAAAATGCTATGAAGAATGGTCATAACGTGAAATTGGTTAAAAACAAAGTGAGATGTCTGACAACAATATGTGAAGATGGGTGTAAGTGGATATTGCATGCCTCTGAGATGCATAATGAAGCTATATACCAAATAAAGTCGTATAGCAATGTTCACAAATGTCCATGAAGCTTGGAAAATAGGCATGCTTTATCAAGATGGGTGGCAACAAAGTATGTTGAAAGATTCAAAAGCTAGCTTGCTTGACAAATACCATCCATTATTAACATGGTGAGATGAGATTACAATGTAAATATTACATCGACACTTGCATATAAGGGAAGAACCAAAGCTCGGAAGATGAATGATGGTTGTGGTGAGAAAAATATAAATAACTTTGGTCTTATGCAAAGGAGATTCAAATGGCCAATCTTGTAATCACATTTGTTGTTAGTGTTGATAGGATAGATTTTTCATCTACTCCCATCTTTAAGAGAGCTTATATGTGGCTCAATGCATGCAAGGGAGGATTACTATTTAGGGGTAAACCAATCCTTTATTTGGATGAGTGTGACCAAAAGAGCAAGTGACCAGGGAAGCTATTGACAGTTGAGGGGATTGGTGGAAATGCATAAATGTATCATGTTGTTGTTGCAACTGTGGAAAGTGAAAGTAAAAGCTTTTGGACATAGTTTTTGGAGTTATTATTGAAGGATCTACAAATTAATAGCGGTGTTGGATGGGCTTTCATCTCTGATCAACAAAAGGTAATATCCAACTTGTACTACAACTTTTGATATGTTTCATGTCATTTCTTAATGAGCTGACATATACTTTATTTGAATCTATGAACTGCTTTCGTCATTTAAGGACCTTGTGCCTTGCCCTGAGGTCTGATTTTGTCTCCGTCATATGGATTGTAATGCCCCAAAAATAGAAGAATACCGTGTAAATCCATATATTACGTGGTAATAAACTTTGATGATGTAATAATACGGTTTAAGTTATATGGAAAATAAATGTAGTGTAAAAAGTTAAAAGAAAATGATAAATTGGGAGTTTAGGATGATTGGGGATGACTTTAGGCATCCTAAACTCTGATTTGTCAGAGTACGGACGCTGAATTATCAAAGTACGGACGCTGCGGACAGTGACATGGTCGTCCGAATGAATCTGTCCTAATTCTGGGACAATTCGAACGATTGCAAACGCGAAAAATTGGCATCGGAATGAATCTGTAGTAATTTCTAGACAATTCGGACGATGCAGACGTGTCTTGCGGATGGTACGGACGACTGGCTGGGGATGCGTTTTCTTGTGTTAAATTGACTTTCGGACGATTGCGGACGATACTGAGGACGACATACCGCGTCTGGAAGGTCAAAATTATCCAAAAAACCCATTTAAATCTGACGATTATCTTCTCCATTTTTACAATTTCTCCTTCGATTTTTACTTCTGTCGACACGTCCAGACGGTGAATGGAAGGTTGGCTTTAGATGAGTGGACCCTTGTGCTTTAGAATGGAAATCAACTCCCTCAACCTCTTCCTGCTTAGTTTATATAACTTGTTAGTCAGTGTGAGAGGGGGCTATTGTTTAGTCAGAGAGAGAGAGAGAGGGAACGAGAGAGAGAGCTATTAAGGTAGCGTTAGGTGAAAGTTTCAGAACAATTGGAGAAAGGGTGGTAAGTCATTTGATTTCTTGCAGTGTATATGAGTATGGTGAGATTTATTCTTCTATTCTTAAGATCATTTGTCTCTCCTTCAAATTAAGGTGTGCTGCTGGAAGGAGTAGTTTGTTGAACAAGTGCTAGACATTGGAAAACTTGGAAGAGGTAAGGATTATGAATGATATATGGGCAGTGGAGGCCTACATCACGGGGTTTGCTTGAAATTATCTTGGCTATGAATTTAATCTGTGAAATTCTGTTATATGGATTGTTGGTTCTTTGAATGTGAATCGTTAAATTATCTGGACATGATTTACATCGTTTAAGTTTGAAGTTCTAAAGGACTATGAGAAATATGAAGCATGAACGTTGAAACAGATGAATATTAGTATTATTATGGGATTGATGATAGGTGAAGAGATGTTAAATTGATTAACTCCTGTAATATGTAGTTGGATTAAACTGGATGCTATATTGTGTTCCTTAGTGCTAAATTAATGGACCAAGAATATGATTAAGATGAATTGTTATAAGATGTGGTACTTCATTAAGCTATCGCTGGTAGATGTCCTTTTGATAAATTTGTAAGTATTTAAGTGAAAGCATGTAGATTGTATACGTTTTGTTATTCCTTCTTTTTATTATTTTTGACATTACATGCATCATTTTAGGATTTATAAAATTGTATCCATACTGTATGACATAATAAAACTATATAAATAGACGTGTGGGGATTCAGGAAAAACAATGACGTCCCATTGTACGTAGGTTCATGATAGAGGAGACAGGTTAGTTACATGGGATACTAGGGTTCATTGTCTCCTGTTCTGAAATCCCCAACGTTCTCAGAACAAAGGGGTGAATACCGGCATGTGGAACATTATGATATGTATGCCACCTTTGTGGAATAATTTTACTTTCCCATGACCCTATGGTGTATACCACCCTTGAACTAAATTGCACTGTATGGTCATGCATTGCGTTACAATGCATTACATTCTAATTCTTGCTGAGCGTTAGACTCATTGTTTTCTCTCGTGATGTAGGTAATGCATTGGATAACGGTCACAATGTGGAGGAGGTATTCCCGAATAACGTTTTGGATTATCAGCCATTCTGACCTATTGTTTGTGGTGCATCACCATTGGATTGTGGAAGTAGTTTTTTTGATGACTGATATAATGATAATTTTACAGATAGAATTCAGTATTTTGGTATGGGATGAATGAAGTACTAGAATTGTAAGAAAAAGGTGTATTTTGCTAATAGTCACTAATGTAGGCTATCTAAACTTTTAAAAATGTAAATAAGACTGTTTGAAGACTTTTTGATAAAGTACTAGTATTTTGAAAATTGTTTTGCAATAAAGTTGTATAGTTTACTCTGATGACTTATATTGTTTGTGAAATAAAAAGTGAAAATTTTATAACTATTTTTAAAATATTAAATAAGTAAGGGATGTTACATGTATGTTAACTTCAAGATTAAGTTTTGTGGAAAGTTGTATAAGGATGCAATGATGAAGGCTTCAAGAGCAACAACCATATATTGAAAAAGCTAGCTTTTGTCGATTACACTGTCATGACTTGCAATGGACCTGAGACAGGACGGGGAACGACCTGGCCTAAAGAACTGAATCGCCAGACCCTTTTTCTCTTAAGTTTTATTAATTATCAATGGAAGACTTAAAACATTAATTATAATCTAGGGCCCAACAAACATGGGCTTAACATGTTCAACAGTGATATCATATAGCATAGTAATATAATCCAAAATAAAGTAAAGTATTGTGCGGAAAGTAATTTAAGGATTACAGTCATCCAACTAAAGTATGTCTTACAAAATATCTCTCAAGGGAGAATACTAAAATAAAAATAAAACTTTGTCTGATCTAGACGTGACTGGCAACTAGAAATCCAACAAATAAAATCCTGAAATGTGTCATTGGGGTGACTTAACTAAAACTCAATAGGGATTTGATAATTTTAATTAAAATTGATGTTTAAGCATACATGAGCTTAAAACTTACGTTTTATAAATTTCTTTCAGAAAAATATGTGCAAAAGGGCATGTGTTTGAAACCACCCACTAATATGTGGTACGTAATTAAAATAATCCCCTGTTGTATCATTGTAAAATCACAGTGAAAATGGAGCCACTCACGGACTCTGAGCATACTATGCTATAGGCATATAACAGAATAAACACATTCCGCACGGTAGAATGTGTAAGAATAAAATAGACCCAAACTGGTTCGATTGAACTCGATTCGCATAACCAAGTTGATCCAAAAATATTTAAATGCATGCTTAATTGAAATGTGTACAGTGAAAATAAAATGTAATATAAAAATCTGATGGCCGTGAAATGAACGCGTCGTTTTAATATGAGATAAATCTCAAAATATTTACTTTATAAAAAAATTATGCAATGCAGTGCATAAAATAAATCCCTACCTCGAAGTGGTATCACCGCTTAAAGCTCAAAAGTCTGAAAATTCAAATCCAACTGTCCACGAATTTTATACCCCAAAATTTATAATAATTATTTAGAAATTAAACTAAAATTGATTGGGTTAAAAAGTACAAAAAATCTGGTCTAAAACATGCCCAAAACAGGTCCATTTAGGCTATGGACCACGGTCTATTGGTCTTATCTATATTTTGCAGACCCAGACAAAAGCCCAAACTGAAATTGGCCAAAGCCCATTTGTTTGGTCTACAGACAGCAGACCAAACCAAGCCCAAGCTCCATATGCCCGTAGACCTGCAATCCACTAAGCTCGGGTCACAGCCCGAACACAAGGCTTCCTGTGTAGTTCATTGCAGGAAATCAATTTTTCCCTTAATTGAAATTTAAACTAGATATTACCTTCTTCCACATTTAAGGAATTTAGTCCTTAAAATTTAGAATAACTTCAAGAGTACTATTGAATAAACGGGGATACTAGCCAACATATCATATTCAATTTTCTAAGTGGCTTCACTTTCACAATGGTTCTTCCAATGAACCCGAACAAGAGGTATTTCACAATAACGTAGAACTCTGGTTTCACGGCCCAAAATGCTCTCGGGTTATTCTTTATAAGATACATCCACCAAAATATCAGTCCAATAATTAATGTGTGAAAGGTTAGGAATATACTTCCCTAGCATAGAAATATGGAAGACATTATGAACACAATTCAGCTATGGCGGTAATTCTAATCGATAGGCCATATGGCCAATTCGCTCAATAATCCAAAAATAACCTATATATCTTGGAGCTAACTTTCCTTTCACATCAAAATGACTAATACCTCGACAAGGTCTCACTTTTAAGTAGACAAATCATTGGCTTCAAATTCCACATCACTCCGATGGAGGTTTGCATAACTCTTTTGTCGACTCTGAACAAAACTCAATCGCTCTTTAATCTCTTGAACTTACACAGTTGACTCTTGAATCAGGCCCGAGAGTGACATGCTCCACAAACTCCATCAAAGAAAATTAACTTATAAAACTATTACGGAAATCCAGAATATAATATCTCAACATATCCTCGAGAAACTTGATCGCAAGCTCAGACTTACCATCTGTTTGAGGATGATGTGAAACATTCAAATTAAGCTTCATGACCAAAGCTTTTTAAAGAAATCTCCAAAATTTCAACATAAATTTTAGATCTCTAATAGAAACAATACTCGAGGGAATACCGTAAGACGAACGACGCCTGCGATATACAACCTACTCAACTTCGTCAAAGAGAAATCCATTCTGTCAAGAATAAAATGTGTGGATTTTTATAATCTATCAACAATCATTCAAACTGTGTCAAATTTTTGCACCTTTCTTGTCTCATTTCCACTCAAGGATAGAAAAAGGTTGTAACAACCCAACTAGTCACAGGTGCTCAACCTCAATTTGTTGACAATCAAATGTCTCAGAACATACTCAGCTACATCCCATTTCATTCCAACCCACCAATACCGATGCTTCAGATTATGATACATTTTCACACTGCTGGGATGAATAGAAAATCTAGACTTATGGTTTCTCCTAAAAATGTCTGTCTCAAATCCAAATCACTGGAGACAACTCAATTATTGAAGAATAGAAATTCATCATAACTGATCTTCCAATCACCAAACTGCTCACCAACTTGAATCTTTTCGAATCTTCCAAATAAATTTCACATCTTTACTGGTCAACTGCGTTAACGACATAACAACAGAAGAAAAATTTTGAACAAATCAACGATAATAATCAGCCAGACCCAATAAGCTACACACTCTAGTAACATTTTTGGGTGGCTTCTAATCTAACACAACTTTAATTTTGGATGGATAGACGGAAATGCCATTTCAAGAAACAACATGGCCAAGAAATTTCATTTCGGTTATCTAAATTTTGCACTTTTCATGCTTTTCATATAACTGACGTTCCCTCAGCGACTGAAGAACAATTCTTAAATGTTCCATACGCTCATTCAGATTTTTAGAATATATGAGGATATCATTGATAATAACTACCATGAACTGGTCAAAATATGACCAAAAGACCTAATTCAATAAAAATAGTTGGTGCATTAGTCAATTCAAACAGAAGCACCATAAATTCAAAAGGTCCATAACGAATCCAAAAAGATGTTTTTGGAATATCATCTTCACGCATTTTCATTTGGTAATAATAAGATTTCAAATCAATTTTCGAGAAGTACATAGATCCTCAAAGCTAATCAAATAAGTCATCAATCCACGGCAATATATACTCGTTCTTGATTGCTACAAGATTCAAATTTTGATAATCAATGCATAGATGAAGCAAAATATTATTTTCAATAAACCATTTTTACAACAAATCATTCAACTGAACACTTAGTTCATTCAATTCAGTAGGAGCCATGTGGTATGGAGAAATCAAAATTAGACTTGTGACGAGCATTAAATCAATCTCGCAGTCAGGTGGCAACCCAGATAGATCCTCAAGAAAAACATCAGGGTAATCATAAACCACTGAAAAATCAGAATCATGTCTGACCGTAACAAGGTCATTACTAATAACAACAATATCCTTATATGGCTCCAATCTCTTCCGACCACTCAAACAGGCTCACAAAACAAGATTAATAGAAAACATACGGATATTACATGGATGCACTAGGATCTTTCCATCTTCCAATGTAAGGGTAATAATTTTTTCGATAACAATCGGTCTTTAACTTTGTATAAGTTCAACCAATCCATACCTAGGATTACATCAAACTAATTCATAGATATAATTATCAAATCCACAGATATTCATGCCCACCAATAATAAGGGCAGTAGATCGGACAATGAGAGACATTTCATATCCATTATTCAGGGAAATACTAAAAATTAGAAAATTTTCTAGCTTCTTTACAGTCATAGTCTCATGATACAAATTATGATAAAAATAGATTATATTATGGTGATGACTAGCATTGCAATAGTTGTTTCTGTAACACCCCAATAATGTTTTCCTCGTATACGCGATGTAATAAATTTTTGAGATAATTAATATATTACATTGTGTATCGATACGTGTTAAATTATGACATGGAATTTATGGGGAAAATATTATGGGATAAAAATTTAAGTATGAAAATGTGAGGAAAAGCTATAATTGACGAATTCGGACGCAGGCGGACGACACAGGAATGAGGAATGTCATTCGAAAATGCATGGAACGTCGTCCTAACGTCTTAGGACAATGCAAGACGGACCCCTCACGTCCTAATTCGCCCCCTGTCTCTAACTCCACTTTTTGGACGCATGAAGATGCATGCGAACACTGTGATTTTGAATCTGTCCAATGTCTACATAGTTTTGGACGCATGTAGAAGCAAGATTCGAATGCCTTCCTTTGTCCGAATGGCAGATTTGGATGAACGCAGATGAAGGCAAGGATGCCTTCCTTCGTCCAAAAACGCAATTTTTTTAGGAAGAATGGTGATTTTAGACGCACACGGACAAGGCCAGGATGACTTCTCTCACCAAAATGTCCCACACTTGCAAAAAATTAGGGATTTAATAATAGAAACTAACGTCGCGTAGTCATTAAAAGCGCACTAAATCGACAACGGTGTCGACTCTCCTACGCCTAGACCATGTTGAAGGACACCTCTCCCTCTCTGTTCAGTGTACGAACGTCTCTCTCCAGTAAGGCTTTCGATTTAAGCCATCCCTCTCTGCATTTTCCAGTCTAGCTTTTCTTTCTGCGAGAGAGAGCCTCCTGCGAGTGTGAGAAACCCTTCTCGTAGAAATTGTGTGTCCTGTGAGAAATCATGAATTAGTGTGACTCCTTCAGTGTGTTACATGGGTGATTGTGAAGCTCTATAAGCTGGGATTTTTTCCGTATGTGATAGATTTCTTCATCAAGGGTAAGGATTGGGTAGAGTCTTGGCCGGTGGAGGCCTTGCCCACAAATAGTGTGTGTGCGTTGTGATAATTCTTCGTTGATAATTCCTGAAATTTTCCTTACTATAAATACTGAAATGAAATGCTTTACTTTGATAGAAAAGTGATGAATGCTTACTGCTTGAATGAAAATCTCTAACGTTAATCCCTATAGTATAGAATGATGAACTGAAGAATACATTGTGACATGATAAACATGCATGAGCATGAATGAGCTAAGAGTTCCCTTGACGATGATTTTGTTCTGTGAATGAAATTTATTGCCTTACTTGTTGTAGCCTCCCTTGATGTTGGTGCGATTTTGTCCTGCTATTGTTAGTGTTGGAATTTCTATGTTAACTAGAAGTTATTATGCCTTTAATCTGAGCATGTTTAATCGTTAGTGTTGGAGTTTCTAAGCTAACTAGAAGTTATTATGCCCTTAATCTGAGCATGTTTAGCCAACTAGGTTAATAACTTTAACAATGAACTAAGTCATTAATTTAGTTGAAGTTATGCCATTAAACCATTACTTTGAATGTACACTATCCCAAATGCTTAGAATCAATTTATGTTATTACTGCTTAGCAATTTATCAAGTATGTTTCCACTAATTGTTACGTCCATGTCTATCTAATAGTAAAAGCATGTTGTTTACTATTACGTTCGTTGTTTTGTCAAAGCATGTTAGTTCACTATTACGTTCGTCGTTTAATTTGTTATTTAAAAGCATGATAATTCGCTGCTATGATCACTGTATATTTCACTTTTAGAAGCATGCTAAATTGTCATTTTCTTTTATTGCTATATTCTGGATATTCGAGCATGGTATTCATATTCGCTACTATAATTGTTTGTTTTAATTACTGTTATTTAATTATATGCGCTGTTCAATTTTCGTTACTTTCATGTCCTATTCAATTGTCGTTATTTTCATATTGTATGAACATGCATCATGATAATAGAAACAAATAGGGAGTGCCACCTTTGGAGTGGTACTCACATGCATGATGAAAGGAAAACTGAAAAATGAAAAGAATGAAAAGAAAAGAAAAGAAAATGGGGAGTTAAGGGATGAACGGGTAGTTCGGATCTAATCAGGTAGACTGGAATAAACCTCACCCTTGTCGGGAACGAGACCAGCTACCCTAGGTGGTTAGAATCTGAGAACAGACTATTCCCTCCGCCGCAAATTTCTCTAATCTCCCGCTCGATGTACGAGTAACGAATGAATGAACGAAAATAAAGAAAATATTGGTTTGAGGCGGTACTCATTCCAAAAAGAATTAAAGAGAGTCATAAAGCATAATGCATAACCCCAATTCCTTACTGGGCCTTTAGACTCACGTATTACTTGTGGTGTAGGAAACGAGATGATAATGTCAGGATTAGAGGGGGACGTTTTTCCCATGGAGCATGCGGAGTATCCGGACGAATCGCAACCAAAGTAGAAGTATGGCTCAAAACAAAAAGGAAAGATTTCACTATTTTGAAAGGGGGTTTGATAACAGACACATTTTGTAAAATATGACCTATTACTCTAACTCTCAAATTATGTTTTGAATATTAATTATGTTTACGCTTTTAACTCTAAATTATGTAATACAATTAGTAATGTTTTCGCTTTACTCTGATTTATTTATGCTCTTTAAATTTTCATGTTAAACTTAAGTTTTTACGTTCACTCATTTTAAGTAAATAAAAAGAAAAGGGAAAATTTTTACATGGAAACTTAAAGAGAAAAGTTAAGAAAGTACGGTTCTGACGCGGGACGTCATAGTTTCTAAATACTACTTAAACGGAGTTCATATCATCATACCTAGCGGTATATCCAACTTAAGATACTTACACCATATGTCGGTTATCTTCTTGAAATATAAGGTTGCAAATCCAACTCAATACTTTGATGTACTCTAAAAGTAGTCAAATTCTTTTGTATCACCCTTAATCAATTTTTCAATACTTAGAGGGTCAACTATGCCCACAAACACTAGCATATAAATGCTTTATAATTTCATCCTATGTGGTTTCAATAAAGTTACTTTCAGAGAACTCTCTATATATCATCATTCCACTTGAACAACTCAATCTTTTATCCAAATATTCTCAACTGTCTATGCAGAACTTACACTAATGTCGAATTGTATAATACAAAAACTAATTGGAAGTCTTTACCAATACTTTATGAATCATAGTCTTTAAACGCATGGTTTGAACTTAGACTAACAAATTACAAATATGAAAGAGTAAGAATTGGATTTTGGAAAGAAATTGAAGCTTTGAATTTCTTTCTATGATAGGTTTATGAAGTTTAAACTTCACAGACCCACACACATAACCTAGAAGAGTTCGCAGACTCA
Organism: Begonia loranthoides; assembly: GCA_022433065.1. Taxonomy (NCBI): domain Eukaryota; kingdom Viridiplantae; phylum Streptophyta; class Magnoliopsida; order Cucurbitales; family Begoniaceae; genus Begonia; species Begonia loranthoides. The sequence goes on along the minus strand of CM039476.1, from coordinate 13,101,960 downwards.
TATGTTAAGTAAGGTTGTTTCTAATCACTTACTAGACGTACTCCTTGTCATCTGTAACTAAATTTGGACGACTCTAAATTACTCATGTCTGATTGGAGAAATGCCTTCATCCATCAACGGAAAACCTCAAAATGACTTTCTAGCAGCACCATAACGCAAATTATTTTTTTGCACTTTGTTTATTTTTTTGCACAGTATTTGTAAATCCTTGTATATTACTATACTATCTATTTTATAGACATCACTTTTCAAGATGAAACCTAGCTTTGATACCAAAAATTCTGTCACGACCCGCAAGAGAGTCGAGATCGAACGGGGAACGACCCGGCCTGAAGAACCAAATCGCCAGACCATTTTTCTCTTAAGTTTTATTAATTATCGATGGAAGACTTAAAATATTAATTATAATCCAGGGCCCAACAAATATGGGCTTAACAGGTCTAACAGTGATATCATATAGCATAGTAATATAATACAAAATAAAATAAAGTAAAGTATTGTGCGGAAAGTAATTTAAGGATTACAGTCATCCAACTAAAGTATGCTTTACAAAATATCTCTCAAGGGAGAATACTAAAATTAAAATAAAACTTCGCCGGATCTAGACGTGACTTGGCAACTAGAAATCCAACAGATAAAATCCTAAAAGATGTCATTAGAGTGCCTTGACTGAACTCAATAGGGATTTGATAATTTGAATTAAAATTGATGTTTAAACATGCATGAACTTAAAACTCACGTTTTATTAATTCCTTTCAGAAAAATATGTACAAAATGGCATGTGTTTGAAACCACCCACTAATATGTGGAACATAATTAAAATAAGCTCTTGTTGTATCATTGTAATATCATAGTGAAAATGAAGTCACTCACAGACTTTGGGCACATCATATCATAGGCATATAATAGAACAAAGGCGATACTCGGAGATTGCAAAAGCCAAATAATACCTTGATCAGGTTTAAGGATCCGCAACCCAGGGACACGACATACAACTACCCAAGTACCTATTTTAACAACAAACAAACACATTTCACATGGTAGAATGTGTGAAAATAAAATAGACCCCAAACCGTGTCGATCGAACTCAGTTCGCATGACCAAGTTGATCCAGAAATATTTAAATGCATGCTTAATCGAAATGTGTACTATGAAAATAAAATATAATATAAAAATCTGATGGCCAGGAAATGAACGCATCATTTTAATGAGATAAATCTCAAAATGTTCACTTTATAAAAAAAAACAAATTAAGCAATCCGGTGCATAAAATAAATCCCTAACTTGAAGTGGTTTCACCGCTTAAAGCTCAAAAGTTTGAAAATCCAAATCCAACAGTCGATGAATTTTTAATTAAGGTGGGATACCTATCAAAATTTAAGGTATTAAATCTTTGGTCAAATTTTATACCCCAAAATTTCTAATCATTATTTAGAAATTAAATTAAAATTGATTGGGTGGAAAAATACAAAAAATCTGGTCTAAAACAGGCCCAAAACAGGTCCAATTAGGCCCTAGACCACAGTCTATTGGTCTGGTCTGTATTTTGCAGACCCAGAAAAAAGCCCAAACTGAAATTAACCAAAGCCCATTTGTTTGGTCTGCAGACAGCAGACCAAACCAAGCCCAAGCTCCACACACCCATAGACCTACAATCCACTAAGCTCGGGACACAGCCCGAACACAAGGCTTCTGAGTAGTTCGTTGCCTTCAATGTGGACGAAGATCGCAGTCGGGCCATTGTGAGAGGCACTCTCGTTCCAACTTGTTGCAGACAAGTCTTTCCATGGCCAAGACTCCTTGTCTCGGCTAGTCACTCATTCGACCAAGGCCGAAGATATCTCGCATCGCAGCTCAGCCTCTGCTGAGCTACACCATGGCGATCTAATGCAGATGAAGATCATGGGAATGAATTGCCGCCATACCCAATTAATCAGCCATCAACAACCAAACAATTAATCCAAAATCCAACTCATCAACAAGTAAAATAAAAATCCAATTTTTCTTAATGGGCCATACCGATTGTTGATTTCTGAAGACTTTATTCAGCCACAAAATCAATGATTTTGTCCTTAGAAATTTACCTAAATTGAAGTCTGGTTTACTTCAAGTATTGAGAGGAAGATTTGGTGTAAGAATTTGACATTTTACTAGAAATTGGAATTATAGAGAAAAAAGAGGTTGACTTGCCAAAATGTAAAATTTTCCTTAGTTACAGAGTCTATAACGTTCACCTAAAACGGCCAACAGAGACCTTTGCTTTGCAGGGGAGAATGTTTGTCGAGAAATGGAGGCAAAGGAGAGGTTGAGGGTAAAAGGAAACTGAGAGGTAGAGGGAAAATGGTAATTAATGTTACAGGGAGAAAAAGATAAATGTAGAGAATAAGGAAGAAATTTCCTGGGTAGAAGGGGAAGTTACAAAAATTAAAGGAAAGAAAATAAATTTTTCCTCAATTGAATATTCAGCAAGAGTTACAAAAATTAAAGGAAAGGAAATCAATTTTTCCCTTAATTGAAATTTAAGCAAGATATTACAACACAACATATACGCATTTGAAAGGAATAAAGCTAAGCTTCAAGGCAAAGCATGCATTTAGTCATGTGCCAAAGTGTAACATTTCTCTCAATAATCTAAGTGAGTCTTTCAATGCCTTAATTATACATGCTCGGGATAAACTAATTGTCACTATATTGGAAAAAAAAAATAAGGAAGATGATCATGGCATACATAGCCAAGAAGCATAAGACAATGCAAGAGTATATAGGATTACTATGTCCAAGAATAAAGAAAAAGCTTAGTAAGTTGATAAATGGTACTCGAAATTGGTCCCCAACACCAAAAGGAGGGGACCATTTTGAGGAAAGTAATCCTAACAAGTAATACATTGTTGACTTGAACAAACAAACATGCATTTGTTCTACGTGGGAACTTATAGGGATAGCGTGTGTGCATGTTATTCCATAATTAGTGTTTTGGACGAAGAAAGTAGAGAAATTTGTGCATCCATATTACCACTGTCAAACTTACCTTAAAATGTACTCCAATTTCATTCATCCAATTAATGGCCCTGAGATGTGGCCTTAGACAAATATGAATCCCATTATGGCACTGACATTTAAGCACCAAATAGGTAGACCAAAAAAAAAAAAAGGATCAGGGATGCAGATGGGCCACAGATTCAGAATTTAGTGAGTTGGAAGAATAAATAGATGACATGTAGTAAATGTTACGATTTTGATCACAATACCCCCACATGTAACGGAGATAATGCAAATGTCACTTCCACTGCATGTGTCATAGAAAGTCAGAGTGTCAGCACAAGTGGTGTAAAACCAGTGAATTTAATAATAATAAATTTCATGTGTTAATTTTTTTCTTGATATAGGTCAAACATTGAAAAGTTGACCGATTTGTCATGTAGCTAACACGTGTGAATTTTTGGTCAAATAGTCAAAATCGGTAAAATTGGGTATTTCGAGCGGTAAACTAATGGAGGAAATGAATTTAGTAAATTATGGCTAAAGAATTATTGTCGGTTAATGTTTGGAACGAATCAGGATTTGTATTGGATGTATTTAATAAATATATTAATTAAAAGAAGAAGAAGAAAAGAAGATAGAAAGGAATTCTTCCTTCCTGTCGGCAGCCGGGAGCGAGCGAGGAGTGGAAGTGTGAAGTCCAACGTCCGGCGAATCTGAGGAGTGAAAACGTTCATGACATCAAACCAACAATTTTTGTGAAGGCCATTGGTGAATAACTCTATTTAAGCCCTCCAATTTTGAAGTTAAATTTTGATATTTCATTGACTTCGGATTTGAGTTTAAAAAACTCAAATATGAGGGACATCTCTAGTTTATATTGGTAGAATTGAAGTTTTTGTAGGGTTATTTGCTATTGGAATGTGAAAACGGGGAAAATGGCTTGTTTATGGGGAGGAACTAACGTCGAAGTTTTGTTTTGGTCGACCACTAGTCGTGCCCCAATTGACCAGAGTTGACCCCTGCGCATGTTGGAAACGCACGGGTCAAATTTTGGTCAACCAAATTGTGTGTGATTGTCCGCAGCATTCGACTGTGGAGGCAGGTTTGGTCGACCGCATGTGTCCGATCTACAGCTGACACACGTTTGGTCAATCGCAACAGTGCTGGTTGACTGCAGTTCTATTTTTGGTCGACCATGAACTAGGAAGATTGTCCAGGAATGGTCCTAGGTTGACCGCAAGAGGTCTCTGGTTGACTGCATAGTGTATTTTGCCATGTTTTTGAGTCATTTGCGCATTGGTTAGTTCCTAGACTTGGCATAGGACCCTTCCACTATTTTCTTGTCATTATTAAAGGAAATTCTTATCCTTCGACATGGTTTTAGGCCTGATTTAGTTTATGGATTTCTAGCCGATCCCCAATAAAGTCATACATGATTGACTTTAGTTGAGTCTCATCGACTGTTGAGTCTTGGATGGTTACGGGAGTGTCTTATCGACCATTGTGAGGTTCTGGTTGATCTTTGATGTGTCTCATCGACACTGAATGGTCCCAATTGACTGTCATTGAGCCTGATTGATGTTGTTAGGTCCTGATTGACCTTCGCTTTGGCTCTTCAACTGTTGCGTGATCTTGGTTGACCAGGGTTGTGCCTTATCGACCGTGGTCGAGTTCAAATGGCTGTAACTATGTCTTCTCAACTGTTGAGTTGTTCAGGTCTAGCGTGTCGGGTTCCTTCGATTGTCACCATGTTTTGTTGACTAGTGGGTCTTTTTGGTTTTTGTTTGAGGCATCGGGTTGACTGTTATTATGCTTTAGTCGAACACACTGTTTTTTTCTTAGAGTTAGGTTTAGTGAACTTCGTTCAGCTTAACCAGCCATACCTAGTATTCAGTCTAGTTTCGTGTTTCGGTCTAGGACTCTTGATGTATTCATAGATTTGATTTCCAGTTTGGGACTAGTGGTTATCCATAGAGTCCGTCTTGGATTCCTAGTCTTGATTTAAGACTTATCTTTTATCCCTCGTATGATTGTTAGGATTTTTGACATTGACCTTATTATAGGTTTTGGAGATATCACTAGTTTTTACCATCACTTCCAACAGCGCATGGAGTTAGCTTGTAAGTAAGGTTGTCGTGGTCATTATTGCGGTAGAGATTTTTTATACTATATGCATTGCATTATATCATGTTTTAAAACTGATATTTTATGGGATACCACACTTGAAAACCCGACGGGGGCTATTTGACAGCACATCCATTTTTATGTATACGTATATTTTCTCATGTTTACTTTATCATATATGGTCTATTGATATTCTATGCATATATTGGGAGGATGAATCCTCTTGATGCTTTAGGCAATCTTGGCGCTAAAGCATCACGAGGTCATCCCGTTCAATCTTCTATTTTGAGAAAATTGATTGTTTGTACGTGCCAAAGGTGATAGGGCACAGTGACATGTCCTCAGGTTTCGAGTCTCGAAAGTCGAAGGGTGATAGGACGGTGATGATTCGTTCCTTGGGTTTAAAGCCCCAGAACCTAGTCAGGGTTTTAAGTCACACATATCAAAAGGTTGTTAGTTGCTACATTTTGCTCACCTAGTACCTTTCGATTTTAAAGGTGGCGTGACAGCTCATAGCTCCGCTAGTTGGCGACCCTCGTAAATTTGGATCCTGTAGGTAGCTAGATGAAGAGCAATCCATCACTGTCAACCTTATCCGTTACCCGATTATACGGGTTGTGTTGGTGCTGAGCTTGGCTTGTCATCAACTCGGGTGACGTGCTGGATCTCCTAATTGCCTTCATTTCATTTTTTCTGCCTCATGAGGTTTTGCTATCTACAGTTGACCCCTTTTTTGTGATGTGTGCCGGATGAGTCATTTTGTTACCATCCATTTTCAGTGATGATATTTTTGCACAGAAAACAATGTTGACATATTTTGTGATATAGCAGTCTATGTATACAACGAATTTTAATGAAGCCACATTGATGGCCAAGGATCTGTTAAATAAAAGGATAAAGAATTTTATGATTAAAAATCTATGTACAGTAAATGAAAAGCATGACATTAGTTTTCTAAAGGATGAAAAATAACCATTTTCGCATGCATTGCATTTAGTATAAATTTTCCCTACTAAGTTTGTCACTCACCCCTTAGACTATTTTTTCCTAGGTTTGGTGAATCGGTATCTGTAGGGTGTCTTTGCAGGATGTCTTCTCGTGTTTCTATTTTTGTACGCTTCGACTTCCCTTTGGATAGATAATGGTTCATCAGTGATCCTTTCGTCTCTGGTACATTTGGGATTTGTTGTTTGGTATTGTTTGGTTTGTTACCGGCACAGTGATTTGTTTCCTTTGTGGTTATTATAATATCTTAACTCTTGTTGATCACTTTGTGGACCCTAACCCATGTGTTTTGGGCTTAATTTCATGTTAAGACTTATGTTTCATCCTAGCCTTGGGCTAGACGATTGGGTTCTATCCGAGGATCGGGTCACTTGAACTGGTGATTATGTAAGGCCCGCCTCTAGGTCGTGACAAGTGAAATAGTAAGATTAGGAGGAAGAGGACAAGGATGAGGATGAGGAAGAGGAATAGAAAGAAGAAGCGACAATGATACCTTTATGAGATTTAATTCAATAACTGATGTTGGAACACAAGTATGTCATATTTTTCAATTCTCTTAGTTATTATCATTTACTTGTGTCATAACTATGTACTTCTATTACAGGGCTCATCTTTGGAAGTTGCTAGACGTTGATGTTTGAGTGTGGCAAGGTTTTTTGACATTCCAAGCGTTGGAGTTTGGAAAGTCAAGCTGCATCGAGTTTGGAAAGGCGTTGGTCTTTTAACTATTGTAAAGTCAAGTTTCATGTATAAAATTATATTTTGAAATTTAAAAGGAGTGACTAACGTTCTTTTCATGGCAAATGTTTATATCTTAAAGGAAACATGAAATTAAGAATGTTATAAGGTTAGGAAAGTTCAATGTGGAAAATTAAAGTTAAAATGATAGAATGATATGTTGATTTTTGTGGGATGACGTGTATGTGCCCTCAAAATGAGGTGTATGCACGGAATGAGTTGTTCGCAAAAGTATTGGTGTCTGCAGAAACGTTGTTGTCTATAGAAGCATTGTTGTCCGCAGATGTGAGGTTAATCCGTAGAATGAAGTGTGTCCGTGGAAAGATATGTGAACATGGCGGATAGTGATTGGTTGACAATGTGAGTGGTTCGATGTAGATATTCAGTATAGAAGCGCACACGTCTACTTTTGAGGACTTAAACCTCGGACATCCATACATGCACTTGCAGAAAGCTACGTTTCGCTGTGGATATCCACCCAACACTTAATATTTCGCTGACACAACTCATGTGTAGCCACGTGTCCTTCTAAAACCAAGTATGTGCAAACACCCACATTTCTGTGGACACCAACACTTCTGTAGATACACCTCATGCGCAGTTACTCATCCTTCTAAAACCAAGTATATGCGAAAGCTCGTTCCCAAGAACTATTATATGTTGTGGATATCTGCATTTCCTTGAAGGTGTATTCCTCATATATCCACTCCCAAGATCTCTTTCCACTGCGAACATCCACACTCTATGAGGACATCTGCTCCAAGTTTTCGCTCTTCCTTGAGGATAACCACACAAATTCCCCTTTGCATTCTGGACATTTGTTTCTTGCGTTCATTGGAATATCAGATATTCAATATAACATGACATAAATTTTCACATGATATACAAAGTTTTTAGGGTGTTATAGTTGGTTTGTTAACTATGTACTTCTATGTGCTTCTAGTTTAGTGTTTTTGATAGTTTTTGAACAATTGTCATAGTTGATAAAACTTTTTCGTGAAACTCCTCTTACTCGTAATCGTCGATTTTTCAAAGCAACCTAGGGCACTGCTTCGTCGTCGAAGTTTTTTCTCTTGATGAACTCGAAGTTCGTCTCCTATTGAAGTAAAAGTTCATCTCCTGATGAACTCGAAATTTGTTTATCAAGTTTTGAACTTGAAGCTACTTCAGACGTGCATGCAACACATAAGACATTTAACGGATCTCTTAACGGTGATGGTATCTGTTGTTAATGCCTCAAACATTGAGATGTTAGATAATAAAAATAAAAGTTAAAAGTATCACTTAAAAATACCCCTATACTACAGCGGCTATTTTAATAATTATGTAAAAATAAAAATAAAAGATAAATATATTGTTATCAATTAATTAATAATAGGGAAATTAACAAAAAAAACTATTGTACTATGAGGTCAATGACAAGTCAACCACTGAATAATTTTTGCTAACAACTTAAACACTGAACTATGAAAAATGAATGGAGTAAACATTGTTGTTATGTTTTTCTGTTAAAAAACGTTGTCTTTTTGCAGCGGAAAAGTGAGTACTTGATATAGGACTTAGGAAATATGACTTTCCATAGAAGAAAGTCTTTCCTTTCTGAAAAGTTGAGTTGTTGAAATAGAACTCATGAAAGATGATTTTCCACTGCATCTTTCTTCTGCAAATAAGGAATAAACCCACTATCTTCTTCATGGAAAAATATAGACAAGTTGTAATTCTCCTATGGACAGTAAAACAATTATAAATTATCAAACATCTAAAACATTATATTTTCTTTTACAAAATCTTCTAAATTATAAAACTGAAAAAAATTAAATCAACTAGTATAGTATTTTCTTAAATCTATTCTCTATAGATATTAGCTCTTTTGCATTAAAAATTTCTGAAATCACTAGTTATTGCAGTTTTTTCAATATGTATTAATTTTTTTCCACTACAAATTCTCTACAATAATATGTCGAGTTATTTTTCTCACGTTAACAACGATATTTATATTGTTTATTTTTTATAGATTAGTATTTTATTTATTAATAAAATTTATTCAGCAGTTGATTTGTGGTAATATAATTATTTTGATAATTTCCCACCATAATAATAATTGCCATTTGAGAAGTGATGATTGATGAACTCGTGTGAGCTCGCAATCATGACCTCAGACTCGTTCGTAAGCGGCCTCTCTCTTTTCGTTCACGCGCTATTGGTTCACCTGACCCCTTCCTACGATCAACTCCTTAAGTCAACAAACTACATAACCTCTCATACCGCGCGTGTTGGGGATGCTATGAGCGGCAGGTGGGGGATGGTTTTTAAGGGTATGTGTTCGTCGACCTTGAATTTTCCTTATATTTATCCGAGTCTGCCGAGGTTTGGTGTGCTCCTCACCTCTTTCCTCGCCTCCTCGAATCTTGGGCAGGCCTTCACTGCAAGTACTAAGACTCACTAAACGGAGATATGGAGAACTTTTTGCCTGATAGTTTATCTGCTGACCGTCGGAAAGCTACGAATGAACTGATTCGTGGCCGAGAACTCACACAGCAGCTACAAACCATTCTTCAGAACTCAATCGGAGGTGAGATTTCACCGGCCACTCAAGATCTGGTCCTCAAGATCTTGAATTCTTTTACGAATACCATTGCTATGCTGAGCTGCAAAGACTCCGATGAGGGTTCTCAGATTGGTGTCAGTAGCTGCCTAAATTCTCCGATGAAGTCTGAGGATTCCGGCGAAAGTTGTAGGAGCTCGGCAGTTAAGGATCGGAGAGGTTGCTACAAGAGAAGGTAAAACCTTATTCTCTTCAAATTCTATGTGATCTTGGACGTTGCGAAGGGAGTACCGAGCTGACATTTTTCCATGATTTTGCAGAAAGACTTTGAAAACGTGGGCAACAGAAGAATCAACCCTCTTCCACGATGGCCATGGTTGGAGAAAGTACGGACAAAAAGCGATCCTCAACGACCAGTTTCCTAGGTAAGCTATTTAGGTAGACTAGAAAGAACTGATCCTGATCTGAAGTTTCATACTTTGTGGGCAGCCGCAATTGATCGGGTTTTGTTTTTTGTTAAAAAACCAGAAATTACTACCGATGTACCCATAAAATGGATCAAGGTTGCCAGGCGAGCAAACAAGTTCAGAGAATCCAAGTTGATCCTCCGAAATATCGGACTACTTACTACGGCCATCACACCTGCAGCACCTTGTTCAAATCTCCAGAAATAATTCTGGATTCAAATCCCTCGGATTCCTCCTTTCTCCTCAGCTTCGACGGTCTGGTCTGCCACGATGGCCGATCTCCCTTTTTCTCTTCCTCCCGTTCGGTAAAGCAGGAAATGAAGGAGGAAGTAGTAAGCGATGAGGCCCACGTTTTTTCCTCATCGTCCGATTATCTTCTATCGCCGGAACTCGAGGGTTTAGATTCGTCCGGACACTTCTAAATTGTAATGTCTGAGGTTGATATTTTTCAATTACGCTATTGATTGGATAGTTTTCTTCTTAAATTATAGGGAAAATGACAAAACAACCACCATATTCTCTACGTCAAACCATACGTTTTCTTTTTTTCGCTAACAAATTAACTATTGAACGATAAAAATATAAAACCATTAACATTATTGTCATATTTGTTATTAAAAAAGATAATGTTGCGCCGCGACGATTTGCATACAAATAGTTGCGGCTCCATAGATTTAAAAAAAAACCACACGACAATTTAGATAACTCGTCGTTGTGTCATATTAAACCACTGCGGTGTGCCAATAAACCTTGTGGTGCCATATGACACCACAAAATGACGTATGTTTTTTATTTTTTAAACTATGGAGCCGCAACGGTTTGTACGGTGTCTTACCAAACCGCCGAGGTGTGAGGATAAACCGCTGCGGAGTCATATGAAGCCGCCGCAATTTGACTGTAAATGTTGACTGGGCGCACTATCGGGCAAAGTCAGATCAGCCACAGGTGGTTGACAGGGCGCACTAACTAGCATGGATATTGCGGGATGCGCGTAGTGACGGAGCACAGTGACGTGGCACGAGCTGGGAGACGCTGGGCGCGTTGTCGGGCGGGGCTGAGTCCAGCGCGGGTGGCAGACGTGGCACGTTGACAAGGAGAGGGATGCATGTAGTGACGAGAAGAGGTGAAGGACGCGGGCCGGGTGACGATGGGCGTGCTGTCGGGCCGCTGGGCTAGATCGAGTTGGCCCACTGGCGTGCAAGCGGGCTATTCAGCGCGCTACGAGTGGGTACTTGGCTTCAGGCTGGGCTGCAAATTTGTTGCGTGTGCTATGCACACTACAGGCAGGCCTTCGGACATTTTGGAAACATAGCCTCCTTTTACATCATTTGACTTGTATTTCCTCTTTTATCTCTCCTCCAATGCTTAGCAAGCTATTCAAGGCCTTTGGGTTATGGATTTTGGGCTTCCTTTTTTGGACTTCTCCCACAAAAATTAGTGGTTTTTCCTTCATAAAGAGAGAGAGTTATTCTTTCCTTCACATAGATTAGGGCAGGGAGTACCTTGACAGAGAATTTCCCCCTCCTTCTCAAGTTCTTCTCTTCTCCACAATTTCTCTTCCTTTCTCTACTCTTTTCTCCACAGTTCCTCCTCTCTTCAGAGGAATCCCTCCTCAAATACCAACCAACATTAGCTAGTGGTAAGTGTCAGCCATCTCCAACTTCTTCATGATGACTAACCACTTTATATTAAATGAATATGTGACATCTTATATGAATTCAGGTGACCTTTCGTACACTGATCGACCACTTTTCTTTAGTCGATCGACTGCAAAATAGCTTGAGACTAAACTCTATGTTTTTTGCACAACATTGGTTGACCACCTTTCTTCATCTGATCAACCGCAACTCCCAAGTTTTACATTATGTTTTAAAACTAGTCTACTACAACATTTTTGGTCGACCTGCAATGCACCCTAGAGTTATTTCTCAGTATTTAGGTCGACCACTTCCCATCCAAATCTTATGCTTTTACACAATACTCTTTAATTTCTTAATGTATCCTTATCTCTTACTCTTTCATCCCTAAAGTAAATCCTTATCATTAATCATCACATATTTTCCTTTTATATTCACTCATTATATAAGCTTAATCTTATATTATTAGATCAGGGAATGCAAATTGGTCATTGATCTTATTGTTATGGTAATGTATTGATTTGATGTGATTTGGGGAATGGGTTGGTTGTTGAAATATCGTGTGATAATGGATTGCTATAAAAAGAAGATTACGCTACTGCTTCTTGTGGGAGAAATTATATCATTTTAGTGGTAGAAGAATACATGGATGTTTTTCTAGACGAATTACTTGGATTACCTCTTAATTGGGAAATAGAATTCATGATTGATGTATATGTGGATGTTAATTGATATCAATACCTCAAGAACTTAAAATATAGCTTGAAGATTTGATGGAAAAATGTTTATTCGACCCAACATGTTTCATTAGGGTGCATCAACATTGTTTGCTAAAAAGAAAGAAGAAACCCTAAGGATGTGTATTGATAATTGGTAATTGAATTAGGTAACCATAAAGAACAAATAATCGTTGCCACAAATTGATAATTTTTTTTTATCACTTGAAGGGTTCTTGATGGTTTTCTAAAATTGACTTGAGATTGGGATGCCATTAGTTGAGAATAAGAGAGGAGGATATTCATAAAACAACTTTCATAATTAGTTATGGCCATTATGAATATTTAGTAATGCTATTTGGATTAACTAATAGTCTGACAAGATTTATGGATTTTATGAACCGAATATTCAAACCATATTTGGATATATATGTCATTGTTTTCATTGATGACATTTTGATATATTCCTCTTCGAGGCAAGAGCGCGACTGACATATACGAGTAGTGTTGAAATTATTGAGACAACATCAATTATATGTCAAACTCAACAAATGCGAATTTTGGTTGAGGGAGAATATATTGTTTTGACATGTGTGTAATGCCCCTTGACGTTAAAACTCTTTTCTAGCTATTTATTTGTTGTTTTAATACATCATACATAAAAATTGTGTCTTTAAAACCATACACAATAGAAGTATTTAAAATAAATCTCATGTAGCAAAACCCATTGTAAAATAAATATAACAAATAATAAAATATTTCAAACTAAAATCCAACTAATTAAAAACATAATTAAAATATAAAGTCTTTCATTTTCGTTTCATTTTTCTTCAAATCCTCACCCACGAGTTAACTTCGCTTCGACAATGCTTTGACTTCACCCATAAGAATTCATCTTTAACTGTGTTATCAATTGTTCTCATCATCTAGTTCCTTAGTAAGTCCATCGTTAACTACATCACAAAGTTTAAACTATGAGCTTAATGCTCAACAAGAAATGCATAAAATAATATGAGTATGCAATACAGTTTCGCAAAAACATGTTTTTTCATTCATTCTTTTCTTTTCTTTTCTTTCTTTTAACAACCTTGCAACCTTTGTGAAGATTCTTACATGAACAGTAAGCATGACTATGGGAAACACACCACTGAGTCTCGTGAACTTCGGCGAGATAGTCCTCCGTATTCGGACCTCTGTTAGTGTTGTGCACTCAATGCATAACCACCTCATGAACTTTGGCCAAGCCCTGACATAACCGAGCTAATAGGAATCATAGGACCAACTGTAATGCCTCGATAATTTAAAACTATTTATCCTTATTTTAAAAATCTGTCATATAAAATTTGTTTGTTTAATTTATTCAACCCTTGAAATTCATTTGAAAGAAAACACATCAGAGTAAACTACACGGAATAAGAAATGAGATTTCAAAATGTAGTTTCCATTGTTTTAACAAAAGTCCCAAAGTCCCTGGTTACAAATTGCTCGTAACATTCAAAATGATACTAATATGAAATTACCAAAATACCAATATTTCCCATCCCATGGGAGCCACACCCAACAGGTCATATCAGTTGATAACACGAGGGTCATCCTGGAACGCCTCCTCTTCAACTGGTATATCATCATTATAAGCGTCACCAAAAGTGTCACCTACATTACGGGAAAAACAATGAGCCTAATCCTAGCAAGAATCAAAATGCAATGCAGATGATATGCATGACCACACAATGCGTTACAGAAGAGAACCGTATCTCTTTTAGAAGTCAAGGTGGAATACTCCCTAGGGTCATGTGGCTAAACCATTTCACTCCGACGAGGAGATATATCCATCGGGGGTGTTCCACAAGCCGGTATCCTCACTTTTGTTTGAAGACGTTGGAGATTTCAGAATGGGGGAAGTGGGAACCCTGGATTCCACATAGCTAACTCTTATCTCACTGCTCCCTACTTGAGAGTATTATACTGTATGAAATGTCACCAAATCACTCGAACCCCCACACGCCTATTTACATAAACTAGGTATGACACACAACATGTGAACAGTTTCATAATTCCTAAAGTGATGCATGAATGCCATAACAATCCATAATATAATTACACGAGAGAAACACAACAATTATAAATAAATTTGCAAACTTCATTCAACTTAGATTTGTCATACTATTAACAATACTAAATGAAATTTGCACATAAGTATTAGGATAATGGCAGTATAATTGGGGTCATTCTTAACATTGTAACAAGTACAAGCAGGGAAAAACAACTTCAGATCCATTTATAGAACATGGCTTAGCTTCATTTTACTCCAACTGCTTATAATTCGATGAATACCCACATGAACAGAAGGACAGTTCACATTCCTAAGTTTTCAGACTATCATGCTTCACAACTTCCAACAACATCAAGCAGTATATAAATCCAAACACTCTTCAATTCCAGATTCTTATAATTCCAACGTTTAGTTTATCTTTTCTCATTTGGCAATAATTGTAATAATTCTTAACAATCACCAAGTAATTCATGTATCCAAACAAGTCACCGAATCCAGATTTTTCATGCTTCCCACAATTAAATTTGAGAATCCATGCTTATTACTTGTAAGCAAAATCAAAGCATAAACAGTTTGAGTAAAAGCATCATAGTACTAAATTTCCAACAACTCAACAGAATTTAGAAATTCAAACAATCAAAATTATCCAAAAACCCATAATGTAGGGCCTCCTTTGGCCAACTACAAATTCCAATCCTTACCTCAATTTCCAATTCAGTATCCAGTGGCAAAAACTGCAACCAATCGCAACTAAAACAACAGCCACAGGGAGTTTTCTTTCCTTCACTTCACGGATGGACAGACCTCACAACAACTACACAATTTCATACCAATTGTCCAACACTCCTCACACTCACAACACTCTTCACTTACTCATAATTCCTTCACACTCACAATTTCACTCACACTCACAAGTTCGTATTTTCCAGTGCTAGAGTAAGGAAGAGTACAGGGCTTACCTCTTATAGACTGAGGAGGGAGAGAAGAGAAACCTACCCAAACACTGCAGTACTGCACCTAGGAGATAATCACACACATCAATGAAGAGTGGTCCATTGAGAGGGAGCCACGTGGAAAAGCTTCCACATCTCAAGGATGGACTGGACGTTGCAGTAGGAGTCTGAGAGGAGAGAGTTTGTAGAGTGGTTTACGAAATCGAAAGAGAGAGAAGAAGGAATATAAATGGGTTTTGCAGATTTTTTGACTTTTCGGACAAGATCAGTCGTCCGAAATCGATTTCGGACAAGAAAGAAGCATCCAAAATGTCATAAAAATTTGTACATATTCATTTTCTCCTCGTCCGTGCCATTTGGACTTTGTCCGAAAACTCACCAAAATTGTACAAATTCGTTTCCTCCGAGTCCGTGTCGTCCGCGCCCAATTCTGGACGAGAAAACGCGTCCGAAAACTCACCAGTATACATTTTTCCTTAACTTTAAACTTAATTTTATTTTCAATATTAACCCTATATTTTCCAAGCATAATTCTACGTGTATCATCACGCAACATGATATGATATGCATATATATATATATATATAAATATATATTAATTATCCAAATTTAATACATCAATAAAATGGGGAAAATATTTTTTTGGGGTATTACACCAACCTTTGGGACAACCTTTCCTCAACCATTCGTATTCTTTTGTACATATCTTAAATTTGTTTCTATCTTTCTTACAAGAAAATATATGCATATAAATTGTTTTCGTTATTTTCTTAAAAACATGATGCATGGAGCATACATGATACATTATAACTATCTAATGTGCATGAACATACAACAGTAGACATATCCTCATGTCAATAAAACGTAACATATTAACAAACAGTATCATCAAACATACATGAAATATTCAAAGCATCTTTAAAATCATCACCTTTTATCCTAATGTCTCATATTTCTAATAAAGAAAACATAATAACAATCAATAACACATCATCAAAACACAACCTATAAGCATCAAACAGCCAATAAGACACATCCTCGAAACAAAGCCCGTAGGCATCATAACATGTCATCAAAGCATTCTACCATACCCTAGCACTTTGTGATGTAGCCAAAGGTCAAGCATAAGCAAAATATCTCTTACTTGAAGTCTTTGATGGAGGTCTGACTTTTAACTCTTTCTTCCACACGCAGATTTCCCTTCAGAAACTTGAAGAAAGATTCTCTTGAGAGCTATAGAGAATTCCCTTTTTCTTGGAGTTCTCGAGAGAAAATCATATCTAAATTTTTTCTTTTCTTGAATAATCTATGTATCAAATCGTTGCTCGCAAGAATCTGGAAAAACAAACTTATTTAAAACCTACCCGAGCTATAGCGGATGTGCAAATAGTCAGGGGACATCCGCTAAAACCTGCTTGACCAATGACTAAAAGCAACACCAACCCTAAAACTTATATTTGATGTCACCAAAGCAACCACAGATGCCAACACTTCTCCAGAAGCCAACATTGTCACAACCCGCAAGGGACCTGAGACAGAACGGGAAATGACCCGGCCCGAAGAACCAAATCGCCCGACCCATTTTCTCTTAAATTTTATTAATTATCAGTGGAAGACTTAAAGTATTAATTATAAGCTAGAGCCCAACAAAAATGGACTTAACAGATCCAATAGTGATATCATATAGCATAGTAATATAATCCCTAATGAAACAAAGTAAAGCACTGTGTGGAAAGTAAATCAAGGATTACAGTTATCCAAATAAAGTACACCTCACAAAATATCTCTCAAGGGAGAATGCTAAGATAATAAAAATAAATAAAACTCCACTGGATCTAAACTTGACTTGGTAAATAGAAATCCAACTAATAAAACCCCTAAAAGGTGTCATTGGGGTGAGTTAACTAAACTCAATAGGGATTTGATAATTTTAATTAAAAATGATGTAAAGTCGGTACTAATAGGATGATATTGTTGTTGAAATGGCAGCCCATAACCATCTGACTATGGTGAAGTAAGGTCTGTGTTCTAGAATAACTACGCTGACCCTGTCTAGAAAATTCTCTACTAGCTCCAAAACTAGGTCTAGAAGGACCTGATTGTGTCAATGCTGAATTAGCCAGACTAGGTCTTAGATTCACTAGGTAGTTCCTCTTCAAATGTGAAGGTTGTCCATAGGTGTGACAAACATACGGGCTTAAATGCCCACCAACAATAGGTATACCACTAGACTGTGTACGTACTCCACTCTGAATGTGTTTACCTTTATTCTGACCCATCTTCTAGTCTTTCCTGGTAATCTTACACCACTGATTTCTCTTTATTTTCTTTTCCTTTAAATTCACCAAACTACTCATCTAAATCAACCTCATCACGCTAAGCAATAGCAACCATCTTTAAAATATAGCTGAAATCCATAACTGACAACTGATATCAAATCTTAGGTCTTAGATGCTTCTTGAACTTCACCATCTTATTTACTAGATCCATCTCCTAAATATATTATGAAAACTTTATAAACTTGGCATAAGACTCCAACATAGTAAGCCTCTCTTATTTCAGGATATGATAAACATTGACCATATTCTGACATTACCAACATTGCAATAATTGTCTTTGAAAATCATCTCAACTTGTGTCCAGGTCATCATCTCCAATAGGTAGCCTAATTTTAGCGATTTCCACCAAACTTCAACCATCTTCTCAAAATAAAATATCGCAAATCCAACCCAGTATTCTATTAGGACCCCTATAGTAGTCAAATTCTTCTGCATCATCCTCAATCAGCTTTTAGCATTCTAAAGGTCAATCTTGATCACAAACACTAGCAGGTTCACACGTCCCAGCTACATAAAAAAATTCATGCAGCGAGTCTTGAGGTTTTTGTTGTTACCATCTCCTGATAAATTCAGGGCCACAAGGAGTTTTGGTTGTGACTCAGTCGTTTGCATAGTAGGTATTGTAGGAGTACGGTCTCTAGGAGCTCTTCTTGGAGGCATTTTAAAAAATCTGAAAATTTTACGAGATAGGTTAGAATATGTCCTTAGGCACAATATTTGCAAATTCTTGTATATTAGCACACTATCTATTTTATTAATGTCACTTTTTAATATGGTAATCTAACTCTAATACCAAAATTTCTATTACGACCCTCAAGTGACCCGAGACAGAAGGGAGTTGTTTGGGGTCAGTCGAGTAAACTCAATTGAAATAAAATTTTATATTTAGCTCTTAATTTAAAATAGTTAATATGCATGCTTGATCATAAAAATGATATTTTAGAAATTCATTTTAGAAAAACGTACAAAATAACACACATCGAAATAATCCACTATAATGTGGTACGCAAGGCATCGATGATGTGTCCTTGGGTTTCAAATTGCTAAAATAAATGGGTAATAGGGCAATGATAACACACTTCTTGGGTTTCAAATCCCTAAACCTAGCTAGGGTGCAATTGTCATTTGATTTTACGGGTTGTGTCGTCACGGAACCTCGTTGGCCGGCAAACCTTTTCATTGTTGATTTTACAAGTTGTGTCATCGCGGAGCCTTGCTCGTCGGTAACCCTTTTCATTGTTGATTTTATGGGTTGTGTCACCGTAAAGCCTTGATTGCCAACAACCTTTTTCATTGTTGAATCTACGGGTTGTGTCATCGCTTAGTGTTACTCACTGGCAACCCTTTTAATTATTGAATCTACGAGTTGTATTGTCGTTGAGTGTTGCTTGCTGGCAACCCATTTTTCTTCTTTTTGGCTTAAGAGGTGCTGCCCAGAAATGGTCACCTCCTTTTTGTATGTTTGTATGGATGAGTCCTTGAGTGATCCTCCCTTTTCACCGTGACTTGTTTTATGGTAAAAACTCAATGAAGATATTTTGATATTAGTTGTCTATGTGTACAACCTTTGCTCTCACCCAGCTTACGAATATATCAGACTTATGCATGTGGAAAAAGTGTGATGTAATGCAGCTTGTGTTACCATGCGTGGATCGACCTTGGGGGTTATGGCTTAAAAGAATAAAAGTTGTTTAAATTGCATAAAGACTTTATTTATGGTTTTAAGTGTTTGAAATTGTGTTGTTTTCTCAAAATAGTTTAATGTTTTTATTATTCCGCGTAATGTACTCTGATGTTTTTCTTTAAAGATATTTTAAATGGGTTTTAAAATGTTGAAAATTTTTATGAAAATGCATAAACAAAAATGGGATGTTACAATAAAGTCCCAAACAAATATAAAAAAACATTTATTCAAAACTAAACTTCCCAGTTTGCATGGAACTCCAATAAAATAACGACAAAGATAAATAGATAATCAACACGGAGGTGGGATAGTCAATGCGAATACCTTTTCAACGTGAACCAAAGGAAAACTCCTGCAATAGACAATAGTATAATCAGTACTAATAATGATAAATTAAATGAATAATTCAAAGACAAAAATCAAATCAATACCAACACTATCACCTGAGAGAAAATAAGTGTTGAAAATATCAATATTTGTTTGCTGCTGTTTAAAATCATCCAAATCTACAAAAGAGTAATTAAGTAAGTAATTAGAATAACTAAATAACATTTAAAAAAAAACTAATATTGAATAGACCTAAATATGGATAATTATACCTTTTTCATATTGCGCAACTTCTTCTAATGATTCGTAAATATCTATAGGTCTATTACAATCACGAAACCAACTTTGAAGATAAATGAGACTTTCTACAGTTTTTGGAGCTAAGGAACTTCAAAAGGAATCTAACACTCGACCACCATAGCTGAATGTTGATTCTGAGGCAACTGTCGAAATAGGAATAACAAACACATCTTTTGCTATTTTACTCAAGGTTAGATACTCTGTAGTGTGCATTATCCACCAACTCAATGTATCCATTTCGGATGAAAAACTCTCAAGTTTTCTAGACAAATAATTTTCAACTTCATTTTCATTGGCAAACTGATCTTCATTGTTTAATTCTACATGAAATGTCGGCTCAAACTCGTCATCATCTAAATTGTCATGAGTAATGTCAATCACAGGCCTAAAAGTATAAGCTTGTTCTATGTTATTTGTTGGTGAATCCATTTTATGCTCAAAATACAATCTTCTAATTGTATGTTCTAATTCCATTATCAACTCATTCGTCATCTCCAATCCATGCAATTTCAATAGACAATGTTTTACGAACTTCAGCTTATATCGTGGATCAAACACAACAACGACATATATAAAGTGATTGATTTTACTGAAATCTCCCCAATACTTTTCGTGCTTAATTTGCATATTAAATGTCATGGTTCTTAGTGATGAATTATCACTTGTAGTAAATTTCTTAATAACTCTATGAAGTTTACATATTTTTAAGAAAAATACATTGGCAGTAATACATAAAGTCGATGAAACTTTTAATGTCACATCATAAAATACTTTCAAGGATACTATGAATTGACGAACGGCACACCAATCTTCATTAGAGGGAGGAACTTTTACATTCTCATCTTGAAGAAATTTGTATACATATTGACTATCATATTATTTCAACTTTATAAAAGCTTTTTCAAACTTTTCAGCAGTATCCAACATTAAGTATGTTGAGTTCCATCGAGACGAGACATCAAGACACGTTACTTTTGCATGTAATCTTCGCACTGTCCACACATGCTTTAAATTTTTGCATCCTAGAAGGAGAAAACCTAACATATTTAACAGCTTTACGAATCTTCATAATGGAATCATTATGCTCTTTTAGGCCATT
>CM039476.1:12832158-13070996 GCA_022433065.1 Begonia loranthoides | reverse complement strand
CTATTTTGCAAGGTGTGTTATTACCCATTAACACAGCACCTCCTGAAACAGTCTCATATGTCGAAAATCAATCCTGGTTGTAACACATATGAAACGAACACGCTGAATCCAGAATCCAATCCTTGTTTGGCTTTGAGTTTTCCTCTAACACAATTAGAATATCTCCATTACTATAGTCTTCTTCTTCTGCGACAACAATTTCATCAGACGTCATCGGTTGTTTTCTCTTCTCTGCAGCTTTCTTTATTTCATTATGCAATTTACGGCACTCAGCTTTAATGTGCCCCTTCTTCTGACAAAAGTAATAGATTCTATTACGATTCCTTGACTTTGATCTGCCCTTCGAATTTTGAAAACTTTAACTGATTTTGTTGTTTGACTCTCTTGTTCTAACTCGAACGACGAGTACCTCACCACGAGACTCAGATCCAACAACAAGTTGCTTCATCTTTTCTTTTGATAACAAAGAATCATAAACATCTTCTAAACTTAGACTTTCTCTACTGTATAAAATCGTATCTCTGAAAGTACCATGTGAAGCAGATAATGAATATAGCAGAATCAACCCTAAATCCTCATCATTGTACTTGCATCCCATAGTCTCCAAATCTGAAACTAACACTTTGAATGTGGTTAAGTATTCTTCAATAGAACCTCCTTCGATCAACTGATGAGAATAAAATCTTTGCTTCAAATGCAACTTATTAGTCAGAGTTTTTCTCATACACTACTGTTCTAATTTGAACCATAACTTAGCGGCAGATTACTCGTTCAAAACATCCTGCAAAATCTGATTTGACAAATGCAGACGTATCAAAGATAGGGCTTTTCGATCCTTTCGAAGTTTCTTGTCTTCACTCCATAACGTTGACATTTTATTGAGGCCTAATAACGCGTCATTTAAATCTATCTGTGCGAGCACATCTCGTATCTTCACCTGTCATAACTGCAATCTTGTATTCTGATCCAACAACGAAATATCAAATTTCAACGAACTCATTTCCTAAAAAATTTCAGAAATTTTCCCAAAAAATATCTGAACCCAAAATATCCGCCCTTAAAATTTTGATTCCCAAGAATCGACAGACGATAGTGTAGCTTCGCTCCCTGTTCTTCGATAAGAAGGATGGCCGCTCTTGTCTTCTTCGCTTCGGACTGATCGACGGCAGATGATGACGACTTCTTCTGTGCGGCACTGGACAGTGGGACGGACGACGTCTTCATCTTCTTTGCTGGACAGATTCGCCTGGAATCGAGAAGGCTTCTCTCTGTTTGGGGAAGATGGCCAGCAAACTCGAGCCGTCTCCTTCATTGCTAAAGATGAGCAACTCGGGCAGGCTCTTGTTAAAGAAGGAAGAACACGAGCAGGAGCTGGGCAAAAGGAAAAAAATTTCCTTTTTTTTATTTCTTTTTCACAAATTGCAATTTTCACAAAAATTGTAAGCCCCAAAATTCGTTCAATCCAAGTACTAAAAACTCTTAACTTTGCTCTGATAACAATTGTTGAAAATTGGTATAGAGAACCTCAACTAAGCTCTGATACCAATTGTTGAGAATCAAACGCGAAACGGAAAAACAAAGCTACAGAAGCAGGGAAACCAAGATTTACGTGGAAAACCCTAACGAGGAAAAATTAGAGGCAGAGGAGAAATTCACTATTTCAAAATTAAGATACTATGAATTTTGCGACTTAAGCATCAATATATAGAGAACATAAATAACCCTAATATTGGTCTGACCCGACCCAACTAGAATTCAGGTCACACCAAACTTTAATAGTACATAAAACTTCTTTTAATATTTTAAAACTACAAAGAATTTTCCTATGAAAGTGTGTGGACCCAATCGATCATTGAATGTCTTCTAAAACATTACAGATCAAACCAAATTAACAAAATAATCACTGAATTATAAGATCAGCAACAAGTTAACCATTGAATAATTTTTGCTAACAATTAAAATATTAAACTATAATAAATTGACGATGCAAACATCACTGTTACCCGTTGAAAGATATATTACTGTAAAGATGATGCTGAAACATATTCTCTGTAATTTTAATTCTACTTTAGTTTTATGGCAAAATCGCAATAATTGAAGCAATCTTACTACGAAAAAATGTCGGGAAGCTTCGACATGGTCTTCTCGTCGTCGCAAACAATCCCACGTTCTCAGTTTTCTGAAAACGTTGTTGACCATTAGCATGACCCACCAATCGTCTCGATTACGCCCGTCTAATTTATCACTATATTTTTTTTCCTCTTCCTCGTTCATCGTCATTGTCAAATGCTCATCCCCAATGTCTCACTTTTCGTAAAGGAAAATATCTTTCCTCTGGCAAAACATTGTCTTTTCATAGTGGAAAGTTATCGTTCCACATGCAAAAAGTAATCTTTTAAATCAGTTTAGTGGAAAAATAAAATTTCACAGCAGAAAGACAATGTTTTTTAATAAAAAAACGTGACCCCAATATTTGCTCTGTTCATTTTACATAGTTAAGTGTTTTAATTGTTAGAAAAAATAACTTAGTAGTTAATTTATCATTAATCTCATAATTCAGTAGTTGTTTTGTTAATTTTCTTCTAATAAACTTATAATCAACCATTCACGTATAATTAGTTAATTTAATCGGCAAATTTTTGGAAAATAATATTTTTTTTATATACTTTAACTTTTAAAATAAAAAAATATGGAAAATTATTCTATTTTTTAATTGAAAAGAGTTGAATAAAAGTACAAATTGCAATTAAAAATGAACAAATAATGTTGATTCATTTGGAAAGTATAACTTGTCAAGCACGTTATAATGGGTTATGAGAGAAACACATCCAATTATTATTCACATTAAAATTATTATTATTATTATTCTTTTGGTCTTTTTCCGCATAGACTTCAAATATCGTTGTAGGAAACAAAAAGTGCCACCTTGTTGAAAGCTATTCTCCCACGCTGTCAAAGACTATTTTGGTAATTGACAATCTACTTGTTTGCATTTAGTATAAATTAAAAACCATCGCTACTTATTATTATTAAACTTCAATTAAAACTTACAAATAAACTAAAGAAAATGCTTTGTTTATCACGCTCCAAAAAGAACATGAGACAAGACAAGAAACGACTCGATCTAACTCAAAACCGAATCAAGTCACTAAGCACTTAACTATTAAATTAATTATACAACATAAATTTTAAATGAAACTTAAATAGCCAGAGCCTAATCCATCAGTGATATTATGATAAAGTAGCGATATAAATATCCAAATAATAATAACTGTGCCAAACAAATATAAATATAAATATAAATCTCACAAAAAAAACAACTCAAATTACAAATAAGCTAGATGGATAAATTATCAAACTCACTCCTGCGTTGGCAACTCAGAATTGTTCAAACTAATACCTGAGGGGAAATGTTGTTTAGGTGAGTCAACTAAACTCAATATGGGTAGAGTTTTACGTTCAACACTAAAATTTTAATAAAAGGAAGAGCATGCTTTATATAAAATATCTGTGATAAAACTGGTTTATAAAATAAATAAAAGGACAAATTATAAAATATTACACTATAGTGTGATACATATAGAAAATAAGCTCTATTGTACATTATGAAAAATTCAGTGAAAATGGAGTTATTCACGAACTCTAGGTATATTATGTCATAGGTATAAACAATAACAACGCTAACTTGGCGATCACTAAAACTACAAAAATAACACCCTGATCAAGTTTAGTGTTTTGCGCCTAGAGACACGACACAGTTAGATATTGCATTACTCTAGTTAACACAAATAAATACATTCTCTAACGATCAAATGTGAATATAGAAAAATAGTACCCCCTTCATGGATCAATCAAACTTGGTTCACACGATCAAGATGATCAATGAAAATAATATGCGCACTCAAATAAAACATGTCTAATGAAAATATACAATAATACAAAAATCGACGACAATAAAAATGAGTACGTTATTTTATATGAGAACACATTTGAAAATAAAATTTTATAAAACAATGAGATGTTGGACATAAAAATAAACTCTTATTTCATAGTGGCCTACCGACAATTAAGGACCAATCCAATCCAAGAAGTACAATAATATCTGCCAGTCCAAATCTAAGTCTTCGAATATATAGATTAGCGATATTACAAAATTAACGTAAAAAATCCTCACTTTAATTTCAAACTTAGGCTAAAATAAAGTGACTCGAGAACGATTGAGTTGAAAGCCAAAAATAGTGCCAAAACGCGCTCTGAATCGACCCAAAAGCATCTAAGTAAAAAAAAAGGGTAAAAAAGACCCTGAACCACGACCCAAATTAGGCTGAGCTATGATGCACAAAAGGTTGAGTCATGACCCACCCTGGTAATGGCAAAGACACTTGGGTTGGGACTCAAAACTTCATAAGTTGCGACCCAACGTCGTCTTCTTCAACGTCGACCATACTATATTGTGAGAGTTTTCCAAAATACTGGCGAATTCGAGACTTGAATGATCCACAACTCATTGGGTCAAAACATATCATGATTCCATACCATAATTTGACAATATAGCATCCAATTATCCAAATTCCAAAGGTGAATTTGACATCCCAATTCATCAACCAAAACATATATTGAAGGTTACAATTGAATATAGAAATGGCAACCAGATTTACCTCTTTGAAGACATCAAAAATTTTAAACTTATGAAATAACTCAACCCAATTGATGGAACAAGTAACCTAGATTAAACCGATCATCAAAGTTTGGTTTTTCCCACAAAAATTTTCATAAAAAAGAACGAGTAACTGACTTACTGACAATTCTGCAGAATTCCTCTCTTACAACCATATTTTCTCCCTACAAAGAGTTCTCCCCAAGCTGTTGAATAGTGCAAAAAGAAAGTAAAGGTCCTTAAATGGTGGAAGGAGAAAAGAGAGAAATATTTTGGGTAATTGCTCATTATTATGTAATTTAAATCAATTAATAAAAATCCTACCCAAATAAAACTGCAGTTGTTATATCGTTTAAATTATAATCTTTTATTATAAAGAAGTGCAATTTAGACCCCAACTTTAGTGGTCATCTATGGTGGAACCTCACTTTTTTAAAAATAAAATTAATTTCAACCTTTTCACTATCATCAAATATACTTTTACTATTATTAGTATGTTAAATTCATCACTAGAGATGCAAATGTATGACTTTCTTTCTAATTCATGGTGATGATTTTTCAATAGCCTCTTTTGTAAATTTGTTGTAATTCTTCTAGATTCAACAAAAAAACGAAACACATGATTTTCTATCGACTTTAGAGTGGGTTAGAATTAAAAAGAGAATCTATCATGTATATTTCATGAGATAGATTTAACAAATTAAATAACATGGGTATATTGGCTAATAACAAAAAAATTAAAGTTTAATTTCTTTAAAAGAAAAGTTCATCATGAGCAAATGATCCCATGATTTAAATTGCACTTTAGTTAAATATTTATTGATTATTCAATATTTAGTGCAAATGATATATTATTATAATAATTTATAATCTATCAAAATTACTCTGCGAATCAATATATCTCGGAACATATAGTGTAAAACTAGAGTTTAATATTAGAGTCTATAATTAATATTAAATTGAATAATTTATCACAAATGTGTATTGAAATTTTAAACTATAATATATTATTTATTTATTAATAAAATATTTATCATAAATTATGTATAATTAAAGTAATATACTTTTTGTATATATATTAATAAATGATATATATATATGTTCCGTTAAAAAAATAAAGGTAATTATCAAAATGACCTCTCAAGTATGAATGTATTTTTAACTGATACCTTGAATTTTTATTTTTTGTTATCTAACACTTCAATGTTAGAAGCATTAGCAATGGAAATCTTTATCTTCACGGAGTCCATTAAACACCTTAGGTGTTTTGCATGCACATCTAAAGTAATCAATGCATGTCTACAGAATCTAAAAGTTCGAAAATGAGAAATAAACTTCAAGTTCTTCAAGAGACAACTTCAACGACGAATCAGTGCTCTAGATTACTCCACGAAATTGACAATTGTAAAGAAGTGGAGTTCCACGAAAAAGTTTCATCAACTATGACAATTGTTCTAAAACTATCACAAACACTGAACTAGAAGTACATAATTAACAGACCAACTGTAACATCATGAAACTTTGTATATTATGTTATAATTTATGTTATGTTATGTTATATTAGATATATGATGTGCCAATGAAAGCAGGAAATACATGTCTGACATGCAAAGGAGGAAGTTGTGCAGATATCCTAAAGGAAAAGCGGAAACTTGGAGCAGACGTCCTCAAAGAGTACGGATGTCCACAACGGAAAGAGACCTTAAGAGTGCATATCTGGGGCAGATGCCTTCAAGGAAATGCAGATATCCACAACATATAGTTTTTCTCGGGAGCAAGCTTTTGCATAATGTACTAGACATCATATGCGCGCCACAAGCTTAATAACTAGGGGAGCGAATATTTGGAGAGAAGTGGATATTTGCAACTATCAGATGGGGAGCGAACTTTCATGAAAAGGTGTGAAGTCACATGTGCACCACACACTTTTAATTCAAGGAACAATTATCCAGAGTGGAGCAGATATCCACAGCAGACAGAGACCTTGAGAGAAAACTTCCACAAAAAAGTGTGAGAATCACGTGAGCGGCACACGTTTTTAATTCAGTGAACTGATATTCAAATAGGAGCAAAAATCTATAACTTGAAAGTACGTGGGATATGTGGATGGCCGTAGTAGACATCAATTGTGAGGCCTCGATAGTCAAACTAACTTGATCACTTTGGTTATGCTTGGGCGCAGAAACAGACCTTCCAAAAGATTGAATATTTAAGCAAAAACTAGGATGGCCTTTTGATAGATATGAATGGAAATTTT
Source organism: Begonia loranthoides (assembly GCA_022433065.1). Classification (NCBI taxonomy): domain Eukaryota; kingdom Viridiplantae; phylum Streptophyta; class Magnoliopsida; order Cucurbitales; family Begoniaceae; genus Begonia; species Begonia loranthoides. Next base: position 13,064,082 of record CM039476.1, on the reverse strand, counting down.
TTTGCATGATCTAATTTGCGTAATAAGTTCCAAGCTGGTATCTGAAGACACCTTGATACAACCTCCAAGTTCAACAACTGCCTCATAGGAAAGGAGCACTCCAACTTAATAATTCTTGAGTTAGTGCAACTGTTAGCTTAAGAGATGTTAGACTTATTTATTTTGGTGATGAATGTTTAAGTTAATAATAAGTTGTTTATTATATATTTGTTGAATTATGTAAATATATTATTGATCTTAACTGGAAATACCTTTAATACGAGTATTAATATTTATTAACATATTTGCCTAAGTCTATGTAGCTTATATATTGATAATTATGACTTAAAAGATTCAAAAAGATAAAAACACGGAGCATAGGTCAACTTTGGACCAGAGGGTGGTTGACTAGATGGACTGTAGAAGAGTCAAAACGAAGAAGCAGTCGACCTGCGTTGAAGATTTGGTCGACTGAAAATTAGAAGTGTGCTCAAATTTTACAACTGCTGGAAAGCAGTCGACTGGAGCAGAAGTGGTCAACCAAAATTTGGACAGATTTGAACCTTAGTCTGACATGTGAAGAAGTGGTTGACCGAAATTGACAAAGGGGTCGACCAATCCGACTGTACGCGCAACGGAAACATTCTAACGGTCGAGAGGCGATCAACTGAACAGAGTGGTCGACTGATTGAGATGTTTCTATAAATAAAGGCACTCTGAATTGAAGTCAACCAAGAGAGAATTGTAACGAAACATTGCTAAAATTTCTACTAAAATTCTCTTCAACCAAAGAGGTGAATAGACTTATCTCTGTCAATCCTCAACTTGAGATTATATCTTTGAGAGTTAGGTTCTAAATTGTAATCTTTTTATTTTCATTATTTGTACTTAAACGGTGATCAGAAGGGTGAAGCCCTGTGAATAGTCAAAGAGAAAAGGGTGAAGCCCTATGAATAATCATTGTAAAGGTTTGATTGCCACCCATGAAGCCAATCATCACTAACCAAGGAGGTTAGGTGATTACCGATCTCTAAGTGAGAAACTTAGAGCGCAGACATAGGCAGCATTACCGAACCACGTGAACAAATTGTTTGTATCTCTCTATCCCTTATCTCTTTATATTTGCTATTGATTATATGCATTGTTTGTGTTAAATCACTTAAGAATAGAATAATTAATATCCCACGAAAAAGTTAGTTCAATTAATTCACTTTCCCTCTTTAGTTGTGCATATGGTCTAACAACATCCACAAAAGTGTTGGTGACCACGAATGTGTTTGTTTCAACTAAAGTGTGAGTGTTCGTGGATACTTGGTTTTGGAAGGATAGGTGATCACACATGAGGTGTATCAATAAAAGTGTTGGTGACCGCAAATGTGTTAGTGTTTGCAAAAATGTGAGTGTTTGCAAATACTTGGTTTCGAAAGGATACATTGATGCACATGAGTTGTGTTCATTTCTCAAGTCCTACCCATTTCGGATAAGTCCCCAAACATCCGTACATCCGCTTGCAGAAAGCTACGTGTCCACGGTAGATAGCTTTCCACGCAGATATCCACCCCACACTTAATATTCCCCTAACACAACTCATGTGCGACCATGTGTCCTTTTGAAACCAAGTATCCATGAACACCCAGACATTAGTGGGTCCATTAAATGCCTCATATGTTTTGCACGCAGATCTGAAGTAATTGATGCACGTCTAAAGTAGCTTTGATTTTGAAACTTGAGAAATGAACTTCAAGTTCCCCAAGAGAAGAACTTCGAAGGCAAAACAATGCACTAGATTGCTCTACAAAATTGACAATTGCAAGGAGGATGATCTATTCTCAAAAGGTTTATTCTATTTGTGATTTGGATTTTGGACAGATGTTTCTCCTAATATGAGATGGTTTTGATGTTCTACTTTGAAGCACCGTAGGTTAATTATTATATTTTGCAATTTCATTCACTTTCTAAATTTCTATTTGTCGCAGGTGCTTGTGCGCAATTTGAAGATGGAAAATTTTTTGATAGATTACAATTATGGAGAGACTTTTATGAGACATTGCATAATAAAATATGTGGGTAGACAACAAAAAATTGTTGATAACTGTGTCGATCATATGTGAATACTTGAAATCCACGATAAGCTAACATAAATGGGTGTTATTGAACGAGAGACTCTGTAGTACTATGACCCATATTTTCCACTAAATAAGGGGTTGAAGAGCTTGAGTTCTATAGCAGATGTGTGTACTATGGTCAATGCTCTAACGAATAAAATCTATGTAAAGGTTTACGCTAAGCCGAAAGATGAATATTGAAATATGGATAAGGAAGGAAGTTGCCACGATGCTTATAGTGGAGTTGGAGATGAAGGAGATGAGAATAGTAGGGGGCAGCATTCTGTTGATAGTATACAGAGTATTTTGCATGAGACTCCTAGTAATCAAGATGACAATGTAGAAATGAAAGTAAAATTAGTTTAAGCAAGTCTCAATGAAGACTTTTACTTGCTGAATGGATCAGATGAAGAGGCAGGGAAAGAGATGCACGACAAATGGACAGACATAACATCTATGTGCAGTGATGTAGTGTTGCAAATGACTTTTAGTTCAATTGAAGCAAAAAAGGAGTTAGTGGTGGAAAATGCTATGAAGAATGGTCATAATGTGAGATTTGTTAAAAACAAAGTGAGATGATTGACAACAATATGTGAAGATGGGTGTAAGTGAATGTTGCATGCCTCCGAGATGTATAATGAAGCTACATACCAAATAAAGCCGTATAGAAATGTTCACACATGTGCATGAAGCTTGGAAAATAGACATGCTTTATCAAGATGGGTGGTAACAAAGTATGTTGAAAGGTTCAAAAGCTAGCTTGCTTGACAAATACCATCCATTATTGACACAGTGAGATGAGATTACAATGTAAATATTACATCAACACTTGCATATAAGGGCAGAACCATAGCTCGGAAGATGAATGGTGGTTGTGGTAAGAAACAATATAAACAACTTTGGTCTTATGCAAAGAAGATTCAAATGGCCAATCTTGTAATCACATTTGTTGTTAGTGTTGATAGGATAGATTTTTCATCATCTCCTACCTTTAAGAGAACTTATATGTGGTTCGATGCATGCAAGGGAGGATTACTAGCTAGGGGTAGACTAGTCCTTTATTTGGATGAGTGTCACCAAAGAGCAAGTGACCAGGGAAGCTATTGACAGTTGTGGGGATTGATGGAAATGCATAAATGTATCATGTTGTTGTTGCGATTGTGGAAAGTGAAAGTAAGAACTCTTGGACATAGTTTTTGGAGTTATTATTGAAGGATCTGTGGATTGATAGCGGTGTTGGATGGGCTTTCATCTCTGATTAACAAAAGGTAATATCCAACTTGTACTACAATTTTTAATATGTTTCATGTCATTTCGTACTGAGGTGACATATACTTTATTTGAATATATGAATTGTTTCCAACATTTGAGGACCTTGTGCCTTGCACTAAGGTCTGATTTTGTCTCCATCATATATATGTTAACTTCAAGACCAAGTTTAGTGGAAAGCTGTATAAGGATGCAATGATGAATACTTCAAGAGCAACAACTATATATGCTTTGGAGCAAGAGTTTAAAAAGCTAGTTTTTTGTCGATTACACAGCATATAAGCATTTGAAAGGAATAAACCTAAGCTTCTGGGCAAAGCATGCATTCAGTCATGTGCCAAAGTGCAACATTTCTCTCAATAATCTAAGCGAGTCTTTCAAAGCCTTAATTATACATGCTCGGGATAAACTAATTGTCACTATATTAGAAAAAATAAGGAATATGATCATGGCGCTCATAGCCAAGAAGCATAAGACAATGCAAGACTCTACATGATTACTATGTCCAATAATAAAGAAAAAGCTTAGTAAGTTGATAAATGGTGCTCATAATTGGTCTCCAACACCTAAAGCAGGGGACCACTTTGAGGAAAGTGATCCTAACGAGCAATAGATTGTTGACTTGAACAAATAAACATGCACTTGTTCTTCATGGGAACTTATAGGGATAACGTGTGTGTATTCTATTCCATAATTAGTGTGTAGGAGGGAATAAGTAGAGAATGTGTGCATCCATATTACAACCGTCAAACTTACCTTAAAATGTAGTCCAATTTCATTCATCCAATTAATGGTCCCTAGATGTGGCTTTAGACAAATATAGATCCCATTATGGCACTGACATTTAAGCGCCAAATAGGTAGACCAAAAAAAGAAAAGGGTCAAGGATGCAAATGAGCCACAGATTCAAAATTTAGTGAGTAGGAAGAATAAATAGATGACATGTAGTAAATGTCACAATTTCTATCACAATACCCGCACCTGTAAAGGAGATAATGTAAATGTCACTTCCACCGCATGTGTCACAGAAAGTAAGAGTGCTAGCACAAGTGGTGTAAAACCAGTGAATTTAATTATAATAAATTTCGCGTGTTAATTTTTTTCTTGATATAGGTCAAACATTAAAAAGTTGATCCAATTTGTCGCGTAGCTGGCATTTGTGAATTTTTTGTCAAATAGTCAAAATCGGTAAATTTGGGTATTTTCAAGCGGTAAACTAATTGAGAAAATGAATTTAGTAAATTATTTTAGCTAAAGAATTATTGTCGGTTAACGTTTGGAACGAATGAGGATTTATATTGGATTTATTTAATAAATATATTCAATAAAAGAAGAAGAAGAAAAAAAGATAGAAAGGAATTATTCCTTTCTGTTGGCAGCCAAAAGCGAGCGAGGAGGGGAAGGGTGAAGTCTAACATCCGGCAAATCTGAGGAGTGGAAAACGTTCACGACGTCAAGACCAACAATTTTTGAGAAGGCCGTTGTGTGTAACTCCATTTAACCCCTTCTATTTTGAAGTTAAAGTGTGAAATTTTATTTGCTTTAGTTTCGAGCTTAAAAAACTCAAATCTGAGGGACATCTCTAGTTTATATTAGTAGAATTGAAGTTTTTGTAGGGTTATTTGCTGATGGAATGTGAAAACGGGGAAAATGGCTTGTTTATGGGGAGGAAATAACGTCGGAGTTTTGTTTTGGTCAACCACTAGTCGTGCCCCAATTGATCAGAGTTGACCCTGTGCATGTTGGAAATGCACAAGTCAAATTTTGGTCGATCAAATTGTGTACGATTGTCTGTAGCGATTGACCGTGGAGGCAAGTCTAGTCGACCGCATGTGTTCAATCTATACCTGATGCACTTTTAGTCGACCGCAACAGTGCTAGTCGACTGCAGTTTTGTTTTTGGTCGACCACGAATTAGGGAGATTGTCCAGGAATGGTCCTAGGTTGACCGTAGGAGGTCTTTGGTTGACCGCATAGTGTATTTTTTCATGTTTTTGAGTCGTTTGTACGTTGGTTGGTTCCTCGACTTGACATAGGACCCTTCCACTATTTTCTTGTCATTATTAAAGGAAATTCTTATCCTTCGACATGGTTTTAGGCTCGGTTCAGTTTATGGATTTCTAGTCAATTCCCAATAAATTCATACTTGATTTACTTTAGTTGAGTTTAATCGACTGTTGAGTGTTGGATGGTTACAGGAGTGTCTTATCGACCATTGTGAGGTTCTGGTTGATCGTCAACATGTCTCATTGACAATGAATGATCCTGGTTGACCGTCGTTGAGCCTGATTAATGTTATGAGGTCCTGATTGACCTTCGCTTTGCCTTTTCAACTGTTGTATGATCTTGGTTGACCAACTTTGTTCCTTATCGACTGTGGTCGAGTTCAAATGGCTCCAACTATGTCTTCTCAACTGTTGAGTTGTTCAGGTCGAGCGTGTTGTGTTCCTTTGACTGTCACCATGTTTTGTCGATGAGTGGGTATTTCTGGTTTTTTGTTGAGATGTTAGGTTGTGTAATACCCTAGAATTTTATTGGAATGAAAAAAATATTTTAGAAATTTTGGAATGATTTTCTGTTAAGTGGTATTACCCAAATTTTCCCGTAATGGAATTAAGTATAAATAATCAGGAATTATTTGAGTATAAATTCGAGTATTTAAATGTTGAATAAATTGTCGAAAAATATTGGAAGAAGAATTTAATTAAAAATAAAAGAAATAAAGAAGGAAAAATTGAAGAAGAAATGATGTCGTACAGGTGATTGCTAAAGATGCAGACTTTTGCGTTAGTCCGGTCGCGTTCTGTCGCCATTGCTCTGATTGGCAATAACATTCCAGTCGCATGGCATGCGACCGGACTCGAAGGATTTTCTAAAAATCATCAGAACCGAACTTTGTTTTAACAGACCTAATTTTTTTGTTAATCTACTTTAGTGAATCAATTTTGACCCTTAATTCCCCTCCCATTTTGCCTATAAATAGGCTGCACTCCTAAGGGAAACTCACACCAGCTGAAGAAGCAATATTTGGAAGGAGAGAAGTGTGAGTTTGAGTGAAATTGTGAGAGTTCTAGACTCTGAAGTTTAGGGGCAGAATTGTTATTCTTGTTTTGGAGAAGTTTCCAGCGGAGAAAAGTTACGCGGTCGGCCTAGAAATTTTGTTAACGCTTTTTTCGTCCATCTCAAGTAATTAGATAATTGTTCGTTAATACTACCATTATTATCGTAAATATTATATTAATTAGAAATATACTACCGTTATTATCACAATATTATCTTAAGAATATTAATTGGAAATATTCTACAGTTATTATCGCAATATTATCTTAGGAATTTTAATTGGGAATATATTACAGTTATTATCGTGATATTGTACTAGTGGTATAATTGTACTGTGCAAATAAGTTCTGTCTAAGAATACTGGTATTTAAGTGGACCGTTATGACCCATCAGCCTTTCCTGGGAACTTATTTGGAAAAGATATTCTGTCTAAGGAGACGGGCATTTAAGTGGACTGTTGTGATCCACCAGCTTTTCCTGAGAATATTCTTGATCAGTACTATCCACAATAATAAATAATGAATTTTAATTAGTGAAAATTATTGTGAAGGTATTGACGATAACGAGGGAAAAGATAAAAACGCTAAGAAACAAAGGAACACTTTACAAGGTAAGAAATAGAGTGTAGTTGCCCAGATGAGGCCCTACATCATAGGACTATTTTTATGCTTTATTGCATTGTATAGTTTGAGGATGTACTATATAGTTTGAGGACTATTAGAAAATACAACGTGAATTATCATTATTTGAACTTCTAATTTAATTATATGATTCTCCTGGTATTTTGTGAAATCTGAACTGTCATTCATACATCATAATAGGGCTTTTGAAATTGTTAACACATATCATGACATGCCTAACATATGTAAATAAGTGTGTGGGGGTTCGGGAGAATTAATGACTTTCCATCGGTTGTAACACCCATAACGGAACCCTCCAGCTCACGTAGAGTGTGGAGTCGGTTAAGCCACATGGATTCTAAGGTTCATTATTTCTCTTGTATGGAAATTCCCAACGTCTTTAACAAAAGTGATCGGTGACTATCATGGTGGTGACACCCCTAATGGATGTATCACCTCATCGGAGTGATGGTATAGTCACATGACCAATAGAAGTATCTGACACTCTAGCTTAATAGAAAAGATACGGTTCTTTTCTGTAATACATCAGACATAATATCTACATTTCATTTATACTAATTCTTGCTGGGCGTTAAGCTCATGGTATTACCCGTGATTTAGGTGATGATGTTTTTAATATACCACCTGAGAAGAAGGTATTTCAGGATGATCCATTGGGTTATCAGCCGGGTTCGACCTGATTGGTTCTGACTCACAGTATGTTGGACATTTGGGATTTAATAATTGTTTTGTAATAGTGAACTTTTATTGTAAAATCTAAACTATGGTTTATAATCTATTTCCGCTTAAATAACTCCGATATGTTTTCAATTAAAATTAATACACCTGTTTTGAATAAATTAAACAAAAATTTTTATATCTCAATTTTTAAACAAGAGAAAAATGGTTTTAAATAAACATGACGTTATGCTTTAGACGACCACACTGTTTGTTTCTTAGAGTTAGGTTCTGGTGAATTTCGTTCAGCTTAACTAGCCGTACCTAAATTTCAGTCTGGTTTCATATTTTGGTTAAGGACTCTCGATGTATTCCTAGATTTGATTTCCAATTTAGGACTAGTGGTTGTCCCTAGAGTCCGTCTTGGATTCCTAGTCCTGATTTAAGACTTATCTTTATTCCCCATACGATTGTTAGAATTTTGACATTGACCTTATTATAGGTTTTGAAGATGTCACTGGTTTTGACCCTCACTTTCGATAGTGCATAGAGCTGGCTTGTTGGTAAGGTTGTCGTGGTCGTCACTGCCGTAAGGATTTTTTATACTTTATGCATTACATTTTATCATGTTTTAAAACTTATATTTTGTGGGATACCACACTTGAAAACCTGACGGGGACTATTCGACAGCACGTCTATTTTTATGTATACGTATATTTTCTCACGTTTACTTTATCATACATGGTTCTATTAATATTCTATGCATATATTGGAAGGATGAATCCTCTTTATGCTTTAGCTAGTCTTAGGCTATCCCGTTCAATCTTCTACTGCGAGAAGATTGATTATTTGTATGTGCCAAGGGTGATAGGGCATGGTGACATGTCCTCAGATTTCGAGTCTCGAAAGTCAAAAGGGTGATAGGATGGTGATGATGCGTTCCTTGGGTTTAAAGCCCTAGAACTTGGTCAGGGTTTTAAGTCACACATATTAGAAGGTTGTTAGTCGCTACGTTTTGCTTGCCTAGTACTTTTTCATTTTACAAGTGACGTGACGACTCATAGCTCCGCTCGTTGGTAACACCATCAATTTGGATCTTATAGGTAGCTAATTGAAGAGCAATCCATCATTGGCAACCTTATCCGGTACGCAATTATATGGGTTGTGTCAGTGCTAAGCTTGGCTTGTCATCAACTCGGGTGACGTGTTGGATCTCTAGATTGCCTTCATTTCATTTCTTATGCCTTATGAGGTGTTGCTATCTACAGATGAACCCTTTTTTTGTGATGCATGCCGGATGGATCCTTTTGTTATCATTCATTTTCACTAATGATGTTTTTGCACAGAAAACAATGTTGACATATTTTGTGATATACCAGTCTATGTATACAAAGGATTTTGATGAAGCCACATCGATGGCCAAGGATCTATTAAATAAAATGATAAAGAGTTTAATGATTAAAAATCCATGTACGGTAAATGAAAAACATGTCATTAGTTTTCTAAAAGATGAAAAAAACCATCATTGCATTTAATATAAATTTTCTCTACTGAGTTTGTCACTCACCCCTTAGACTATATTTTTCCCAAGTTTGGTGAATAGGTATTTGTATGGTGTCTTTGCAGGATTTCTTTTCGTGTTTCTATTTTTGTGCGCTTCGACTTCCCCTTGGATAGATGATGTCCGTTAGTAATCCTTTCGTCTCTGGTACATTTGGGATTTGTTGTTTAGTATTGTTTGGTATGTTTTCTACACAGTGATTTGTTTCCTTTGTGGTTATTATAATATTTTAACTCTTGTTGATCACTTTGTGGACCCTAACCCATGTGTTTTTGGCTTAATTTCATGTTAAGACTTTTGTTTCATTCTAGCCTTAGGCTGGGCGATCGGGTTCTCTCCAAGAATCAGGTCACCTGACCTAGTAATTATGTAAGGCCCGCTTCTAGGTCATGACATGTGAAATAGTAAGATTAGGAGGAAGAGGACAAGGATGAGGACGAGGAAGAGGAATAAAAAGAAGAAGCGACAATGATACCTTTATGAGATTTAATTCAATAACTGATGTTGGAACAAAAGTATGTCCATATTTTTCGATTCTCTTAGTTATTATCATTTACTTGTGTTATAACTATGTACTTCTATTACATGGATCAACTTTGGAAATTGCTAGATGTTGATGTCTGACTGTGGCAAGGTCTATTGACATTCCAAGCGTTGGAGTTTGAGTTTGGAGTTTGGAAAGTCATGCTGCATCAAGTTTGGAAAGGCGTTGGTCTTTTAACTATTATAAAATCAAGTTTCATGTATAAAATTATATTTTGGAATTTAAAATGAGAAACTAATGTTCTTTTCATGGCAAATGTTTATATCTTTAAGAAAACATGAAATTAAGAATGTTATAAGGTTAGGAAAGTTTAGTGTGAAAAATTAAATTTAAAATGACATAATGATATGTTGATTTTTGCGGGATGATGTGTATGTGCCCGTAAAATTAGGTGTATGCATGGAATGAGTTGTTCGCAAAAGTATTAGTGTCTGCGGAAGCATTGTTTTCTATAAAAGCATTGTTTTCTGCAGATGTGAGGTTAAATCCGTAGAATGAAGTGTGTCTGTGAAAAGATATGTGAACATGGTGGATAGTGATTGGCTAATAATGTGAGTGCTCCACTTCAGATATTCACTACAGAAGCACACACGTGTACTTTTGAGGACTTAAACCTCGGACATCTATACATCCACTTGCAGAAAGTTATGTTTCCGTTGTAGATATCCGGCCAACACTTAATATTTCGCTGACACAACTCATGTGTGGCCACGTGTTCTTCTTAAACCAAGTATGTGTAGACACCCACACTTCTGTGGACACCAAAACTTTTGCAGATACACCTCATGCACGGTCACTCATCCTTTTGAAACCAAGTACATGCAAAAGCTCGTTCTCGAGAACTACTATATGCTGCGAATATCTACATTTCCTTGAAGGTGTATTCCTCAGATATCCACTCCCAAGATCTCTTTCCACTACGAACATCCACACTCATTGAGGACATCTGCCGCAAAGTTTCCGCTCTTCCTTGATGATAACCACAAAAATTCCCCCTTTGCATTCTGGACATTCCTTTCTTGCGTTCATTGGAATATCAGATATTTAATATAACATGACATAAATTTTCACGTGATATACAAAGTTTTTTGGGCGTTACAGTTGGTTTGTTAACTATGTACTTTTATGTGCTTCTAGTTTAGTGTTTGTGATAGTTTTTGAACAATTGTCATAGTTGAAACCTTTTTGTGGAACTCCTCGTACTCACAATCGTCGGTTTTGCAAAGCAATCTAGGGCATTGCTTCGCCGTCGAAGTTTGTCTCCTAATGAACTCGAAGTTCGTCTCCTGTTGAAGTCAAAGCTCATCTTCTGATGAACTCGAAATTTGTTTATCAAGTTTTAAACTCGAAGCTACTTCAGACATGCGTGTAACATATAAAACATTTAACAAATCTCTTGACAATGAGAGTATATGTTGCTAATGCCTCAAATATTGAGATGTTAGATAATGAAAATAAACGTTAAAAGTATCAGTTAAAAATACCTCTATACTACAGAGGCTATTTAAATAATTATCTAAAAATAGAAATAAAAGATAATATATTGTTATCACTTAATTAATAATAGGAAAATTAACAAAAAAAAACCATTGTACTATGATATCAATGACAAGTCAACCACTGAACAATTTTGGCTAACAAATTAAACACTAAACTATGAAAAATGAATGAAGTAAACATTGTTGTTATGTTTTTCATTAAAAAAACGTTGTCTTTCCGCAGCGAAATCTTGTCTTTTTACAGCGGAACATTGTCTTTTCACAGCGGAAATGAGTCCTTGAAATAAAACTTAGAAAAGATGACTTTTCGTAAAGGAAAGTCTTTCCTCTACGAAAAGTTGAATTCTTGAAATATAACTCATAAAAGATGACTTTCCTCTGCATCTTTCTGCTACAAATAAGGAAGAAATCCACTGTTTTCTTCATGAAAAAACATAGACAAGTTGTAATTCTACTATGAAGAGTAAAACAATTTTAAATTATCAAATATCTAAAATATTATATATTATTTTACAAAATCTTCTAACTTATAAGATTAAAAAAATTAAATCAACTTGGATAATATTTTCTTAAATCTATTCTCTATGGATATTATCTTTTTTGCACTAAAAATCTCTGAAATCAAGGGTTTTTGCGGTTTTTTTCATATGTATTAATTCTTTGTAACTACAAATTCTTTGAAACAATATCTCAAATTATTTTTCTTAAGTTAGCGGCTATGTTTACGTTATTTATTTTTTATAAATTAATATTTTATTTATTAATAAAAATTATTTAATCATTGTGAGATATTTTGTTAATTTCACGCTGTAATAATAATTGACATTTAAGAAGTCATGATCTCGCTGTGAGCTCACAACCATGACCTCAGACTCGTTCGTAAGCGCCCTCTCTCTTTTCCTTCACGCGCTATTGGCTCGCCTGACACCTTCCTACAATCAGCTCTTTACGTCAACAAACAGTCAAAAGAGTGTTGATAATCTTTGTTTCTTGATTGTATTCATATGAGAGTTCCCTTTTTATATATTAAAGGGATAACTCTAGAAGATATTACAGTTGAGAAAATACAGGAACTAATCAACATATTGTTGGCCATATTATCAGGAATGTAATCCCAGAATAATAGAGATACATATATATTCTAACATCCCCCCTCAATCACAAGGTCGAAGAACGCAGAGATTGTCACGACAAGTATAGAATTTGGAGATAGATAATGGTTTGGTAAGTCCATCCGCAAACTGAGTGGAGGAAGGAGTAAACTCGACACATAGTTCTTGACGATTCACCTTGTCCCGAACAAAATGGAAGTCAATTTCAATGTGTTTAGATTTGGAATGAAGAACCGGATTAGAGGCCATATACGTTGCACTAACATTATCACAGTAAATGACTGGGCATTTAGAACCAAGAAGATCCAGCTCGCGCAATAAGGATTGAAGCCAAATAACCTCAGAAGCACCATTCGCAACACTTCTGTATTCAGCCTCTGTACTGGAGCGTGAGACAGCTTTTTGTTTGGCGGAAGACCACGAAATCAAATTGGCACCAACGAAAATACAATAGGAACCTGTACTATGACGATCATCTGGACAAGCAGCCCAGTCGGCATCAGTAAAACACCGTATATCCAGAGAAGACGATGGTTGAAATGATAATGAGTAGGAGGAAGTGCCTTTAAGGTAGCGAAGAATGCGCTTTAGAGCCTGCCAATGAAGATCAGTCGGGCAGTGCATAAATTGACAAATGCGGTTGACAGCAAAAGAAATATCCGGACGAGTGAGGGTACAATATTGAAGTCCCCCAACCAAACTCCTAAAAACAGAACCATCGGTCAGAGGAATACCAGAAGTCTTTGAAAGTAAACAACCAGTTGCAATGGGAGTCGGCATAGGTTTACAAGTTGCCATGTTAGCACGTTGAAGGAGATCCAAAATGTACTGAGACTGATTGAGAAGAAATCCAGAGGAAGAACGAGAGATGCGAACTCCAAGAAAGTAGTGCAGAGGACCAAGATCTTTAACAGCAAATTGTGAGTGAAGAAATCTAAGAAGTTTGTCAACCAAAGCGGGAGAGTTACCTGTCACCATGATATCGTCAACATATACCAGCATAACAATGATAGAGGACTCTGATTTATAGATAAATAATGAGCTATCAGCCTTTGAAACAATGAAGCCCCACTTAATTAAAGCAGATTGAAGCTTTAAATACCAAGCTCGGGGAGCTTGTTTCAAACCATAAAGAGACTTGCGAAGGAGACACACCAGGGACGGATCAGCAGGATCAGAGAATCCTGGGGGTTGAGTCATATAAACAGTTTCAGAGAGATCACCATGAAGAAATGCATTGGAGACATCAAGTTGGCGAATGTCCCAATTAAATGACAGAGAAAGAGACAATACTAATCTGATGGTTTGAGGCTTAACTACTGGACTGAAGGTATCATCGTAATCAATACCAGCTGTCTGATCATAGCCCTTGGCGACTAATCGAGCCTTATAACGATCCAGGGAACCATCAGCATTAGACTTCCGTTTAAATACCCACTTACATCCAATCACACGTTGACCAGGAGGAAGAGGAACTAGAGACCAAGTGTCATTCTTCTTGAGAGCAGCAATCTCGGCAAGCATAGCATCCATCCAATGCTGGTGTTTGGAGGCCTCAAGAAAAGTCCGTGGTTCAAAAAATTCATCTGCAATAGAGGTAGAGTAGATCTTTGGTCGAAAAATACCAGATTTAGACCGTGTCTGCATCGAATGAGTATTAGTAATATCTTCTGTACGTCCAATGATGGGAGGAGAAGTACTCAACAAGGGTGAGGAGGAAGAAGGTGAAGGAGGTAAAGACGGAGACATGGTAGTAGGTGGGGGCACAGGAGGTATAGGTGAGCAAAGGTTTGGAAGAATAAAGGAAGGAGAAGGAACAGGACACAAAGATGGAGGAGAAGAAGAAAATGGAAAGACAGACTCATAAAAAATGACATGACGGGAAATATAGAGACGATGAGTGGAGATATTGTAGCATAAGTAACCTTTGTGAGCAGAACTATACCCAAGAAAGGCACACTGTGCAGACCGAGGTTGAAGTTTATTTGAGGTATAGGGACGTAGACATGGATAGCATAGGCAACCAAAAATGCGAAGGAAGGAATAATCAGGAGGACGATGAAATAGAAGTTCATGAGGTGAAGTGTTATCCAGAGTTGGAGAGGGAAGTAAGTTAATAAGAAGAGTAGCAGTGGAAAAGGCATACGGCCAAAATTTGAGTGGAGTTTGAGAGTGATAGAGAAGAGATAAGCCCATCTCAACAACATGACGGTTCTTACGTTCAACACGACCATTTTGAGCAGGGGTGTACGGGCAAGAGAAACGATGGAGAATGCCTTTTGAAAGGAGAAAGGATTTGAAGGTCAAGAATTCACCACCCCCATCAGTTTGGATAGATTTAATTGAGATATTAAATTGGTTAAGGATCATGGTGTAAAACTGAATGAAAGTGGGAAGAGTTTGATCCTTAGTTTTTAGTGGAAAAAGCCAAGTAAAACGACTGAAGTCATCAATAAATAAAAGGAAATAACGATCACCCGTAGAAGATGGCTCTGGGGATGGCCCCCAAAGATCACTATGGATAAGTTGAAAAGGAGAAGAGGCACGAGAAGTAGAAATGGAAAAAGGAAGATTGTGAGATTTGCTTAAATTGCAAGCAGTACAAGCAAATCCAGAATTGGACGAAAAAGAAACATTACAACTAGACAAAACAGATTTAACAGTAGATAAGGATGGATGACCCAGCCGAGAATGCCACAGTTGCAAAGGAGAAATGGGTGAGTTGGAAGGCAGAACAGCAGGGGAAGAAGCTGATGAAGTAGAATGGAGTGCAGTAGCAAAAGAGGCCGATGCTGGAGACAGTGAGTAGAGACCATTGTGAACACTACCTCGGAGAAGGGTCACCTGGGAGAGACGATCCTTGACAAGAAAAAAGGAAGGGTGAAATTCAACGAATACGTTATTATCACAACATAGTCGATGAACACTGACCAATTTCGAAGTCAGAGAAGGAGAATAAATTACATTATGAAGAGAAAGAGATTTAGCAGGAGAGTATATAGTTGCAGATCCAATACTAGATATGGGAAAAGATGTACCATTAGCAGCAAGTGCAGTATCTGGACCGCTGAAGGAAGTCATGGACTGAAGGTCACTTTGGTTAGGAGTGAAATGGTGAGTGGCACCTGAATCTAGCATCCACGTGTTCGGTGAGGATGTATTGTTTAAAGAGGAGTGGGTATATGGAGAAGAGATAAGATCTGGGTGATGAGTTGTATATGGAGAAGTGACAGGATCTGGATGGTGAGTTGTATATGGAGAAGCAGCATGATCTGGGTGATGGGTTGTTACCATGAAGGAACGAGGAGGTGGTTTGAAGTTGGCGTTGAGGCGATGATAACAGACAGCAGCAGAGTGGCCGAACTTATGGCAGATCTGACATTTTGGTTTGTTCGATTTTCCAGGGCGTCCATACACAGGTGGAGAAACAGATTTGCCTAATATACCGGAGTACTGTGAAGCGGACCCAGCATACGAAGGTGGTGTTTGAGATCGCGGATGGGGAGAGGGGTAGCTTTGCTTTGGAGAACGCCCAAGATTGATGGAAGCAATGTTGGCTTGAAGAGAGCTCATAGGCAGAGGTGAGTTCTGTTTGTTGAGGCGAAGATCATAGCTAAGAAGGAGGCTCTGGAATTCTTCAATGCTGGGAATATCTGGGCGACTAGAGATAGAGGTCACAAAAGGGTTATACTCAGATCCAAGGCCACTGCAGAGGTAGATAAGTTGATCCTTCGGTGAAACAGGTTCACCAATAGCCTCCAAGGTATGACAAACTGAATTTAACTTTTGAATATAATCTGAGGTTGATAACCCATCCTTGGAAAGATTGTGAAGTTGACTACGAAGTTCAGTGATTCGTGCCAAGGAAGTTGAAGAATATAAGCGGGCAAGGGAATGCCAGATTGCTGATGCTGATGTGTAGCAAACAAGTTGAGGCAGAAGTGAGTCAGAGATCGATGCATATAGCCAACTCATGAGGAGACGATCATATCGCTGCCAAGCAGTAAAGGCAGGATTCGGTTGAGAGGTTGGCTCAGAAAGTAGGGTAGGAGGAGGTGAGGAATTTTCTTCAAGAAATCGTTCTAGTCCATTTGCCATCACAATATTGAGAAATTGAGTTTTCCAGACTAAATAATTGGATGAATCTAATTTGACAGATAAGGTTTGGTTGATGGCTGGAAAAGGAGGAAGAGAGAGAGATTCTGAAGGGGCAGCTGGAGTTGGAGAATTAGAAGGGGAAGATGGATTGAGGGTGCCGCTGGAAGAGGCCATGAGAGAGGCTCTGATACCAAGTCAAAAGAGTGTTGATAATCTTTGTTTCTTGATTGTATTCATATGAGAGTTCCCTTTTTATATATTAAAGGGATAACTCTAGAAGATATTACAGTTGAGAAAATACAGGAACTAATCAACATATTGTTGGCCATATTATCAGGAATGTAATCCCAGAATAATAGAGATACATATATATTCTAACACAAACAACATAACCGTGTTGTGGATGCTATGACCGGCGGATGGGGGATGGTTTTTAAGGGTTTATGTTCGTCGACCTTAAATTTTCCTTAATATTTATCCGAGTCTGCTGAGTTTTGGAGTGCGCCTCACTTCTTTCCTCGCCTCCTCCAATCTTGGGCAGGCCTTCACTGCAAGTACTAAGACTCCCTAAACGGAGATATGGAGAAGTTTTTGCCTGAGAGTTTATCTGCTGACCGGCGGAAAGCTACGAATGAACTGCTTCGTGGCCGAGAACTCACACAGCAGCTACAAACCCTTCTTCAGAACTCAATCGGATGTGAGATTTCACCGGCCACTCAAGATCTGGCCCTCAAGATCTTGAATTCTTTTACGAATACCATTGCTATGCTGAGCTGCAACGACTCCGATGAGGGTTCTCAGATTCGTGTCAGTAGCTGCCTAAATTCTCCGATGAAGTCTGAGGATTCCAGCGAAAGTTGTAGGAGCTCGGCAGTTAAGGATCGGAGAGGTTGCTACAAGAGAAGGTAAAACTTTATTCTCTTCAAATTCTATGTGATCTTGGACGTTGGGAAGGGAGTACCGAGCTGAAATTTTTCCATGATTTTGCAGAAAGACTTTGAAAACGTGGGCAACAGAAGAATCAACCCTCTTCGACGATGGCCATGCTTGGAGAAAGTACGGACAAAAAGCGATCCTCAACGCCCAGTTTCCTAGGTAAGTTATTTAGGTAGACTAGAAAGTACAGACAACTGATCCTGATCGGAAGTTTCTTACTTTGTGGGCAGCCGCAATTGATCGGTTTTTGTTTTTGTTAAAAACCCAGACATTACTACCGATGTACCCATAAAATGGATCAAGGTTGCCAGGCGAGCAAACAAGTTCAGAGAATCGGAGATGATCCTCCAAAATATCGGACTACTTATTACGGCCACCACAGCTGCAGCAGCTTGTTCAAATCTCCAGAAACAATTCTGGATTCAAATCCCTCGGATTCCTCCTTTCTCCTCAGCTTCGACGGTCCGGTCTGCAACGATGGTCGATCTCCCTTTTTCTCTTCCTCCAGTTCGGTAAAGCAGGAAATGAAGGAGGAAGTAGTAAGCGATGAGGCCCACGTTTTTTCCTCATCGTCCGATTATCTTCTATCGCCGGAACTCGAGGGTTTAGATTCGTCCGGACACTTCTCAATCGTAATATCGTTGATGATATTTTTCAATTAGGATATTGATTGTATAGTTTTCTTCTTAAATTATAATATTAATTCAAATAATATAGTTTTAGTTAAATTTAATGAAAAATTATAGATTTTCATTCATGTATTAGTTGTAACATGAATTTATGTAATTGTATGGTTCTTTTGTACTTTAGTTTATGTAACTAAGTAATATATTATATACTAGTTCACCTATTTGATCAAATAGTTTGTTTGTGAATTATTTTATATATATACTAAATAATTTTATAAATAAAATATGAGTTTAGATATTTTATATCAAGTAATAATCAGAATCAATTTGAAGAAAAAATTTCTCAAGTTCTCTCATCTTTTTATTTTTTGTTTTCTCAAAAACTCCTCTTCCTCATTCCAACAAATTGGTATATGACTTAGTTAGTTAATCTTGTAGAAATGTTAAATTCTACGTTTTCCTTCCATTTCCCTCAACTTATTAAAAAACAATTACGAGAATTGGTACATTCCAATTAAGGCTTTTCTCAGCTGGTAAGATATATTAGAGATTGTCGATAGAGGCTACAATGAGCCTGGTGATGATTTTGCATTGAGTTCTAACCAAATGGAGACTTTCGAAAGAAAATGTAAGAGAGATCAACAAACTTATTCACCAATATTTGGATGAAGCCATATTTGAGAGACTGTCAAATGCACCCACTGCCAAGCAAGTATGGTAGATTCTATAAATTTTTTATCAAAGAGTTGATAAGGTAAAGAATGTATGTCTTCAAATCATACGAGGAGAATTTGAAGTGTTGTAAATTCAAGAATTTGAGTTCATAGCAGATTTCTTTTTGAAGGTTTTGACTATCGTAAACCAAATGAAGAGATATGAAAAAAGAATGGAAGACATTCATATCAATGAAGGGTTCTTCTCTCATTGCATGCAAAATACGATTATGTGGTTTTAGCTATCTAGAATTCCAAAGATTTAGCTACAATGATGGTTGATCAACTCATGGATTCTTTATAAGCTCATGAACAGAGAATCAACAAGAAGAGCCAATTGAGCGAGTTTTGACCACGAAGCTCTCAGTGAAAGAAAAAGAGAATGAATGTGCGAGAAGCCAGTGAGGAAGAGGACATGAATGGGGACACAAACGTGGACAAGGTAGAGGAAGTGGTCGATGAAATCATGTAAAATTTGAGATTTTTAAATGATTTTAAAATTCCACGTGTAATTTTTTTTTGATATTTTTGGTCAAGTGCTTAAAGTTGACTTGTTTGTCGCTTTACGGCCACGTGTATATTTTTCTGTCAAGGAGTCAAATTGGATTTTTTGAGTGGTGTTTCAAATTGTGGAAATATGTTGGTTAAATTATTTTGACTAAGAAACTGTTTTCAGTTAGCATTTTGAAACAAGTAGGGTTTTAAATTGAAATTTTAAATTGGGTTCATGTAATATACAATATATGTTTTTAATATATTTTTTAAAATATATTATATATATTATTTTTTATATATAATAAAAAAAGAATAAGGTCGAGAGAGAGAGGGAGGGAGTCTTTCAGAGTGGTTCTGACTTCCGGCGGCGATTTCGTGTATGCGTCATCGTGTAGTCCAACCTTTGTGAAGGCAATTTGCGTTTTAGTGAGTTTTTATTCTCATTTTTCCATTTGAAAGTTAGGGTTTCGTTTGGCCTCAGATTTGAGCTTGAAAACTAGAATCTGGGGAAAATTTCTGGTTGATTTTAGTTGTATTTGAGCTTATGCAGGGTTATTGTATCATTTTGTTTTACTTTTACCTTTTCCTTAAAAAATTTTCTTTTTAAACTTATTCAAAAGCACGTGAAGGGAAAATCAGAGTGAACAAAAATGGAAATCTTTATAAATGTTAAAACATACAAACACAACTTTAAGCCAAACTGTTTAAAACATTTAAAACAAACTACTTAAAGTCTTTGAAAACATTTAAACACACTTTATTCCATTCAAGAACCATAATCCCCAAGGTTAATACGCGCTTGGTAACACAAGCACTCATCCATTCACGCTTCTTCAACGTACACTTCATTAGGATCACAATCATCACCTACATCACAAGAAAAGTTGTGAGCCTAACGCCCAGTAAGAGATAAATGAAATGAATGCTCATGCTAACTTCATGCACGTGTCTTTCATATTAGAAAAAACTCATCCTTTTTGTTCTTTAATCAAAGACTCAGTATAATTCAGAACTATGGAGATTTACTGCAGAACAGAATAGATACATCCTCGGGATCTAACCTTAGCAGAACCGTCACTCAATCCCTATGTAGGAAGAGATACATCGTCTCATAGTTCTCCCAAGTGGATCTGTTATTAATCTCCAATGTCTATTTACATTTATAAGGTACATTTTATCTCGTGCAATGCATGTATATGCAACCCTATCAAACATTTCTTCTCATGATGAATGTCATGAATGTATGTCACACAACAGTTCATATTATACATTGAGAAAACAATATAGTTGATCAAATAAACTATTGAAGCATGAAACAACAAAACAACTTCAACCAATCCTATACATGTTGTAAACTAACACAACATTATTTCTAACAGTTTCTATCAAAATACAACAAAGGCATTCCGTTATGGTGATATGCTCTCACTTCCATTCCGGTATAGGCATTGGTTGCAGCATTCCCCTTGACCTTTGATGTTCTAGTTTCACTTGTTGTCATACTGGACACAATATCACATAATGAGCAATGTCAACTTTCATTCCCGGCCACCAATAATGCAATTTGAGGTATTTATACATCTTATTACATCCGGGGTGAATAGAAAAATTTGAGGAATGAGTTTCTCCTAAAATTGGAGAACATAACTGTGACCTCTCTGGTACATACCATCTACTCTTAAATTTTACAATTCCATCACTGGACATGGAATAATCTTGATATTTCTTGAGAGTTGAGTTCAAATTAAAATCTTTGCATTCCTCGTCTTCTTGTTGAGCCTCTTTAATCCTTTCTAGTATTGTAGGCTTTAGTGTCAGTGTTGATAAAAGAGCGGTTAGCTGCACAGGAATCATCTGTACATCTAATTCCTAAACATCTTTACGAAGTCCTACAGGCATCTCATCACATAGCATACTCATAGATGCAACTTTTCTACTTAGTGCATCAACCACTACAATTGCCTTCCCGAGATGATATTTGATTTCACAATCGTAGTCCATCACAAATTCTAACCATCTTCGTTGTCTCATGTTCAATTCGTTCCGAGGAAAAATGTACTTCAAACTTTTGTGATCTATGAAAATCTTACATCTGTGCCCATACAAATAATGTCTCCAAACTTTAAGTGCAAACACCACAATTGCTAGTTCTAAATCATGAATGGGATAATTCGCCTCGTTCGGTTTCTGCTACCTTAAAGCATAGGCAATATCTTTTCCATTCTGCATAAGTACACCACTCAATTCGCTCTTGGATGCATCACAATGGATACAATAATTGTCTTCTTCTACTGGCAGGGCTAAAATAGGAGCTGTAATCAGTCGGCGCTTCAATTCTTGAAAGTTTTTCTCACAATCACTTGTCCACCAAAAGTATACATTCTTTCTTGTTAAACTAGTCAAATGCAATGAAATCTTGGAAAATCTGTTTATAAAGCATCGGTAATAGCCTGCTAACCTATGGAAACTTCTCACTTCTCTCACATTTTTTTGTTGCGCCCAATCAATTACTGATTGGATTTTTGCTAGATCCAATTCAACACCGTCCTCATGACCTAGAAAACTTACTCTATTTAGCCAAAACTCACATTTGGAAAATTTTGCATACAATTGATGTTTTGCCAAGATAGATAGAGAAATTTTCAAATTTTCTCGATGCTATTCTTAAGTACGAGGATAAATTAAAATATCATCGATGAAGACGATAATGAACTTATCCAGATACTACTTAAAAATTTGATTCATTAGATATATAAATGTCGCTAGAGTATTGGTTAACCCAAACTACATCACCAGAAACTCATAGTGTCCATATCGTATTCTGAATGCTGTCTTTGGAATATCACCAGGCATAACTTTCAACTGATAATACCCGAATCGGATATCAATCTTTGAAAAGACATAGGCACCCTCCAGCTCATTGAACAAATCATCAATTCTTGGCAGATGATATCTATTATTGATCGTTACTTTATTCAGCTCAATATAATCAATACACATCCTCATCAATTCATCTTTCTTCTTCACAAATAGAACCAGAGCTCCCCAAGGTGAAAAGCTATCACGTACAAACCCTTTGCTAATTAGTTCTTCAAGTTGGATTTTAAATTCTCTTAACTTTGCCAGTGTCATCCTATACGAGTTTTTCGAAATAGGCTTATTGTCAGGATTTAGAACTCAATTTCTCTATCTAGAGACAACCCTAGAATAATCCTTTCTTGTTGAAGCTTCTTCCGACAATCACACCGCAGCAACAATTTCCTCTTGAAAGTCCTCCTGCAAACTTCACAATAGCAGCACGAAGATAGAAGAAGAATACCAAAAGAGTTCCTACCATTCTTCTGTCAAATTCCATTCTAATATACTTATAAACGTACAGAGAAAGGCGACAAGTTGCGACACTCCATATTCCAAACACCATTTCAATTTTCTAGACGTCGGTTATCCATTTTCTAGGCGATTCTTAACATTCCAATAGATCACCTTCTTCCCGTGATTGACCGCAAATCATTAGAGTTATAATTTTCATGCCCATGATCGATTGCAAGTCACCGACGATCAACCCCAAATCAACCTTCTTCAGAAAAGTAGTCGATCATTCTTAGTGGATGATCGACCACTTCAAATATTGCTGCTCTCTGTATAACATTTGCTTTGGAGTCGATCAATCACCCTCCTTTAGCTGTTCGACCTCTCACTAAAAGCTTGCTCTCTTTAATATTTCCTCCATGAAGGTGATCGACCACACACCAAATGATCGACCACCACTAAAAAAATCCTTATTTTCCCGATTTTTTGTTAATTCCTTCAACATATAAATAATTACACTAACACCATTATCATCTAATTTATCCTTAAACATCAATAACCTCATCACCCTCAATGATATAAACAATTCAGAATTACAATTTCACTATGTACAAACATCATATTGCACATAATTGAGGATTTATATGTAGACAAATTTTATGGGTATTACAGTTATTGGTCGTTAACGCGAAAAACCCACAGTTATTGGCGACTCCCAATCGACTAGCCATCGATCGGGAGAGACTTCGATCCATCGCTGATCGACTTGAAAGGGAGCCTGGTCAATTTCCAGATCTACCATTGGGTGTCACCGGTCAATCATTGATGGACCAGTTCTTCACTGGTCGATTGGTGATCGACTAGTGGACTTAAACTGGTCTACCAGTGTGACACTAATCGACCGCTGATTGACCAGAATGGGAATTTCTGTCCCCATTTTGTCATGAATGAGTCGTTATTGCATTAGTTGGGTTCCTACACTTGACATAGGGTCCTTCCACATATTTTGTGACTCATTGTTGGGAATTCTTGTTAGTTGACAAGGTTGATGTTCCATTTGGTTTACGTTTTCGAGCCGACTTTCCACTAAAATCATACTCGATTGACTTTAGATGAGTCTCCTCTGTAACATTCCATAACCTTTTTACCGTATAAAATTTTTTGATCTTTTAAAACATTTATGTGAGGGACCCATCTGGTACTCAAAGCATTTCAACAAATGCATGTATTTAAATTTTTATTTAAAATTTCATTCCATTGGAATATAATTGAGGGACTCATTTCATGTGAGGGACTTAATAGGAATTATGGAGAATCACAAATTAATAGAAAGTTTAGCTCTGGTACCAAGATGATACGCCAACAGAAGGTTTAAGGGAACTTAACTGTGCGATTGATCGTCGAATAATCAATAACTCCTCCACAAATATGATTAAAAATTGCCATGAATTTGGAAATATGCACGGAGGAATTAGATTGGCCGAAAATACAAGAATTCACAACTTGGATCTTCGTATAGAAAACTCTACCAATATAACTCTTCTTGAAAGTTGAACACCACTTCACACGTTCTTCCTCCGAGGAACAAAACATGGATGCCAATAAGAAAGGTTACTCAACTCACAAAATAACCTCCATTTGTGATTTCACATCACAATAACTTTGGATAGAACACACCAAAGGTTGAATAAAAAATCACTCCCAATTCTAAGAAACAAAGCAAAAGCTTTTGTTAATCAAATGTCACTATCTTAAACACTTATGATAAGTGGCTTTATATAGCCAATTACAAACCATAAAATAGGAAATAACTTAGTAGGAAAGAAACTAATACTCGGCCATACATATGCCGCTTACTAAACCTAGGTTTTGGCAACTTACTAAAGTAGATTATTTAAATTATTTCTTGTTTCTTTTTCTCCAAGTTTTGATGGCTTTTGGCAGCTACTTTCTCTTGAAGTCTCGGCCACTATGATGATTTCCATATACACGTAATCTTTGACCTTCCTTTTGTCTTATTGCTTGTCCACTTGGGATGGTTTCCATATTTCTTCTTACCTTGATCTTTCTTGCATTTCAAGCTTAACTTCATGGGCTTCTTTCCATAGTAAAACATGTGTGGGATGCCTTTGATCTTCATGAGTTTGTGGCTCCTTCACTTGGCCCACTAATGAGTTACCTTCCAAATAATTGGAAAGGTAAGTATTGATGAGTCTTTGGGCCCTAGATCTCGTAATTGGACCTTGTGGTCCATCAAGAATGTAGCCTCCACCACTTAAAATTATGTGTGTGGTACATCTTTGATTTGGTTATCTATGTATCTGTACTTATTCATGTCTTATTAGTTTGACGGCAACTTGTCAATGTTTAATGTAGTCAGGTCAATTGATGAATCTTTTCACAAAGTTTGTTCGTGCAAATACCTAGAAGAACCTGGAGACATGTATAATTCTTTCAGGCACTTTGGTAGATTTTTTTTTTTATTTTGTGTCATTAAGTGTTTTGGATTGGATACTTTTCGCCTATTGTTTTCATTTTTCAGGTTTAGGATGAGTACCACATCACTTACATCATCTTTCCAAAGGAAGAAGCAATGGAAAACATGTTGAGAATTATGTTCTATTACATTAACTAGTTCAGAAGATTTTATCTTAGTACTCACCCTTGCATTGTGTTCTTTGTATGAAGTATTATGCATTGGACAAAGAAGAATACTTCGACGTTCAATTTAAAAAACAGCTAATGACATTAGGGTGGATTCACGTAAGTAAACATCTCCATTTTCTGGTTATTTTTAATATTTGAACAGTTCTAATGTGTGCTTGCTTTACATTTCAGTCACACCCAAAAGAATAGTATTTTTTGTCGTCTGTTGACTTGCACACTCACTACCCTTACCAGGTGTTGCTGTCTGAAGCAATTGTGATAGTTGTAGCGACAACAGACAAAGAGTGATATATTTTCATTTGTGTAAATTCACATTGCTTTTCGTTTATGTGCTAAATTTTCCCTTTCCATTTCTTCCCGCACAACATCTTTTGGTGTGCTAGTAGGGGGCTAGGGCTACTCCAAAATTGCCATGAGATCGGCTTCCACCCTCACAAAGATCTACATGATAAGAGTCCGTTGTATGCCAAAGGGTCCAACGTATACATGGACTCGCAGTTGTCATTTATGATCACCAATTTGTTGAAGAAATCTCGTAAAAAGAAGGAGGCGCCGACTTCGTGTGCTTGATGTGTAAGGATACAAATTGAGATACTGATTTTGTTGTATAGAATAAAAAATTCATAGTCTCTTTGCGTAGTTAATTGTTTTGACTTAGATAATATATGTTTACGTTTATGTTTTGATAATATCTGGTTAGATTTTTTGTTTTGATAATGCCACAAGGGGTTGAGACTAAAATAAGGGAAGCTTTTGCAAAATTTTTATTTTTTTGAAAGAGAATGAAAGAAACTTTGACTCAAATCAAATTATCCATTTCATTCATTAGAAACAATTAACATGTTCATTGTAACAATTTAAGTAACATGTGAATAGCACCAAAATATATAAGGTAGAGGAGTGCTGACATTTTGCCGAGGAATCTCGATGTTGCATGGCAGAAATATGTTGTTCTCCAGGGGAAAATATGACGATAACCGTCGCCTGAAAACTTCTGGGCTCAGCTCTTTGTGCTTCAGGGAGACTCGAGGGGTGGTGTCCCTTGGCTCTTCACCTTGAGATGGTCACTGAAGGGATGCATATGGCAGTATATAAATATGAATGATTGAAGTTGCTGAAGGATTTTATAAACCGTGGAGAAACTTTGGAGAAATTTTGTGAGAGAGAGATGTTGTGCTGCTGCATTTTGTGAATCAGCATGAGATGTAGATAGTGAGGATAGAGCCTGTGAAATGTTGATAGAAGTATTGTGGGAAAGAAAACGTGAAGGTTTACATAGAGGAGAAACCGAGGAAACAAGAGAGGGTTGTGAGAAATATGAGCGAGACGGTCTGTGAGGGTTCTATGATTTTGTGAGTGGGATCCTATGAAAGTTAATTGGGAAGTCTCTGGAGTTTCTAAAAACTAGGAGGAGCTACTGTGATTTTCATAGAAATTTTTAGAGAGATAGAGCAGCCGTCGCCTGAAAACTTCTGGCCTCGACTCTTGGAGCTTCAGGGACACTCGAGAGGTGGCGTCATTTGGCTCTTCACCTTTAGATGGTCATTGAAGGGATGCACATGGCAATCTATAAATACGAATGACTGAAGACTGCTAAAAGATTTTACAAACTGTGGAGAAACTTTGGAGAAATTTTGAGCGAGAGAGATGTTGTGCTGCTGCATTTTGTGAAGGAGCATGAGGTGTAGATAGTGAGGGAGAGCTTGTGAAGTCTTGATAGATGTATTGTGGGAAAGAAATCGTGAAGGTTTACAGAGAGGAGAAACCGAGGAAACAAGAGAGGGTTGTGAGAAATAGGAGAGAGACGGACTGTGATGGTTCTGTGATTTTTTCAGTGGGATCCTGTGAAATTTAAGGGGAAGTCTCTAGAGTTTCTAAAAAGTAAGAGGAGATGCTATGATTTTCATTGAAATTTTGAGAGAGATAGAGCAGTGAGTGTGATGCAGTCTGTGACTGAAGGGAACCACTGGCTATGAGTTTTTGTGCCATCCCGCCCTGTGAAGGCCAGGAAAGGCCCAGGTGTGGGTTCGGCCCATATCAAGTGGGCACAATCCCACATCGCTTAGGAGAGTAGAAAATGCATGGTTTATAAGCATGGATCCTCTCCCTACCTAGTACACGCGTTTTGGGCTAACCTCAAGAACAAACCTGTGCGGGCTTCAGCCCAAAGCGGACAATATTGTACTAGGAGCACCAGGGACGTTACAGTTTTTTAGAGGAAGATGGTAGCAAGTAGAGAGAGGATGAGACAATAGGAATAGAAGATTTACATAGAAGGGAAGGTCTGGAGCTTTTGTTCTTGGGTACTTCTGGTAAGCCAACTCTCCCATGGTTTCTTATGGTTAAGTTTTTTTAATAAACTATAGTGGTCATGCATAATTGTTGTGTTAATGAAATCGTACTGATGCATGGGTAGTTGATAAGATTCTACTTATAATGGTTTTTTAGTTTGGTGACTGATGTTAGTGATGATAGAGTTTAGTTCTATTTATGAATTACTGTCTCCATGGTTTCTCTGGTTGGAAAATGAATTATTGTCAGTGAGTTACTGCTTTAGAGTATTATGCTTAGTTACTAAGTTTGAAATCATCACTTTTCTAACAAGTTATTATTTTGCAGGGGGAACCACGCTTGTTAGACTTGAAGATGAACCATTGCAAGAAGATAAAGGAATGCCAAAGCACATGCTCACTTGAACCCCCATTGCAAAACCCTCGGCTAGCCCCAATTGGCTGTCTCACATTGGCGTCCAAGTTACCTAGGCCTAAAGTGATTCCTTAGCTAAAGATATATCTTTAAAATACTTTGACATGTTTTATGTACTTAAGTTTGATTGAACTACTGGATATTGGATTTTTGTTTTGATAGATTTAGGTTGGTTGAATTGTTGAACTTTTGGAGTACTCGGCTAGCATGTTAGCCGAGTCTTCATGGCCAATTTTTGTTTAGGAGGGTAATATTGTAATTATGCATTATGTCAACCATTAGGGAAGTATTTAATCTTCCTGAACGTGTCCTAAACCCTAATTTTGAATGATAATCAGCTGCTACTTGCGTTGAAAGGTTTCCCTCTCAAACCCCTCTCAACTCCTCTTGTCAAGGTGCATACCAAAGCTTGAAGCCAAAATCAATGCTCTCACCGTTCGTGTCAGGTCTTGGAGAGGAACCCTTGCACTAAACCTTTCTACATCTCTCCTTGAGGTATTTCCCCAGCGTAGAGGCTTAGAAGACTTAAAGAAAACAAGGTGGAGTGGTCTTTGCTACAAGGCCCATTGAAGTCGCTATTTCTGATTGTGAGATTAGCAGACAAGCTTGTAAGTGCGTAGAAGTTCTTTAATTTATTGGCTGTATTTTGGATACTAGATTCTTGGTTGTGGTTCTACTTCGTAATATTGTGTAGTGCTCAAGATTTGGTTTGATTTGAAATTGAATCCATAATTTTGTGCAAGTATTCATTAGAGCTGTCTAAAACTGTTTTCTGATGGTTTTCTCCGAGCAGTACACTACCAATTGCATAACTTTCTTTTCTTGACAAATTAAATTATAAGTTTTAGTATAGACTTTTGTCCCTAGGATTTTTACGCACCCTCCAATTTTGACATCAATTGGTGTTCTAACTCAAAAGTTATTGAATCTTCAATATGTGTGGTCCGAAACTGTATTTTCTTGCACCCTTTCGAGCAGTGTGATTTCTGCAGTATAACTTCCGTGTATGGGCGATTTTGATTGTGATTTTTGGTGGAGCTTCTCTTCTCTGTTGTTTTGGTGCTCCCTCCAAATTTTGTCTAAATTGGATCTCTAGTTTGAAAGTTACATAATTTACAAATCGGGTGTTCTTTTTTGCCAAAAGCCACCAGCCGCATATCTCCATTGTTGTCTCCTTTGCGTCTCGTAGTGCATCAACTTCACCATGACACGTGCAAAATTATGCCCCACACCCTCACATCAACCACATATCATGTTGAGATGTCTCATGGGCAACATTTTCCGGCTTGGGGCCTCGTCAACATCCGTTATTCTTTGTTTTCGCAACCTTTCGAGACATCTCTTGAATGACGATGACATAATTAGAACAAGGTTCGTCACAAGCCACATGATTTGTCCACTGACCGAGTGGACAAAGTGGAGTACATCGTCATGTATGTTTCCTAGTGGTAGTACTCATGCACAAAGTCTTCTGGAGATCTTATAATAAATTGCATACACAGGACTGCATGGACACAAGGGATGTCATTCAACTCCCACTGGTAACAATTACAAGAATTCATCTCCAAATTGATACGGTACAATTTGTTAATGTTGCTCACCTCAAACTACGTAGCGCCTGAAAAAACAAAACTCCAATTTTGATCTGCAAGTTATAGTATGACAAGACGATTCTTGATCTGTGAACATAAAAAGTTCGTCGACTGCTCTATCTTTTCGTGTTTCTTAATGATCGTACACATGATGCCCTTTTTATAATCTCAAACATATTGAAAATCGGTTTGTCCCGGGCTGGTACGATGCAAGCGTTGAAGGACTTGCTCAAGTTGTTCAAGCTCATGTCGCACTTTGTGATGGAGCTAAAGACATGCTTGACTCAGAATCACGCATCTATTCCTCGTAGATGTGTTGTAACGACCCGGATTTCTACTTTGCTTAAAAATATGTAAAAGTTAAAGTTTTTAGTGCATGACTCAAATTCCTTGTTTAAAAATCCTTGCAGTTTAGAAATCAGAGTGCTTAAACAAAAATCCATTTGTTACCAAACTTACTCTAGCATTCATTAAATAATGGAGAAAAACTATTATTTTAAAAATTTGCGGAAGCGAAAAATAGCCTACTAAGTACTTGAAAAAAGAGTTTGGAAAAATACTTAACATCTTACAAATGCAATTGTCATTAAATCCGTACTAAACAATTCCCTCCTTCACATGCTTCCACACTACTCTACTTGGGTTACGTCTTCCCCCAGATAGACCGCAGGCTCCTCAGGTAAGGCCTCCTCTGCTCTTGGTAAGATCACTTCGTTACCTACACCACAAGTAAGGACGTGAGTTTTCGCCCAATAAGAAAATGGGCTAATACAAGTGCATATGTCTCTCTTTAGATTCATTTGGAATGAGGGGCCACCCAGACCAATTTTTTTTATTACATTCATTCATTCATTCGTTATTTATACTTTGCGCTAGAAATTAGAAGACTCGTATGAGATGGTATAGTTGGTCGGACCTAATCTCTCATGGGCAACTAGGTCCCGTTCCTGATAAGGTAGGCGCATTGCCTAATTGCCAGACTAGAGTCGATACTCATCCGCCCCCCAATTCCCTTTTCCTTTCTTTTCTTTCGTTTTTCTTACGTTTTTCCCTTCCCAATGCATGTGAGGACCACCCTGAGGGGGTACTCCGTACTTGGTTTCTATTAGTGTGAATGCATGGAGACACTCTCAACTACCACAATACACATTTGAAACGTAATTAACGTCAAATTAAAACGGCGAAATATACTTGATAACCACTAATATACAGCAGCAAAATATCGGAAAATATCAACAGAGAGATATCCAAAAATGGAATATACAACCATGCTTATGGTAGCAAAATAGTAACGATGGAACGAACAATGAAATATGCTTCTACGTCAAAGATAAACAGCAGCAAGAATTAACGGAACAGAACATTGAAAACATGCTTCTAATCGACAAAAATAGCGAGAAGTATCGAAACAAATAGCGAAAATACGCTTTTTAACGACTAAAAGAAACAAAATGACTTCGCTAACTCATCTTTTACCTATCAAACCTTGACATCACGTAAGGACTTGCATGCTAAACATCCAGAGAATACCAGTAGCAATAGCTTGATTTAAGAACAAACTTAGCCACAACAAGTAATGATGAAGACATCAATGGAATGTAACAACAGCACAAGTAAGAACATCACAACCAAATAAAAAATGAACAAAGGAAAAAAAATACGGTCTGTAAAGGAATCAAGAACTAACTGGAAGAAGTTCACTACATACACACACACACACACGTTTTTACATGGGTGTAGGGCCTCCACCTGGCCAAAACAACCCATATCCTTACCCTTTAAGACCGTTCTTGACACAGACAACAGCTCACCCTCCACACTCCTTGAAGGAAACCATCCAGAAGAATAACCGATCACCTGAATAAAGAAGGAAATGAAGAGCTGAAGATGAAATAAGGCTCACCTTGGAGACAAATCGTGCATGTGGCAGAGGAGGTACAGGCGACACTCTCTGCAGGTCGAGATTGTGGGAGTGTGATTACGACGAGCTACATTTTGATTGGTTCATGGATGATTTGTTTTGATTTTAACTTATTTTCTATCGCAAAATCTGTGATGATTCGGACTAGTGCGGACAAAATCTTCGCGTCCGCAAGACCAAATTCCTTAGCCAAAATTGTGGCCTTGGACGAGAAATGGTGTCCCCATTCTCATCCGTACTGTCTGATTTGGCATTCGAACGCCATTTGGCATCTGCATGTCTTCCGCATGTATCGTCCGAAGGTGTCCAAGAATCGAACAGATTCAATTCGAATGATGCCTCCCCTCATCTGCCAACGTTCTCTATCGTCCGCAAGTCTCCAGACTTGGACAAATTCAATGCGCCCTTGTCCACATCATCCGCACCTTCATCCAAAAGTGTCCAAGATTTGGACAAAGGCAAATCGGATGAGGTCTCATCTCATCTGCCCGCGTCCGGCCTCGTTCGAAAGTCCACGATATGTAGAAGTTAGGACGCATCACCTCGTCCTCAAGTCATCCCAAAGTCGAGCAACACTCCAGGTGTTTTGCGGATGACACTTCACATCCGTAAAGTCGTTCGCGTGCGTCCGAATAGGCCAAAATCTCCTTTTTCTTCACATTTTTAACTAAACCTTTATCCGAATGATTCCCCCGTAATTACAAGTCACAACTTAACATGTATAGGGATGAAATGTATTACGTAATTTTATCTCCAAGGTTTGATTACATCACATAACGGGAAAATTTAATATCGGGTTGTTACATTCTACCTCCTTTACAAAAATTTTGGTCCCCAAATTTTAGCTACTTGAACATCTCGAGGTACATAGCCCGCATGTCATCATCTTTCTCCCAAGTGGCCTCTTTGCGACTGTGATTTTGCCATAAGACCTTGACCAGTAGGATTCGTTTGCGCCGCAGTTCCTTTACTCTTGAGTCAAGGATTTGGACAGGCCTCTCATCGTAGCTCAGGTTAGGTCGTACCACGACATTATCATCAAAAGGAGTTACTACAGCTGTATTACCAAGGAACTTCTTGAGCATAGACACGTGGAAGACATCGTGTACGCCCGCCATGGACTCCAGCAATTGTAGCTGGTATGTGACCGGTCCTACTTTTTTTTATGATCACATAAGGTCCCACATATATGGGGTTGAGCTTTCCCCTCTTGCCAAACCGAAAAATGCCCTTGAAAGAAGACACTTTCAAGAACACACTATCCCCTTCACCAAATACTAGGGCCCATGGTCGGTTGTTTGCGTAGCTCTTTTGGCGACTCTGTGCCGCTAACATCCTCTGCTTGATCAGAGCCACAGACACAACCATTTTCTGAACTATCTTGGGGCCATAGAGTGTAGCTACGCTAGCTTCGTCCCAGTCCAAGGGGGATCTACACTTCCTCCCATATAGAGCTTCGCAAGGTGCCATACCTATACTGGCCTGAAAACTGTTATTATATGTGAACTCGACCAATGGTAGGACTTTACTCCAACCAACCTGGAAGTCGAGAACGCAAGCACGCAACATATCCTCAAGTGTTTAAATGATTCTTTCACCTAAGGATGGAATGCGGTTCTGAATTTCAATTCGGTGCCCATAGCCTTGCTCAAAACCTTCCAAAATGCTGAAGTAAAGCGTGGGTCCCGGTCTAATACAATGAAAATTGGAATGCCGTGAAGTCAGATGATTTCTTTGATATACAAGTTGGCGTAATGATTCATCTTATAAGTCATAGCCATTGGCAGAAAGTGTGACTTCTTAGTTAATCGATCCATAATTACCCATATAGCATTGTGACCCTTAGCTGTCTTGGGCAAGCAGGTGACGAAATCCATGGTGACGTGCTCCCATTTCCACTCAGGAATCGGCAGCGGTTGGAGCACCCCACCTAATCGCTGATGCTTGGCCTTAACATGCTGACATATATGGCATTGCCACACTAATTCAGCAATCTCATACTTCATGTTCAACCAATAGTAATGAGTTTTCAGATCCTGGTACATCTTATTGCATCTAAGATGTGCAGAGAAACTAGAAGAGTGCGCTTCTCGTAAGATCTCCTGTTGTACTCTCAGATCGTTTGTCACATACCATCGATTTTTGTACTTGATGGTGTCATCTGCAGATATAGAGAAATCCTGATACTTTGGTAAGGTGGGATTTAATCTAAAATCTTTACATGTATCATCGCCTTGCTGAGCTTCCCTTATTTGCTCGATGATAGACATCATCAAGGTCAGCTTTGCCAGTACTACTTCCAACTATGCGGGAACCATTTGAATCTCAAGCCCCTAAAGGTCCCTCTGAAGTCCTGAAGGCATTCCTTCACATATCAAGCTCATCGTAGCTACCTTGCGACTGGGAGCATCTCAAATGACGTTGGCCTTTCCTGGATGGTATTTAATCTCATAGTCGTAGTCTTTGACAAACTCGAGCCACCACTGCTGACACATTCAATTTCTTCTGGGTGAAGATATACTTGAGACTCTTATGATCTGAATAAATCTCATAGCGCTGTCCATACAAATAATGCCTCCACACCTTGAGAGTGAAGACAACAGCCATGAGGTCCAAATCGTGTGTAGGGTAGTTCTGCTCGTAGATCTTAAGTTGTCGAGATGCGTAGGCAATAACTCTCCTGTGCTGCATAAGAACTCCACCGAGTCCCCTCTTTGATGCATCACAGTAAATACTAAAGTCACCATCATCTGTGGGTAATGTTAATACTGGGGCAGTGGTCAGTTTACGCTTTAGTTGTTGAAAACCGTTCTCACACTCGCCAGACCACCAAAATCGGGCACTCTTCTTGGTCAGGCCAGTGAGCAGTAGAGCGATCTTTGAAAACCCATCAATAAAATGCTTGTAGTGACCGGCCAATCCCAGGAAACTCCAAACTTCCCCAACATTTTTCGGCTACGTCCAGTTCACCACTACCTCTATCTTTGTCGAGTCTACTTATATACCTTCCTCAGAAATTACGTGGCTCAGAAAGCCAATCTTGCTCAGCTAGAATTCACACTTAGAAAACTTCACATACAACTGGTGCTAGCTCAGGACTTATAAGACTACTCGCAGATGTTCGCAGTGCTCCACTTCCGATTAGGAATAGATCAAGATATCGTCAATGAAGACGATAATAAATTTATAAAGAAAATCACGGAAGACTCGATTCATCAAGTCCATAAAAGCTGTCGGGGCGTTGGTCAAACCAAAAGACATCACCAAGAACTCGTAATGTCCATACTGCATGTGAAACGCAGTCTTTAGTATATCCTCGGGCTTAATCTTCAACTGATAATATCCTGACCTAAGATCAATTTTTGAGAATACCCTATCATTGCTCAATTGGTCCAATAGATCATCAATCCTGGGTAGCAGATACTTATTCTTGATGGTCACTTTATTTAGCTCCATGTAATCTATGCACATTCTCAGGGTCCCATCTTTCTTTTTGACAAATAATACTGGCGCGCCCTAAGGGGAAAAGCTGGGTCGAATAAACCCCTTGGTGACCAGTTCCTCCAGTTGTGCCTTTAACTCTAACAGTTTAGCAGGTGCCATATGATATGAGTGCTTAGAAATACGATCCATACTGGGTTGCAAATTCATCTCGAATTCGATTTTACGGTCCGGGGGCAAATTGGGAAGATCGTCGAGAAAGACATTCGGGAATTCATGCACCACTGCAACATCCTCCATTTTGACCTCAGTGACTGTCGTAGTGTCAATCACATTGATCAGAAATCCATCACACTCATTCCTTAGTAATTTTTCTGCTTTGAGTGCCGAGATAATAGCAAATTTTTCCTTCTCTTTAGTCCCACGAAAGGTGTGTCGCTCTCCACCTGGAGGATAAAAGTAGACCTCATTCCTCTTACAGTTGATAGTTGTATGATGTGCTGCCAGCCAATCCATTCCAATTCTTACAGCGTAAACTTTCAAATACATGATGATTAGATCGGCCCAAAGTAAACGGCCATTGATATCCACTGCATAGTCTTTGAGCATTCCATTGGTAATCAGTCGATCACTAGAAGGCAGTAGCACACAATGCGTATAGTTCGTGCTACCAAAGAAACAATCTGCCTGCTCATAGAATTTGGTAGAGATAAACGAGTGCGCAGCACCCGAATCAAATAAGACATAAGCTGCGCACTCTTTTATAAAGATTGTTCCTGTGGGAATTTGGTAAGTCGCTTATTTTAAAGTAAAATTCCTACTTTATCTAAAGGGGAAAACAATCGTTTTTATATGTACAATTTATCAATTAGATAGGAAGTACTTGCCACTACCGCCGGTTGGTCGTCATCATCAGTCCCGTATATGGCAAAGACTCGCGAGGCTACGAGTCCTTGGTTTCCATGTCAGATCGGGCAGTTCTTGTCTACGTGACCCGGCTTCCCGCAAGCAAAACACTTTCCTGAACCAACCAGACATTCACCCCAATGGGCCTTCTAGCATTTCGGGCAGACATTCTGTGGAGGAGTGTGGGTCGCTTGTATCATTAGCTTCTTGTCCGGCCTCTGATGTGTCTTGGCTTCAGCTGGGGGTTTAGTACCTTGGTTTGCGGGAGGGCCACCTCGAGTATGCTGGGCAGAACTAGCCCTCCATCCTTTCTAGCTAGTCTCTCTCTGTTTGTTCACCACGAATTTCACCCCCTCTACTGCCAAAGCCCTAGACACCATCTTTGAATAGGTAACACCCTCGGTGCTAGCCCTGATAACTCTTTCCTGTACCTCCATTTTCAGACCTCGCACAAAGTGCTACCCCTTACGCTCCTCGGTCGCCACTAGATGTGTAGCGTAATGAGATAGGGCCTCGAACTGCTGGGCATACTCTGCCACAATTCCCAATTGGCGTATGCGCATGAACTCTAGCTAACTTTGGGTACGGACGATGTGGTTGAAATATTTGTCATTGAACATATCCTTAAAATCCCTCCAACTGAGAGCTGTTACGTCACGGGAGGCCTTGACCGTGTCCCACCAAAATTGGGCCCCATGGCTTAGGTAGTACGCAACACACTTAACTTTCTCCGCATCACTGATCTATGCATAGGAAAACTTATCCTCCATGGAGCGTATCCACTCCTTAGCCCCTGAAATATTGGATATGTCACTATTGAAACAGGGCGGCTTGAACTTTTGGAACTTCTCCCACCTGGCCTCCCTCTGGACTGACTGTATCTGCATATCTCGGTGGTTCCCATTACCGTTTCTATGGTCCTGACCCATGAACCTCTCCATATAACGGAAATGCTGCTCCATAAACTGGGTCTGCGTCTCCATTTGCTGTGACTGCTGCCCTATAATTGCTGCCAAGTGCTCCAAAGTCTCGTCTCGATAGGGATTCTCATGCTGATCAGGTGCCCGGGGTACATCTCCTACACCAGGCATACGTCCTCTTCCTCTTTTGGCCATTTCTAATATCCTATGGGTCCATGTTAAGGCAGGGTAATAATTCAAGGACGAATTCTTAAGAAAACATTCTTGGCTAATTCTATCATTTCTAGGTATTCTGTACCATAACATAACTAAGCCAATTACTTCAATGGAGCAATTCTATAGCATATGGGCAATTACATCAATTATGTACATTCCTGCAATATGGCACATTTAATGGTAAACAAGAAAACTTACAGTCAGAGGGCCTTGGCCGATGAGTCTGGGTTATCCGAGAAAAAAGCACGAGAGTAGCATAGCTCTGATACCAACTGTAAAGACCCGGATATTTACTTTTCTTAAAAATACGTAAAAGTTTAAGTTTTTGGTGCATGACTCAAATTCCTTATTTAAAAATCCTTGCAGTTTAGAAATAAGAGTACTTAAACAAAACTCCGTCTGTTACTAAACTTACCCTAGCATTCATTAAATAATGGGGAAAACTATTATTTTAAAAATTTGCGGAAGCGAAAAAATAAACACTCTCAAGACGTATCGGAAACGGAAATATTACCTAAAAATAGAAGTAAAAGTTTAAGGTTAAACACGTAGCCTACTAAGTACTTGAAAAATACTTAACATCTTACAAACGCAATTGTCATTAAATCCGTACTAAACAATTCCCTCCTTCACTTGCTTCCATACTACTCTACTCGGGTTATTTCTTCTCCCAAATACACTGCAAGCTCCTTGGGTAAGGCCTCCTCTGCTCCTGGTAAGATCACTTCATTACCTACACCACAAGTAAGGACGTGAGCTTTCACACAGTAAGAAAATGGGTTAAT
Organism: Begonia loranthoides; assembly: GCA_022433065.1. Taxonomy (NCBI): domain Eukaryota; kingdom Viridiplantae; phylum Streptophyta; class Magnoliopsida; order Cucurbitales; family Begoniaceae; genus Begonia; species Begonia loranthoides. Next base: position 13,026,321 of record CM039476.1, on the reverse strand, counting down.
ACAAGTGCATATGTCTCTCTTTAAATTCCTTTGGAATGGGGGGCCACCAAGAACAATTCTTTTATTACATTCGTTCGTTCATTCTTTACTTATACTTTGAGCTAGAGATTGGAAGACCCGTATATGATGATATAGTTGGTCAGACCTAATCCTCCTCTGGGCAACTAGGTCTCATTCCCGATAAGATAGGGGCATTGCCTAATTGTCAGACCAGGGCTACTACCCATCTGCCCCCCAACTCCTTTTTCCTTTTTTTTCTTTCGTTTTTCTTACGTTTTTCCCTTCCCAGTGCATGTGAGTACCACCCCGAGGGGGTACTCCCTACTTAGTTTCTATTAATGTGAATGCATGGAGACACTCTCAACTACAACAGCACACATTCGAAACGTAATTGACGTCAAATTAAAACGGCGAAATATACTTGATAACCACTAATATACAGCAGCAAAATATCAGAAAATATCAGTAGAGAGATATCCAAAAACGGAATATACAGCCATGCTTATGGTAGCAAAATAGTAACCATGGAACGAAGAACGAAACATGTTTCTGCGTCAAAGATAAACAGCAGCAAGAATTAACCGAACAAAACAGCGAAAACATGCTTCTAATCGATAGCAGCAGCGAGAAGTATCGAAACGAATAGCGAAAATACGCTTTTTAACAACCAAATGAAATAGAAGAAAATAGGAACAGCTAAGCATGTTTTTACTTTGCTATAATAGCAGAAAATTTAGAACATCTAAACATACGTTTAATTCTATTAACACAGCAGCCAATTAGCATATCTAAACATGCGTATGGTCGACAATTTAAATAGTGAGGATACACGACCATATAAACTACGGATCATGCTTTTAATGACTGGAACAGCAGAAATTTATAATGAGTGAAACAACAAATTATGCTCACGAATCATGCTTATTAACAATATTAGCAGCGAGGAAAAGTATTGAAATGAAACAGCAAAAATAAGCTTTTCTAATGGCTAAACCGAAATAGCAGTAAATATCCAAGCAGAGCCACTGGGCATCCTAATTAAACATTGAAGGGCAACCGTAATATACAACAATTAACATGCTTTTAAATTGACTAACACAACAGCAATTTACAACATACAAGTATGCTTTTAATCAACTAATTTAGGAGCAAAATACAATATCTAAACATACTTTTAATGACTAAAGAGAGAAGCAACAACTATATTCAACAGAGTGGTGAAGCATCCCTATTAATGACTAATTAAAAAAATTCACAAGGTATATTTTTATGCTATACGATTCACAGCAGCACGTAATAATGAATTGACGGTGACTCATGCTCTAAACATTCAAATGAAACGACTAATAAAGCATGCTTTTATACTATGAAAAATAACAGCAATATACAACAACAACATCACAAGATATAGTAGACAATATTCGTACTCTGAGTTATTATCCAATATTTTTCAGCAGTCACCATATTAACAGCGAATTTATCATGCATTGAAGCATATAACAACAACGAAATTTAAAGCAGAGAGTTTACATGCTCTTTGACTTATCAATGAGTTATCACGCTATCAAGTTTAATCAAGCTAACTAACACAACAAGTTTCACAAAGGCAGAAAGACAGAAAGGTATATGAAAGAAAGACAAACAATAAACATAAGAAAAATATAAACATTGTTCATCCTTGGCATTCACCATGACTTCACTAACTCATCTTTTACCTATCAAACCTTGACATCACATAAGGACTTGCATGCTAAACATCCAGAGAATACCAGTAGCAATAGCATGATTTAAGAACAAACTTAGCCATAACAAGTAATGATGAAGACATCAATGGAATGTAACAACAACACAAGTAATAACATCACAACCAAATAAAAAAGGAACAAAGGAAGAAAATACGGTCAGTAAAGGAATCAAGAACTAATTGGAAGAAGTTCACTACATACACACACACACACACGCACACACGTTTTTACTTAGGTGTAGGGCTCTGCCTGGCCAAGACAACCCATATCCTTACCCTTGAAGATCGTTCTTCACAAGGACAACAGCTCACCCTCCACACTCCAAGCAGGAAACCCTCTAGAAGAACAACCGATCACCCGAATGAAGATGGAGATGAAGAGCTGAAGATGAAATAGGGCTCACCTTGGGGACAAATCGTATGTGTGGAAGAGGAGGTGCAGGCGACACGCTCTGCAAGTTGGGATCGTGGGAGTGTGGTTGCGACGAGTTGTGTTTTGATTGGTTCATGGATGAATTGTTCTGATATTAACTTATTTTCTATCGCAAAATCTGCAATGATTCGAACGAGTGCAGATGAAATCTTCACGTCCGTATTTGTCTACAAGACCAAATTCCTTAGGCCTAATTGTGGCCTTGGACGAGAAATGGCATCCCCATTCTCGTCTGTACCGACTGATTTGGAATTCAGACGCCATTTGGTGTTCGCATGTCGTCCACATGTATCGTCTGAAGGTATCCAAGAATCGGAAAGATTCAATTTGGACAATGCCTCCCCTCGTCCGCGAACATCCGCTGTGTCTGAAAGTCTTTATACTTCAACAGATTCGATGCAGATGTGTCCTGCCCTCGTCTACATCATCCACACCTTCGTCCGAAAGTGTCCAAGATTTGGACAGAGGCAAATTCGACAAGGTCTCATCTCATCCGCCCGCATTCGTGCTCGTCTAAAAGTCCACGATATGCAGAAGTTAGGATGCGTCATCTTGTTCCCAAGTCGTCCCAAAGTCGAGCGACGCTCTAGGTGTTTGGCAGATGGCACTTCACGTACGCAAAGCCGCCCGCGTGCGTCCGAATAGGCCAAAATCTCCTTTTTCTTCACATTTTTAACTAAACCTTTATTCGAATGATTCCCCTGTAATTACAAGTCACAACTTAACGTGTATAAGGATGAAATGTAATACGTAATTTTATCTCCAAGGTTTTTTTACATCACATAACAAGAAAATTAGTATATGGTTGTTACATGTGTGGGCTGACGGGTCAAGCAAAAATAACTTCCTCATCTCTCTCTCAAAGTGGGCTAATGTTGTGGCTCTAAAAACACCCCACATTACATCCTTGAATAACCTACTTTTAAATTATTTTTGAAAATTTTCATATAGGTGTCAGATGCAAAAATGATGATTTACTTGCCCTACAAACTCTATAACAGCTGACACCAGCTCCTACAAAAATTAACAGTATGAGTCAAACATTCATGCACAATGTATAACATAAACATAGATGACAAAAGCAATCAACCGTACCTTTTATCGGTCAGAAATGATTGTCCACCCATTGCTGGAAGGGGTGTTTAGATCCTCGAGCAACAATTCCAAAAATCAGCTCCAAGAATCCCTACATTCTTCTTCAACCACTATTACAACAATCAAATAAATTTCATCGTTACCGTTGCTGTTGACAGCAGTGAGTAGGTGGCCCGAAGTCGATCCTTTCAAGTGGCAACCATCCAAACAATTAACCGGTCTACCACAATTCAACAACCCCATCTTACATGCAGTCAAACACATGTACATCCTTTTAAATGTACTCATCTATAGCTGAACATGCATCGAGCTTCCAAGATTAGACCTCCAAATCTCCTCGGTATATGACCATATTGTATTGCTTATTGCTATCTCCTTCATTCATTTTTCAGGCTGCATTTCTTGCCTTTCTAGCAAGGTTGGGTGTAATGTTCACAATTATTGAAAGAATGTCCAAGTTGGCCTTACTTTTAAATATGTCCAAGTAATACGTTGCCACCCATTTAGCAAAGACATGACAGTTTTTCATCTTTTTTGAGTAAGTGCGAACGTCGTTATAGCTCTTTATTTGAAACATCAGTTCACCTTGTATTTTTTAAACTTGCATCTGCCATGTGCATCATTCCTGGCAGGTAGACCTCAACCGATGAGTTATTGTGGGTGAATTTTATTCTGTACCCATTCTTCAACGGATGATCCACGATTTCCTTTTTAATTTGATTAAAAGAACTATACTTCTTACCAAAACACTTACCAGCGAATGTACATTCTGCTTGTGGTGGTCGTCAAGGCCTACTCTCGTCTATATTCATGTCTTCGTCACTGGATTCACATAATTAACAAAGCTCTTCCTCATTTAGAGTTGCTGAGATGGGATGCACCACTATAACAACTTCGTCTCCAAATGCAGGTACATCATGTGCCAAGACTGTGGACATGGGCTCTACTTCAAATGGGTAGTTAATGGATTCCTGAACACTTCAAGATCCCATTAGTGTTCAAAAATTACTAATGCTTCAACTTTGTCTCGATGTAGTATACTTCAGCTCTCAGAAATATCTAGGGTTCAATAATCGTTGAGGAAATTACGATTATATAGTGTGAATTTATATAAGGCAGATGATGCATGATATTCCGCTACGGGAAGTTATCATTCCACGATGAAAAGTTAACGTTCCTCAGCGAAAAGTATGACGTTACCCAAGGGAAAACGACATACAAGAACGTTCTGTGGGGGAACGTATGACATTCTAGTGGGAAACAACAAACAAGCATCTTCATATTTAGCATTGACGTTCATTGGAGGAACGTATAGTGTTCTGCCGCGGAACAAAAATTAAAATGTTTAACGCCAACGTGATAGCAATGTTTACGATGTCTATTTCTCATAGTTCAATGGTTAAGTTGTTAACAAAAATACTTTAGTGGTTAACTTGTCATTGAACACAAAGTACAATAGTTAATTTGTTAATTTTCCTATAATTTATAATCTATCCAAATTACTAAAATCAATATATCCCAAGAATAGTTTAAATCTAAGATTTAAAATTAGAGTCTATACTTAATATAAAATTAATTAATTTATTGCAAGTGTGCATTAAAATTTTATTATGTATTATATCATTTATTCATGGGAAAATGACAAACCAACTATCGTACTTTGCGATCAATAATAAGTTAACCAGTAAGCTATTTTTGCTAACAAATTAACCACTGAAATATGGAGAAAAGTTGCCACTAATATCGTTGTCACATTTACCATTAAACGCTTTGATTTCGATCTGCGACGGATTGACGACGATCCGCGACGGATTGACGAAGATCCGCGGCGGCTTGCCCACGATTTGCGGTGGATTGAAGGCGATCCGCGGCGGATTGCCTATGATTCGCAGCGGATTGACGACAATCCGCGGCTGATTGATAGAAAGGAAATTCCTTTTTTTCACCTAGAAAAATGGTGAATCTTTGTAGATTAATAATTCTCTCCATTTTCAAAGGTTTTGAACGCTTGAGGACTTGTTTTCCATTGTTTTCCCGTGATGCACATGTGCGGGAGATCTGTTTTGTCATTCGGTGCATATCAGAGCAGATTCGGGAGGAAAAAAAATGAGATCGTTTACTAAAAAACTTTAGAATGCCATAATTTTGTGTTCATTCGACCGATTTGACGAATTTTTATTTTTGGTTTCGCATAACTTTTCAAGATCTATGCATTGGCAAGATGCCAAAGACAACTTGTCCCACTTTCAAGGGCTAAAAACACTTCTAGGTCCTCCAATTTCCCTTACACAATTTAAAATCGTGAAATTTCGCCCGTTTTCCTGCTGCAAATCTGCTCTGATAAGCACCAAATAACAAAACAGATGTTTTCTACCGTGCATCACAAAAAAAAAGATGGAAAACTAGTCCTAAAGCGTCTAAAACCATAGAAAATGAAGAAAATTATCGATCTGCAAAGATTCATCATTTCTCTAGGTGAAAAAAAAAAGAAAATTTCTTCTTATCAATCCACTACGGATTGTCGTTCATCCGCCGCGGATCGTTGTCAATCTGCAGCGGATCGAAATCAAAGCGATTAAGGACAAATGTGATAGTGATATTAACGATGACTTTTTTTCATAGTTCAGTGGCTAATTTATTAGCAAAAATAGTTTATTGGTTTACTTATCATTGATAGTAAAGTACGATAGTTGGTTTGCGATTTTCCATTTTTTTCATTAATAAAATAATTATATATAATTAAAATAATATAATAGGTGTATATATTATTAAATGAGATTTTAAATACTACTTCAAAAAGTAAAAATAAAAAATAAATATATTGTTATGAATTACTAAATAATAGGGGTGTGCAAAATCGAACCGAACTGTGAAACCAAACTGAAACCGGTCATTTCAGGTTGATTTGGTTTGGTTTTGTATAGTGGAAAAACCGATGTTGGGTTTATATTTTCAAAAACCGAAAAATTCGGTTCGGTAGTCGGTTTGTCTTTCTCAAAACCGACTAAACCGACAAAACCAAGCGTCCTCCTTTCATATCGTTTTGTCTTCTTCACATGGGTCTGTTGCGATTTTGAGATACCCTAGACACACTATGCAGAGATTTCTTCGAGAGCATTCCTCCTTTTTCCCTTAAGCCATCCGTCACAAATCGGCGCTTGGCAATTAACTTTTCCCTTACCATCTGTCGCGAATCTGCTCGCAATTTGGCCTCTTGGTCGACACTCGATTCCCGATGGTGAGTCGTTGCTCCAATTTTGTTGATAACTTACTGTTTTGTTGGAGCTCATACTGCGAAAGGATCTGTTAGATCTTTAGGCAAAGTTCTTCAAGTGAGGCTCTAATAGGTGATTCTTCTGATAATTTACTCACTTTTTGATTCAGATTTGATTTCTGTTTTTTTTTTTTTTTTTTTGTTAAATAATAGTGTTCTGATCCGAGAACCACTACAAATATATTAGATCTTTACGGAGAGCTCTTCAAGAAAAGTTTTTGGTTTCTGGAAAGGTTTTTTTGCAATATTAATCATGTTGTGTAAGAATTTTTGGTTTAAGCACAATTGATGTTGTTTTGAAAATGATTCGATACGAAGGATTCAATGGTTTTTACAAGGGAATGAACACAAATAGTACAAAGTGTTCTTGCAGTTGCATTTTTTAATTTATGGTTTCACTTTAATTTGATTATTTTTATATTTGAAGAAAAAAAACATAAGAGGGAATGCAAAACCAAAACCGAATCAGAACCAGAACCAAATTTTCAGTTTGGTTCTAGTTTGGTTCCCCGAAATTAAAATATCGGTTTCGATTTGGCCATTATCAAACCAAAACTAATTGGTTCGATTCAATTTTATATTAAAACCAAACCAAACCGAACCGAGATTTAACTCCTACTGAATAACAATAATTGACATTTAAGAAGCGATGAACTCGCAGTGAAGTCACAACACTGACCTCAGCGTCGTACGTACGCGGCCTCCCTCTTTTACGCGATATTGGCCCCCTCACCCCTTCCTACAATCAGCTCTTTAAGTTTTCCTTATATCTATCCGAGTCTGTCTGAGTTTGGGTTTGCTCCTCACCTCTCTCTCTCTCTCCTCGCCTCTCTCTTCCCTCCTCAAGTACTAAGACTCAGTAGACGGAGAAATGGAGAACTGTTTGTGTGGGAGTTTTTCTGCTGACCGGCGGAAAACTACGAATGAACTGATTCGTGGCCGAGAACTCACCCAGCAGCTACAAACCCTTCTTCAGAGCTCAATCGGAGGTGAGATTTCACCTGCCACCCAAGATCTGGCACTCGAGATCTTGAATTCTTTCACGAATACGATTGCTAGTCTGAGCTGCAAGGACTCTGATGACGGTTCAAAGATTCCTGTCAGTAGCTGCCTAAATTCTCCGTTGAAATCTGAGGATTCTGGAGAAACTTGTAGGAGCTTGGCAGTTAAAGATCGTAGAGGTTGCTACAAGAGAAGGTAAACTTATTCTCTTCGAATTTTATGGGATCTTGGACGTTGGGAAGGAGTACGGAGCTGACATTTTTCATGATTTTGCAGAAAGACTTCGGACACGTGGGCAACAGAAGACTCAACCCTCGTCGACGATGGCTATGCTTGGAGAAAGTATGGACAAAAATCGATCCTCAACGCACAGTTTCCTAGGTAGGTTATTTAGTTAGACTAGAAAGTACAGACATAACTGATCCTGATCGGAAAGTTTCTTACTTTGTGGGTTGCCGTAATTGAACGGTTTTTGTTTTTGTTAAAAAAAACCAGAAATTACTACCGATGTACCCATAAAATGGATCAAGGTTGCCAGGCGAGGAAACAAGTTCAGAGAGTCGGAGATGATCCTCCGAAATATCGGACTACTAACTACGGTCAGCACACCTGCAGCGGCGTGTTCCAATCTCCAGGAATAATTCTTGATTCAAATCCCTTCGATTCCTCCATTCTCGTCAGCTTCGACGGTCCGGTCCGCAACGATGGCCGATTTCCCTTTTTGTCTTCCTCCCCTTCAGTAAAGCAGGAAATGAAGGAGGAAGTAGTGAGTGATGAGGCCTATGTTTATTCCTCATCGTTCGATTATCTTCTATCGACGGATCTCGGGGGTATAGATTCGTCCGGACTCTTATCGGCCGCGTTGTCGTCCAGTCTGCAATCCATCCCAGGAGACGTATTGTCTGAGGTTGATGATCTTTTCAATTAAACTATTGATTCGATAGTATTCTTCTTCGTAGGAACAGTGTAGTCTATCGTAAACCCCATCTCCTGAGGTCCTTCTAATCTATGGTATAGCTGTAGGATCCATCGGTGTTTTGTTTTCTGTGTAGATTGAACCTTTTTCTTTTCAAATAAACCTAATTCGAGGAGGAAGAAGTTGTGGCAATCGGCAATTTTGAATGGTAAGTTATGAATTTAAAAGTTTTTTCTTTTCTTCCTTGATTTGGTTCGTATTTAAGATTTGGTTAGAAAAGTTTATATTTTTATATATAACTTGCAGTTGATTGAAAATTGAGTAATTTGGCATGAAACTAAGTTCATGGATGTTTTGGATGAATTTGTTTTGTTTTAAGTAGAGAAATTATAGTTTTGATAAAACTTGTGACAAACTTTTTTTTTGCTGTAGAGGTAATCAAGGCGTATTCTTGGACAACCAGAAGTTTACTGATCGAGTTTGGGCGACCAAACCAGCACACCAGATGATCAGTTTAGTCTACCAAACATTTTGTAGCTCGATTGAACATTTTTATGAGGTCAACTATGACATGTTTTGAGGTAAAGCATTGATTGTATTTTCGTAGGATTGTTTCGTAAGATCTCTAAGTTTAGTTTTTATTTCAATTATGAGTTCGAACAATTATTTAAAGAATTTGATAAGACTGTTGATGATACGATGTTAGATATCATGATTGACTAGTTGGATTGATGAGATTATTTGGGTTGTTTGATTTGGATTACACCTGTTTGAATGGTACACCGATCAATGTATACGATTTATTTTTATATTCAACATACTATGTATTGTTTCTAAAATATATTTTGAAATATATTCTCATATAAAATAATATGTTCATTTGTATGACTCACCCATTTTTAGACATGTTTTCTTTGAACATGCTTTATTTTATTGATCATTTTTGTCATGTAAACCAAGTTTGATCGATTCATGTAAGAGTCTTGTTTTGTTAAGCATATATGATTATTGGAGGATGCGTTTATTTGTTGAATAGAGTAATGAGATAACTGTATGTATCATGTCTTTGGGCACAAAACTATAAACCTGACCAGAGTTGCTTGTGACTTTGCGATCGCCAACTTCGCTATTATTATTTTTTATATTTATGACATGATATGCTTAGAGTTCGTGAGTGGATCCATTTTCACTGAGATTTTTATATTATTCAGTATAAACTTATTTTTAAGTAAGTAACACACTATAGTGTAATGTTTTAAAACTTGTCTCACAGAATATTTCTACTTAGTTTTTACAAAAATGTTTTATACTTATCATGCTTATTCATTTTTCTTAGTTCTATGCTGAATGTAAAACTTTATCTCTACTCAATTTAGTTGACTCTCCCCAATGACTCCCCTTTAATGAGTTTTAGTTCGAGGGGTTTTCAATAACTCAAGGAGTAAACTTGACTTTCATTTTCATTATTTATTTTCATTTGAGAGTTTTATTTTGGTGAGATTAGACTCCTATTGTTTGATTAGGCCCCTTTGTAATTATTTTTATTTTGCACAATTTAATGGACCCATGTTCTCGATCTAGCTAAATATTATGATTAGGTTTATGGTTTCGCTCCTAACTTTTATAATTGTTTCGATAAGGGTTGGCAATTTGGTTTACTTCGTACTGAAATGGGTAACCTAGCAAACAAGGCAAGCTTCAATTTCGTACAACTTCCTCACGGTCCATTAGGTTAACTTAGATGGAATCCCAGTGGTACTGTTGGTGGTAGTGGAGATTTTCGTCTTGTTTTCTTTTCTTTTTTGTGACTTAGATGGTGGCAGTTGTTGGAGACATTCTACGTCCCCAAAGTGTCATCTAGAAACATGCTAATAGTAATAGGTTGATTGTTTTATTATCTGATCCCAAATAAAGTAACATTAAAAAGTGTACTATGATTGAATCTAGGTGGGTATTCTAACACCATGTTGGTTTCTTCCATATGACAAAATTTGATTATATTAATGACATTTGAATATTTTCTTTTCACATCAAAGAGTTTTCTGTGTGAAATTTTGATATTTTGTATTTAATTTTTCATAGCACGTACAATATATATTATTATTATTATTCAGAACAACTGGTAGAATACATTGCACGTTCCCATTGCTATCAAAGTCAAGGTTGAATGCATAAAATACTACTTCATTCTCCACCTGTGTTTACAGCAGAACACAAAAGAAAGTTGGCCATTATTAATGGTGCTATCAAATAATTGTCACCGTCGAGTGCATCAACTTCGTCTGGGCTGATTTCAAGAGAATCATTTCTGTAGTTTTTGATAGTTTATATCCCTTGAGCAATGAAAAATCCATAATTTACGTGGCTCTGGAAATTTTGAAGATTGGAACTCAACCCTAGTGGCTAGATCAGAAGAAAGAAAATAAGGAAAAAAGATATAATTATTAATTTAAACTCTGTGCTGTGAAGGTACTTACCATCAATATCATATAATTTAAATTTCATCAATTTAAACTTCATCCATTGGAGCTGATCTATGATTCGAGACTTTCATTACATATTTCCAAGCACTTTTCACTCAAAGAGCTCTTTTCACGAGAGGGTGAATATATGGTGTTAGGGTGAATACATGAGTTTTCTTTCCCAAATCCGTGGAAACGTTACAAACCCAAGGAAGAAAATTCATTTCTTTCCTTCTTCTTCCTTGCTGTTAAAACATAAGATTTTTCTTCCCCTTCTATCTCTCTATCTCTCACCTCACATTTCTCTCTCCCTCTGCAAAACTTCTTCCTACAAGAAAATTTGTCTCTCCACTTTGGGCAATTGTTCCCTCTCGGTAAGCAAAATTTTAGTGCAATTGAAGTTGAAAATTTTGTTCTTTAACCATAAGAACTTAAACTTTTTATTCTAGCAGCATAGTGGATCGCATTCTGATCAAAGCAAAAGCAAAACAACATTCCTTACACTTTGATTTCAAAAACATTTCACAGAACATTGAAGGTATGAGTAAATCACTTTTGCCTGTATGAAATTTATGGGGAAGGATACTGCTCTTAGATTAACTAAACGATCTAAACATACTTTAGAAAATAAAATTAATGCATTTAGATCAATTGCGAAATTTTTTGAAATACCTCTAGCTATTGACGTTAAAAATAGAACAATTGCTTTCCCTTTCTTGAAAAGTCTCTTATAATTCGTTTAATCTCCAATTAATGGTGTACGTTTCTTTCAGAATTGAGATTACAGAATTAAGAGACCTTCAACGACAATACACCCCTTTTTATAAACTTCTCCCATCAAGAAGTTACAAGAGAAAGGGGTGTAACATATGGGTAGTTTCTAGAAAGGAAACTGCTTGGAAAACCAGACCATAACATAATGTTGACAGTTACAATCCAAAAGCCATATTGGATTGTTACTGCCAACATTCTCCCACTTGGTCTGCATTTTACTTTATTTCTATAGTAAGAAAACACAACACATGAATCATGGCAATAGGTCTTTGTAATAAATTTGAGTATTATCTTTCATGTATCACTATTCATTATGTTTCTTCTTAATTGCCTATAATCTTAATGAATAAACCTTATGTTTATTCTAGATTCAATACTTAAGTATATCTCTCAAACTAAATGTGTGCACAACAATTATAAATATGAGAAATATCAAAAGAAGAGTTACATTAATATTCATTCTTACAACGAAAAATTACATAAAGGAACCAAATTTCATTCTTTCTACATGATCCTTAAATTTTGATGGTGACATGCCGTTAGTCAAAGGATTAACTATCATCAATTCAATGCTTATGTGTTTGATGACCACTGTGGTATCCTTAACACGTTCTCTTATGGATAAATACTTAATGTCGATGTACTTACTTTGACTGCCATTTTTTGTTGTTTTTAGCCATTAAAACTTCAGCTGAATTATCACAATATATGTGCAATGGCCTAGAAATAGAATCCACGTTTCTAAACCCTGAAATCAAACTTTGCATCCATACACCAAGTGAAGTAGTCTCAAAACATGATACGAACTCAGCCTCCATAGTAGATGTGGTATTCAAGTTTTGTTTAACACTTCTCCAAGATACAACTCCATCTGCAAACATGAAAATGTATCCAAATGTTGATTTACGTGAATCAACGCAACTAGCAAAGTTTGAATCAGAGTAGCCAATCACATCCAAGCTATCATTCCGTCTATATATAAGCATGTAGTCTTTGGTTCCTTGAAGGTACTGCATCACTTTCTTTGCAGCAGTCCAGTGGTCCTTACCTAGAATATTCTGACATCTTCCTAACATCCCAACAACAAATGCAATGTCAGGTCTTGTACAGACCTAAGCATACATCATGCTTCCAACAACCGAAGCATATGAAATGTTCTTCATTTGCTCCTTCACAAAGTTGTTCTTCGGGCACTAGTTCTCATTGAACCTATCACCCTTCACAATTGGAGCAATACGAGGTGAACAATCTTTCATCTGAAATCTCTCTAAAACTATATTGATATAAGTATCTTGAGACAAACCTAAAATGCCTTGAAATCTGTCTCGATGAATAACAATGACATAGAATGCATCACTCATGTCCTTCATATCAAAGTTTTCATAAAGAAATTACTTCACCTCGTGCAATAAACCTTTATCATTAGTTGCAAGTAAAATATTATCCACATATAGAACTAAGAAACAAATTTAATCCCACTAACCTTCTGATATATACATTGATCCATAATGTTCTCAACAAAACTGAATGAAGAGATAACATCATGAAACTTTAAATACCACTGACGGGAGGCTTGTTTCAATCCATATATGGACTTTTTAAGCTTGCATATTAATTGCTCACCATCACTTGAGAAGAATGCTTCAGGTTGTTTCATATAAACCTCTTCCTCTAGCTCTCCACTGAGAAAAGCCGTTTTCACATCCATTTGTTTCAATTCAAAATAAAAATGTGCAATCAATGTCAAAATAATGCGAAGAGGATCTTTCTTAGATATAGAAAAAAAAAAGTCTCATTGTAATCGATTCATTCTTTTTGAGTGAATTATTTAGCAAAGAGTCTTGCTTTATATCTTTCGATATTGCCCAATGAGTCTTTCTTAATCTTAAAGACCAATTTACATCCAATGGCTTTTACACCATCAGGCAACTCGACAAGATCCCAAACTCTATTAGAATTCATAAAATTCATTTCTTCTTTCATGACATCATACCATAAACTTGATTCACTACAACTTATAGCTTGTGAAAATATCTCAGGATCATTTTTTGCTCCAACATTATAGTCTGATTCCTGTAGATATGTCACATAGTCACTAGGAATAGCTGATTTTCTTTCTCTAGTAGATCTGCTAAGTGTTGTTCCAACTTTTTCTTGAGAAATTTGTTGTTCAATTGGTTGATCAATAATTTCTAGAACTTCCTCAAGAATTCGATCTACTGGATTATAATCATCAACTTGTGGAATATCATTTATTGATTGTGCAGCACTCATTTGAACTTGAGGAGTGTTATAAACAACAATCATTCTTTCACTTGAGTGAGAGGGTTGAAGATTAATGTGAACTTTTTTAGAAACAATATCCTGAAATCAATCACTTCCATTAATCAAGTCATTTTCAAGAAATTTTGCAGTCCTTAATTCCACAATCTTAGTGCTGTGAGATGGACAATAGAATTTATACCCTTTAGACCTTTCAACATATCCAATAAAATAACCACTAATGGTCCTTGAGTCTAGTTTCTTTTCTTGTGGATTATAAACTCTAACTGGCATCCCCAAATGCATATATGTCTCAAACTCGGTTTCCAACATTTCCATAACTCAAATGGTGTCTTTTCGAAAACTTTAGTTGAAACTCAATTTAATATATACATTGTTGTCTTAAGTGCATCAAGCCACAAGAAATCTAGGAGTTTGGAGTAGCTACGCATACTCCTCACCATGTCCAATAATGTTTGATTTCTTCTTTCTGACACATCATTCTAATCCGTAGAACAAAGCTTGGTGAATTTATTTTTAAAGGTTACGTTTTAAGCATTTTCGAAACTTTTTATTGTAACAAATCATTCAGAAACTTACTTGTAAATGTTTTGCAATAAAAATGGTTAATTTTAGTGTCCAAAATGAGAGAAAAAAATGTTAGATTTTAAGGTAGGTCCGCAGTTTTTAGTTGTAGAAACTACATGTTATTTTTTACATTTGAAAAATACATAATGGCAGAAAAATTTCAGTTGTAAGATAGTTAATAAAATCACCATTAGAATATAAGTTTAAGCAATTCACTAACGAGAGAAACTGTGGGTATTCTAACACCATGTTCGTGTCTTCCATATGGTAAAGCTTGACAAACTTTTTATCAGTAAATCATTCACTTATTTGAATTTGCGTTGATTGACCACAAAGTTATGGGGTTTGAATTGTCATTGATTATATTAATGACATTTGAATATTTTCTTTTCACATCAAAGAATTTTCCACGCTAACTTTTGACATTTTATATTTAAATTTTCACAACTTGTACAATATATGTTATTATTATTTAGAACAATTGGTAGAATAAATTTCACGTTCCCATGGCTATAAAAGTCTAGGTTGAATGTATAAAATAGTACTACATTCTCCACCTGTGTTTATACCATAACCCAAAAGAAAGTTGGCCATGATTAATGGTGCTATAAAGGCTACTTATTGATCTATCATACTTTGTTGGAAAAATGACAAATCAACCATCGTAGTTTTAAATCAATGACAAGTTAATCACTGTGCTATAAATTTTAAAAAGTTAACCATTAACGTATGGGTAAATGACAAATCAACCATCGCAGTCATGTTTTCCGTTAAAACGTAGTCGGGACGCAGCCGGGGTTTCCCGGGACGCCGCCCCGGTGTCCTAGGACGCCGCCGCGGTGTCCCGGGAAACCCTGTGGCGTCTTGCATAGTTTAGGGTTAAAAATATTCAATCACAAATTTGAGAGTTTAAACGATCGATTTAGGGGTCGAAACAGGGTGGTCATTGAGTATACCCAATGAAAAATCGTAGATCTCTGAAAGAGCTTCAATTTGATACCTTCTGCGTCCAATTCCGACACTTGTAGCGAAAGTTATGGTCGTTTGAAGTTGAAGAGGTCGAAAATCTAATAAAAACATTGATTTTGCAGGATACCGCAGGGGTGTCGTGAGGACACCACAGGGGCGTCCCGGGACACCGCAGGGGCTTCCCGGGACACCATAGCAGGACACAGCAGCGGGACGCCATAGGGGCCTCTTGAGACACCTTAGGGGCGTCCTGACTAATTTTTAACGACGAACGTCACTGCGATGTTAAATTTGTCATTTTCGCATATGTTAATGGTTAACTTGTTAAGATTTAAACCACAATGATTGACTTGTCATTGATCTAAAACTACAATGATTGATTTGTCATTTTCCCTACTTTGTTCTATTAAATTATTGTCACCGTCAAGCACATCGACTTCAGACTGATTTTAAGAGAATCATTTCTAATGATTTAATAGTTTATATCCCTTGAACAATGATAAATCGAAGATTTACATGCCTCAGAAATTTTGAAGATTGGAACTCAACCCTAGTGGCTAGATTAGAAGGAAGAAAATAAGGAAAAAAAATATAATTATTAATTTAAATTCTGTACTTTGTAGGTGTACTTTGGAGGTGTAATATTTACCATTTTTTTTTCATTATTATTAAGAAAATAATTATTGTCCTTGTTTTGGGGGAAACCGGTGATGACAGTTAAGAAAAATTTTCCACACTTAAATGCTCAGACTTTCCCCAATTGTGCGCTTACGTTCCAACCTTCTCCTTGTTGCCCTTATTTTTCTTGGCCGGTGGAACCCAAATAACTTCGATGTATTGAGTGGAAATTTTGAAGGATATAAGTCAAATTATCAATTTCAATAAGTCATTTTCCTCCCCTTCTTGTAATTTCAATTGTGGCAGAATTTTGGATTAATTGACGCAAGGTTGGAAATATTTTTATGGGAAAATGACAAATCAACCATCGTAGTTTGCAATCAATGACAAGTCAACCACTGTGGTATATTTTCTAACAAGTTAACCACCAACGTATGTGAAAATGACAAATGCACCATCGCTGTCCATAAAAAAGCTGATCGACGATTTGAGGTAGATTTGTGTGTATATGTTGATGATTTTCTCATAGTTGTCTGTGATAATGGAAATGGACTGTTGATTTGAGGTAGATTTGCTGCGTTTCTTCGAAGTCTCTATGAGGGTCTTCGGCGCCGGTCACATTTCCGCGGCGTGCAGGCAATTTTTGGCCTGGACGCCGCGGCGTGCAGGCAATTTTGGCCTGGACGCCAAAAAAAAAAAAAAAACTAACTTAGACATGTTGTGTGGGTTATTATATTGCAGGTTGGTGAATTACTCTCAACTATCAGAATGCAATCCCGGACTAAGAAATTGACCTCGAAGCGTGGGAAGGCAACGATGGAGGCAGTTGAACCCGTTCAAACTGCGGCGTTCGAAGCCGATGTAGTGGCGGCGGTGGAAGAAACCGCTGAGCCTGAAGAAGGAGAAGCCGGCTGCTCCAGCGACCCGTTCCAACCCGTTCAAGTGGGTTCAAGGTCGAAACTATATTGGAACCGGAATTGCAAAGCACGGTTCGTAGAAAATATACAACGCCGTACAATTATTGTGTCCAAGATAGTAGATTTGGACTCATTCGCAGGGATGAGAATTGATCGTATGCTTGAGGCTGCTGGGTTAGCCGGGTTGTGCCGGATGAGGGGCAGTTATTGCGAGCGAGTTATACGATTGTTTTATGCAAATTTGAGCATCTCCACCCAACCATTAGAGGTGCATACATATATTTTTGGACATGAGGTTAGGTTCACGGCCAATGATGTCAACATTATGCTTGGATGTGTGTTGGAGGAGCCAAGCGATGAATATTATCAGATGGCTCGGGCGCCACCATTCGTCAAACAAGGACGTGGGTTAGAGGTGATTAGATTGTTGCATCAGGATCCCGAGGTTGCCCAGTACAGCAAGCCAAAGGGCAAGGAGTTGAATGCCTTAGCCCGATTGATCCACCTGATAATGACGTACACAATTTTGCCTCGGAATGGGCATCGAGACCTTGTTACCAGCATGGATCTCTACATGCTAGAGAAGGTGTTCACGGGACAAAAGGTGGACATCGGATATATCATCCTGAGCCACATGCAAGAGGTGCTCAACAACTCGGCGAAGTCACTGCCGTACAACTGGCTCATCCAGAGTATCGTTGAGCAGTTAGGGGTCCCCATCCCGGAGACGGAACCTAGAATTGAAGAGTCCGTCAATGACATTTACAACAATTCATTAGTGGACCGAATGGGGATCACCCAAACTGGAGGGGAATGGATGCGCAAGTCAAAGAAGGAAGCAACACATCCACCCCGGTCAGAGCCTAAGCATTCAGTCCCGTTTCCTGAACAACCTCCTCCTCCTCAGGCATCTCATTTTAGTTCGATGCTTGATGAGACGTTCGCTTGGATGAGCAGGATGGAGGAGCTCCACCATATGTCCATGACCCAAATGCAAAAAATGCAAGAGCAGCTGCAAATGCAACAAATCCAAATACAAGAAGCGGCCAAGCTCGCAGAAGATAGGTGGGCCATAGCACAACAATGGCATATGCAATCTGCCGAGTGGCATCGTGACATGGTGGCAGCCCTGAACCCAGGTGTCAGGCGATCACTCCATTTAGCATCCGCGTCATCCTGCTCAGACGCACCTGATACAACATTCCGATTGTAAGTTCATTCCGTTGAACGCTAATTCCACTTTTTTACTTTATTTTGTTTCATGTAATGACATGTTTTTAATTGGCAGCAGCCTTGTTGGAAGCAGCCAACGTATTCCTCCAGCGGTGCCTCTCGAGCCGCCGCCCCTGAAAACTGTGCACGTGGTATGTCTTTCATTTCGGTATATATGTGTTCATTAATGTTTACGCTCACCCTTTTTTGACATTTTGGTTGCAGGCTCATGATTTGATGAGTAAGTTCAAGGATTATTGTCAGGGTAATCTTCGAAGGAACATTGAGACATGCGCAATTCTTGGGGGAAAGCTGACCGACAATGAGTACGTCGTCAGCGAGATCATCTTCCCGGAGCAGAAGGGCACGGCAGATACTGTGAGAGGCCTTCGTTGTGTGCTAGTTTATAAGCTTTTATCTAAGTACTCATCCAAACTTATATGCAGTGCTATGCGGTCGACGGCGCAGACGAACATGTTTTCAGACATCAACATGAACACGGTCTACTCACCGTAGGATGGATTCACGTAAGTATTCAGCTCGCGTCTCCAGTTTACATTGATATCATATAATGCGTTGTTTACATTGCAGACACACCCGAGACATGATTGTTTTATGTCGTCCGTTGACCTGCACCAGCAATACGCTTACCAGAAATTACTGCTGGAATCAATATCCATTATCGTAGCTCCCACCGACAAACAGCGGTAAGAAGTTTCCCTTGTGTACATTCTTAATATTGCTTTCCACGTAATTGACCGCCAATTGTTCCCTTTGCATTACAGGCCGTTCGGCGTCTTCCGGTATACCCCTACGGGGATGGAGGTGATAGGAAAATGCAAAATTAAGGAACAATTCCACCTGCACGAACCTCCAACCTTTGAGTATGAGGGGCCGTTGTTCGCCGGAGCAGATAGAGTATTTCTTGACCCGCACTTGTCGTTTCTGATCACGGATTTGCGCCCGAAACCGACCAGGAAGAAGAAGGTGTAGTGTAGGTTAATGATATGTTGTTTGGATGTTATGTATAATTTACATTTAGCGGATGATTTGGATGATACTGGAACTGTTTGGGATTATTTTTTGTGCAGGATGTACGAGAGTTGTTTTGGGGGAGTAAAGAAACAAGGCACATTATGTCAAAATTTTTAAAAAATTATAAAGTCAGGTCAATTGATTAGTTGTAACGCCCCTGGAATTGAAAAAAAAACATTAACTTAGTAACACAAAACTTTGAATTTGCAAAACTTCTTTTTATATCAGAAAAACACAACTTTACATCAGTGCCATTTCACTGTCATCTACATTTGTTGAAAGAAAAACAATTGTATCACGGCAGGTTAAGGTCCACATTTGTGTACGTTTGTGTGGGAGGACCTTCTGTATCAGACTCCTGCAGATCACATTGAAAAGGAAATGAGCATATTTCAAATAACAATTGAAAGCATAACGTGATAATGCACGGACCTGCGTCTCATGAACTCTATCAGGAACTCTGAACCCCATAAAGGTGTCCTCCGACCTTCCTCTGCCGCCTCTGCCTCTCCCTGTGTTGCCACTGCCAGCCCCTGCACTGGACTGGCCTCCCCCTTCGCACGTGCGGGCATTGTGCCCCACACTACCACACCGCCCACACGTGACGTTCAAATGTCTTCTGCTTAGCACTGTCCGGCTGGGGGCCTCGTCCACATCCCGTATTCGACTGACGCGCGGCCTTCCTGGAAGCCTTTTAAAAGGCAATGGGATAATTGGATCAAGATTCGTCACAGGAAGCCACTCGATTGGTCCATTAAGGGGGCGGAGAAAGTGGGAGTACATCACCATGTATGTTTCCCGGTGATAGCACCAATGCACAAAATCCTCAGGAGATCTCCTCATGAAGTGAATGCACGGGATTGCATGCACACACGGGATGCCGGTCAACTCCCACCGGTAACATGTACAAGTACACCTTTCCAAATCAATAGCGTACATGTCGGTACCGTTGTTGACCTCAAACTGGGCAGCTCCTGCAAACTGAGGGCTCCAATTTCTACTGGCATGTTGTACTTTGGCGAGGCGGTTGCTGATCATTGGACACAACCGTTCAGTCGACTGAGCCATCTTTTCATATTTTTTTACGATCCTACCCATGATGCCCTTTCGAATGATCTCGAACATACTTAGAATAGGTTTGTCCCGGGCGGGTAGGATGCAGGCATTGAAGGACTCGCTGAGGTTGTTGAGGCTTATGTCGCACTTTGGGATTGAAGAGAAGGCATGTTTGGCCCAGCATGTCGCCTCTATTCCACGTAAATAGTCATGGGCCGCCAGGTCAAGGACACGTAACTTGGCCATCTCTTTCTCAAATTGCCTCACTGTTGTGGCTCTTGATGCAGCCCTGCAGCCCACATTGCATCTTTCAACAACTTGCCTTTAAATTGTTTTTGAAAATTGGCATACAGGTGTCGGATGCAAAATCGATGGTCTGCTTGCCATGCCACATCTCTCACAGCTGGCACTAGTCCCTGCAAAGATGCATAATATGAGACAGACATTGGTAATATATGACAAACATAAACACATAATGCAAAAGCAGTGAATAACACCTTACCTTTTGTCGATCAGAAATAATCGTCCACCCATTGCCAGAAGGGGTGTTTAGATCGTCCAGCAACAATTCTAGAAACCACCTCCATGAAGCCCTATTTTCTGCTTCAACGACTGCTACAGCAATCGGGTACATACCATCGTTCCCGTCGATGGTGACAGCAGTAAGCAGTTGCCCCGGAGTCGCTCCCTTCAAGTGGCAGCCATCTAAACAAATAACAGGTCTACCACCATTCAGCACTGCCCTTTTGCATGCATCCAAGCACATGTACATCCTTTTAAATACACTCATATCGAGGTCAACACGCAGTGAACTTCCGGGATTCGACCTCCGAATCTCCTCAGCATAGGACCATATGAGCTTGTATTGCTCATTGGCATCCCCTTCATTAATTTTCTTAGCCGCATTTCTTGCCCTTCTAGCAAGGCTGGATGTAATGTTGATGTTGAAGTCCTTCCTGACAGTCTCAATTATGGAAGATATGGCCCAGTCGGCCTGACTTTTAAATCTGTCCAAGTAATGCGTTGCCACCCATTTGGCTGTGGCATGGCGGCTTTCCATTTGTCTGGAGCATGTGTGAACGTCGTTGTACATCTTTATTTGAAACGTCATTTCATTTTTTATTTGTGAGGCATGCAGCCGCCACATGCACCCTTCTTGACAAGCAGCTCTCAATCGATGCGCATCACTGTGGGTAAATTTTATCCCGTACCCATTATTCATTGCATAATCAACAATTTCTTCTCTAATTTTATTCAAGGAACTATATTTTTTGCCTAGCCTCATACCAACAAATGTGCACTCTGCTTCTGGTTGGCGTCTCAGTCTACTCTCTGCCATGTCCATCTCTTCATCACTAGTGGATTGGCATGCTGATCGGAGTTCCTCATCGTCCTCTTCGTTTAAATTTGCTGAGACAGAATGCAAAATAATAGCAACTTTGTTTCCAAAGCCACGTACCTCCTCATTGGCCAATAATGTCTCTGAAGGTCCCACTTCAGCTTCACGGTTAATACCACCTTCTGTAACACTCCAAGATGCCATTTTTTCCAACAAATTCTTCAACTTTTCCAAAATCCCTTTCTCTACTCGCTTCAGCGCAGCTTAGACTTCTCTAGGGTTAGCTAATAAGGGAAAACGATAGAATACATGTGAATATCGCAGACCACTCGGATTATGTATTCTGCTGAATTAACATTATGTATTCAGCTGACTTAACAGAGGGACGCAAATGGCCTGGAGGCGGCGTCCAGGCCAAAATTGCCTGGACGCCGCGGCGTCTAGGCAAGCCGCGGCGTCCAGGCATACATAGTGGGGCCATCAGCTTTTTTTAACGGATAGCGATGGTGCATTTGTTATTTTCACATACGTTGATGGTTAACTTGTTAAAAAACATACCACAGTGGTTGACTTATTATTGATTGATTTGTCATTTTTCCTATTTTTATTGAAGATTCATGAAATTACTTTTGTTGCATAATTCTAGGAAGAAAGTGTCAAACTTTTGGGATATTAATCAATAGTCAAGAAGTCAGAACCCTATTAATGACAATGATTATATTAATGACATTTGAATATTTTCTTTTCACATCAAAGAATTTTCCACGCTAACTTTTGACATTTTATATTTAAATTTTCACAACTTGTACAATATATGTTATTATTATTTAGAACAATTGGTAGAATAAATTTCACGTTCCCATGGCTATAAAAGTCTAGGTTGAATGTATAAAATAGTACTACATTATCCACCTCTGTTTATTCCATAACCCAAAAGAAAGTTGGCCATGATTAATGGTGCTATAAAGGCTACTTATTGATCCATCATACTTTGTTGGAACAATGACAAATCTACCATCGTAGTTTTAAATCAATGACAAGTTAATCACTGTGGTATAAATTTTAAAAAGTTAACCATTAACATATGGGTAAATGACAAATTAACTATCGCAGTCATGTTTTCCGTTAAAACATAGTCGGGACGCCGCAGGGGTTTCCCGGGACGCCGCCCCGGTGTCCTAGGATGCCGCCGCGGTGTCCCGGGAAACCCCTGCGGCGTCTTGCATAGTTTAGGGTTAAAAATATTCAATCACAAATTTGAGAGCTTAAACGATCGATTTAGGGGTCGAAACAGGGTGGTCATTGGGTAAACCCATGGGTATACCCAATGAAAAATCGTAGATCTCTGAGAAAGCTTCGATTTGGTACCTTCTGCGTCCAATTCCGACACTCGTAGCGAAAGTTATAGTCGTTTGAAGTTGAAGAGGTCGAAAATCTAATAAAAACATTGATTTTGAAGGAGACGTAGGGGTGTCGTGAGGACACCGCAGGGGCGTCCCGGGACACCACAGCAGGACACAGCAGCGGGACACCGTAGGGGCGTCCTGAGACACCGTAGGGGCGTCCTGACTAATTTTTAATGACGAACGTCACTACGATGTTAAATTTGTCATTTTCGCATATGTTAATGGTTAACTTGTTAAAATTTAAATCACAATGATTGATTTATCATTGATCTAAAACTACAATAGTTGATTTGTCATTTTCCCTACTTTGTTCTATTAAATTATTGTCACCGTCAAGCACATCGACTTCAAACTGATTTCAAGAGAATCATTTCTAATGATTTAATAGTTTATATCCCTTGAACAATGATAAATCGAAGATTTACATGCCTCATAAATTTTGAAGATTGGAACTCAACCCTAGTGGCTAGATTAGAAGGAAGAAAATAAGGGAAAAAAAATATAATTATTAATTTAAATTTTGTACTTTGTAGGTGTACTTTGGAGGTGTAATATTTACCATATTTTTTTTCATTATTATTAAGAAAATAATTATTGTCCTTGTTTTTGGGGAAACCGGTAATGACAGTTAAGAAAAATTTTCCACACTTAAATGCTCAGACCTTCCCCACTTGTGCGCTTACGCTCCAACCTTCACCTTGTTGTCTTTATCTTTCTTGTCCGGTGGAACCCAACTAACTTCAACGTTTGGAGAGGAAATTTTGAAGGATATGAGTCAAATTATCAATTTCAATAAGTCATTTTCCTCCCCTTCTTGTAATTCCAATTGTGGCAGAATTTTGGATTAATTGATGCAAGGTTGGAAATTGTTTTATTGAAGATTCATGAAGTTACTTTTGTTGCGGAATTCTAGGAAGAAAGTGTCAAACTTTTGGGATATTAATCAATGAGTCAAGAAGTCAGAACCCTATGTTCAGTGTCCACCGATAAAGGTATAAGACTGAAATTTTTATCTTCAATACCTCTCGGTTTATTTGTGTTTTGGTATGGAAATATTGGTTTGGATTTTTGGATATTGAAGATAGATTTTCTAATTAAATTGTTGTAATTGGACAATCGGACGATACTCAGAGACAATTTTGCTCAGGCTTTATCGACGTTGGAACACCGAGTGGCGACTCAACAAAGGCTGAGTAGCGATACTCAAAGCTTCCTGCTTCGGTCGGTTGCACGACTGTCTGAGACACTGTCTTGGCCAGAGTCGAGATCGTTCGCGACACAAAGTCGCAATTGTCCACTATGAGGAGCAGGGGTGTCTACGGACTGGACTCTTTTCGGACCTTGCAGGCGTGTGGCCCACAAACTAAATTGTTCAGTCTTGGGTTAGGCTACGGTCTAGATTTGTTTTAGGCCTGTCCAGGGCCTTTATTGGGTCTATTTGGGATTATTTTGGGCCAAAAATTTAGTATTGTTTTACTCAATTAAATTAGATTAAATTTTAATAAAAATTGAGACTTTAAGTTATAAAAATTTAACCCAAAATTTTACAACTTATTTTTGGATAGGTAACCATTATTAAATTAAAAATTCATGGACTTTGGATTTGAGCTATTTGGACATTGAGCTTTGATTACTATAAGCCAATTTTGAGGTAGAGATTTATTTTTAATAATTATTCTTGAGAGACTATTTTGTGGGATGTACTTTATTTGGATAGTTGTAATCCTTAATTTACTTTCCACACAGTGTTTTATTTGGTTTATACTATATGCTATATGATATCACTATTACACTTGTTAAGCCCAAGTTTTCGAGCCCTCGCTTGTAATAATCATTTTAAGCCGTCCACTGCTATTTTATAAATTTAAGTGAAATGGGTCAGGCGATTAGGCTTTTTGGGTCGGATCGTTCCTCATTCTATCTCGGGTCCCTTGCGGGTCGTGACAGAAGGTAGTTACAATAAATATCATGTAATTTAAATTTCATTAATTTAAACCCTATACTTTGAAACTGTTATCAATTTAAACCTATATTACTTTTGTGTTAACTTTTTTCCATTTCTTTTAACTTTTTTCCCCATTACCTTCCCAGCCTCCAAAGGAGAGTATAATGAGAACCCATAAAGAGCCGATCTATGATTCGAGACTTTCATTACATATTTCCAAGCTCTTTTCACTTAGAGAGCTCGCCAATCGCTTCACTAGGGGGTGAATATATGTAGGTAGGAGTGATTTGGAAGCTTCTTCTCTAGCTTTGTTAGATAGGATGGAGCTGGAAATATTGATCGATAATTGTAACGACCGATTTCTTTCTTTCTTTTAAAAATCAAAATGTTCGGCGGAAGGCCTTTCTTTTTAAAATATTTCTTTTTGAAAACAAAAGAGAATAACACTATAGTAAAAATTCTTTTCTATATAAATTATACATTTTTGTTCATGTAAAACTGAACCCCTTTTCATCATCCATTCCTGCTTCATTTAGCTAGCACAATCTCAACATCAAATCCTTCATTAACTGTTATCTCCTTGATATCATGCGAACCTACATCACAAGATAAACAGATGAGTCTAACACGCAGTAAGAGATGAAATGAAATATCTATGCATAATAAACCAGGACATTAGAGATGTTTTTCACATAAGAGAATAGATACATCCTCGGGATCAAACCTTGGGCAAAACCATCACCCATCCTAACGGGGGATGAGATACCTCATCTTATAGTTATCCCAAGTAGATCTGATACTAATCTCCTCAACCTCCAATTCCTATTTATATTTTACTTAATTTATTTCTCTCCTGTGCAATGCATGTAAATACCAATCCCGTCATGACATTCCTAATTGTTTTTTAATCATGATGCATGTCAATGACAAAATGTAAGCAATGCCCAATCATTATAAACTATCAACATTAAATAGAGCATGAAGTAACATACAATTCCATGGCATACAAATACTACAACCAGCAAGGAACAAGTTCAATTCAATCAATTTATTGAGCATGAATCCATAGAGAATAATTGCATTTAAATCCACTATATTCAATAGAGAAAGCATAGAACTCTACAAATCACTCTAACAGGATATTAACTTCTCAGTTTAGTCACAACAAAGAGCATGTTTAACCAATAGCTTTCTTAATTACAAAATAGAGTAGAGAACCATTTAAACCTTCAACAGGAACTTACATATTACATAATCCAATCAGTGATGCATCACAGTGGTATAATCAGCAAACAGATCATTTAACCCAACTAACTTCAACAATGCAATTGTGGTTAAACAGAGGACAATTATACTACAAAGTGAACATTAATAGTACCATGTACTTCCAACAACAAACTCAGTATAGATTGACTGATAGTAACGAAACACAGAACATTATCTTCACTTTAGTAGTTTATCAATGTATTCAATATCTGAGAACAAGTCTCAAACTATCTCCACTTTTTCCTCAACTACGCAGCTTAACAAGGCAGTAATTTTAGAGAATAAGTTCACCCTTTCAATATTATAACAGCATAGAATAAGTTAACAACTAACAAAACATTATTCATCAATATTTTTTTTAACTTCATTGTTTATTATTTTTTAACACCACGGATAGTAGGTTCACTAGTTCAACATTTCTTCAACAACGTTTCATGTTCTTTACTCCAAACAGTTCTAATAGTAAACAAATGCACAACCAAACAATCTGCCAGAATACTATATCCTTTCACAGTAAACGAATCAGCTAAACAAATTCATGATGTAGCCCAAATTTAATAACATAACCTAACGTGAAACAAGCATTCCTAATCTTGTGATGTAGGCCTCCACTAGCAAACCACACACACATCTCTTACCATTCTTGCAAATGCACCCTCTGCAAAATCTCCTTTCCGCAACAGCAGCTCACCCCAGCTAGAAGACCAAGTAGCTCACTCTCTTTCAGAAGCAGAAGACTCGTGCGACTGCTAAGCTTCCAAGCTCAACATTTATATGCACCAAGTAGGGAGCTGGCACTCCATGGAGGCCATCAGTCCAACACTACTCAACCCACCAACAAAATCAGGGCAGACAATGTTTTCCAGATGACAACAGGTCGAATTTCAAGTGACTGTTGATATTTCTGGTTGATCACCTTCTTACTAGGATCAACCATGAGACAGTGAAGTTTCCATTATGCTTGATATTTCGAACAATTGGTCAATCACCCCTTCAGTGGACGATTGACCGGACCAAAAATGGCTACAATCTGTAATATTTTCCACGTTCATGACTAACTGCATTACTTGTTCTGATCAACCACAATCCAAAAACTGGGAAGAGCCAGTTGATCACTCACCATTCACATGATCAACAGCTCAATATTTCGCTCGTTACAGAAATGTTTTGTGAACACCAGTCGATCGCCTTATTTCCCATGATCGATCGAAATTCCACATTTTACATTGTAATGTTTTGCAATATTGTGATCGACCGCCAATCCTTCTAACAACCACAAAACACTCTCTTTAATTGACTACCCCTCATAGACAATCCTCACTAATTTAACCATTTTTAACCCACCATCACTAATCCAATACCATAACCACCCAACATACTCCAATTATCCTCTATAATAGCATTATCATCCTAGGCTTAACTTAATCAAACTTTTTGGGGTATTATTTACCTATATTATAATCATCCCACATGTCCAAAGTCTTCAAATATTATTACTTAGATTTTTACGCTTAGCATCATGAAAATCTGAGATATTACAATAATTGATGCCTCTGTCATAACTGCTAAAATTTTTATAGAAAGAAATTTTTGGAGTGAATTTTCTTTCCCAAATTCATGGGAGCATTACAAACCCAAGGAAGGAAATTTCTTCCTTTCCTTTCTCTTCCTTGGAGTTAAAATAGAAGCTTTCCCTTCCTCTTCGATCCATATTTCTCTCTCCCTCTCCAAAACTTCTTCCTATAAGCAAATTTGTTTCTCCACTTGGGGCAACTGCACACTCTTGGTAAGAAAACTTTTGTGAAGTTGAAATTCTTGTTCTTTAACAGTAAGAATTTAAATCTTTTATTCTGCCAGCATAGCATATCACATTTTTATCAAAGCAAAAGCAAAACAACAGTCCTTATACTATTTTTCAGAAAATTTTCACAGAACATTGAAGGTATGAGGAAATCACTTTTGCCCGTATGAATTGATGATGAATGTAATACCTAAAATTTTCACAAATGGTTTAATTAAGTAATACAAAAATTTAGAATTTAATAGATTTAACTATTGTTAATTGGAGAATTTTAATGAAGAAATTCTCTTGGGTGATTTGTCTCCTCCTAGCTTCCTAAGGTAGGTTGTAACTATAGGGATTCGACACTGTTTTTCTTAGGTTGTTTTGGTGTTAAAAGTTATTCTCTTAATCTATTTTTTTGTTTTAAGGAAAACCGACATGAAGGAAGTTTAAGGATAGTTACATGTCCAATAAAATTTTCATGTAAGTGATGTTGCATGTGTTTGGCCTTTGGCCTGCATCACAAAGATGCTAAGGTATTTTTTTATGAACTGTTAATATGGTTCTTTGTTTGAGATATGGGACGATGACTTGACTATTTCATGCTCACATAATTCTTTGTTTGAGATATCTGACGATGACTTGCTAATATGGTTCTTTGTTTGGGAAATGTGAAGATGACTTGCTAATATGATTATTTGTGATTATGACTTACGATTTCTATGTTAATATGACTCATTGCTTGTGATAATGACCTACTATTTCCATGCTGATATGGTTCTTTGTTTGAAATATGTTACAATGACTTGCTAATAAGATTCTTTGTTTGAAATTTACAATGATGATTAGACTGTTTCTATTCATTATAATACTATTGAGAACATGTTACTATTATGTTCATGCATGGTAGTTTGTGTCATATATGTTGCATGCATCATGTTTTTCAAAAAAAGAACAAAAACAGTTTACATGCATAAGTTTTCCATTTAAGAAAGAAAATTTAAGATACGAAGGATTAAGGACATGTTGTCCCAAAGGTTGGTCCTATGGGGGATAAACTCATTAGCTCGGTTAGATTGGAGCTTGGTTGAAGTTCACCAAGTGGTTGTGAATTGAGTGCATAACACTAACGGAGGTCCTAGTAAAAGGAACTATCTCACCGATGTTATCGAGACTCAGTGGTGTGTTTCTCATAGCTATGCCTACTATTCCTTTGAGAATCTCAATAAAGGTTGCGAGATAGTTAAAAGATTAAATAAAAGAAAAAGTGAACGAAAAAGCCATGTTTTTTTTTATGAAACTACATTTCATAGTCATGTTTTATGTTATACATCTCTTACTGAGCGTTAAACTCATAGTTTGAACTTTGTGATGCAGATATTGATGAATTCACTAAGGAACAAGTTGGTGATAGAATTGATGGATAACACAGTTGAAGAGGAATTCTCATCGGCGAAGTTAAAGTGTTGTTGAAGCGAAGTTGACTCGTGGGTGAGAATTTGAAGAAAACAAAAAAAACTTTATATTTAATTATGTTTTTATTAGTTGGATTTTAGAAATAAATATTTATATGATGGGTTTTTACTATGTTGGATTTAAAAAAGATTTATTTTAAAAACTTTCGCTCCGTATAATTTTAAAGGTAAATAAAAAAACAAGAAAAAGAGTTTTAACGCTTCGGGGGGGTACAAGGAAGGACGTCGTACTGTGACCCAACAACACTAAAGTGCAACATAGATTGCCTAGGCCTCAGCTGGTTGGGCAGAAGGCCTAGACAAGGAGTCTTGGC
Source organism: Begonia loranthoides (assembly GCA_022433065.1). Taxonomy (NCBI): domain Eukaryota; kingdom Viridiplantae; phylum Streptophyta; class Magnoliopsida; order Cucurbitales; family Begoniaceae; genus Begonia; species Begonia loranthoides. The sequence goes on along the minus strand of CM039476.1, from coordinate 12,996,436 downwards.
TAGTGGCAAAGTCGCCTCTTTCAGAGAGGATGACGACAAACTAAGACTCATGGAGTGCTGACATGTGGTACAATTTCCAGCAGACCAAGCCCTATTGGGCCATTGTCTAGCCCCTTTCGGCCACAGTTCAAGGCCTTATTTGTTTTGCCAAATTTTAAAAAATTTGTATAAAATTTTTAATCCAAAATTTGACAATTCTATTTTTATTTGGTACCAAAAAATTTAAATAAAGTCTTGGGTTCTTGGATATAGGCTTGTGGATAATAAGGCTTTGGTTAGTGGTAATCCTGATTTAATTTTATATACAACATTACAAGATTTTTTCAAAAAATAATATTTTGAAATGTGTTCTCATACAAAATGACATGTCCATGTTATGACTCGCCATGTTATTATATATTATATGTAATTTTTCATTGAACATATTTTATTAAACATGCACATAAACTCTATGGATCAAGTGGGTCATGTGACCCGAGTTTGATCGACACGAATTGGAGTCTGGTTTTATTACTACACACATTCAATAGTGGGAAAATGTGTTTGTTTGTTGTTAACTAGAGCAATGAGACAATTATACATGTTGTGTCCTTAAGTATAAAACCATAAATCTGATCAAAGTCTTTTTGTGGCTTTGGTTATAGTGAAGTACCACCGTGTTATGTGATATGCCTATGGCATAGTATGCCTAGAGTTTATGAGTAGATCCATTTTCACTAGAATTTTTATACGACACAACAAGGGTTTATTTTAATTATATACTACATTACAGTGGGTTACTTCAATGTGTATCCTTCTGTACATTTTTTTTCTAAAATGAATTTATAAAATATTATTTTATGACCAAATATCGTTAATCATTATTTTAAATTCAAATGGTGAATATAAAACTTTATTCTTATTGAGTTTAGTCGACTAATTCGAAATGACTTCCCCCTTTCAAGATTTAATCAGAAAGATTTTCAGTTGTTGATTCAGAAGTAATCTCAGCAGGATTTATTTTTTTCAGACTTTTAAGAATTTCACTTTGAGAGTTATTTTAATGATTTTAGACTTTGTTTAGAATATTTTAAGCCTTTATTTTTTTATTATTTTATTTTGTAAAGTTATTTTTGGATTTATGTACCATATTATTTAAATGTCGCTTGTCGAACCTGTTTAGTCTAATTGTTACCAGGTCCTGACTTTTGATTAAAGTTATAAGACTTCTGTTGCTAAACAAGATAATTAAAGTAAAGGGTTAGATGATTCAGTTCTTTTGGTTTGGTTCTGTAACAATTGCAAATTTGGAATAATAGAATATGTTTTTCTCTGGTGTATATGATTGGTGATTGATTTGAAGTTCTTAAGATCTTAGTGAAATTATACATGAGATAATGAAATTTCGCCATGACTTTGGTATCCATAAATTTAAAAACGGGGGATGATGGTTTTAAGCTAAAGGACGTCCAAGGGAAAAGGGGGACGAATGAAGTGTTGACCATGGAATGTTCAAGTGGGATCAAATGAGAGAGGTTGCTCAATGAAGGAAGCGAGATGAAATGATAACCATTAGATGTGGGCGTCAGATGTTCTTCAAGTGCTGAGGGACGTCTGTCATTGGGATGAGTGGTTAAGATGAAAGGAAAGGTGTCTGTGGAAAGAAAAGTGTCCGTAGAATGGATGAAAGGAATGGAGGAAATCAAGATCATTGGATGGAAAGAGTGGATGAAATGTAATACCCCGATATTTTTAATTATCGGGATATTATAGGGCGTATTAGGAGCGTTAGCCTAGGGGTATTTTAGAGATAAGGGATAAATTTGGATTTAATTTGCTCAATTAAATTAATAGGGGGTATTATACATTTATGGATATAAATGTATTATTAGTTAAGTGGGTAATTTTTAAGGGAGATTTAGTGTGGTTTAAGGGCTAAACTGGTTCAGCAAAACCGATCCAGCATTAGGCCATTCTGTTCGCGGGGTGACCCGCATGGGCAAGGAGAGAAGAATGGAGGGAGAGACAAGGGAGAAAGGGAGAGACGAGGGAGAGAGGTCGGGATGAGGAGAGCGCCGGCGAGCTAGAGCAGAGGAATGACGACAGCGTGCAACTGCTGGCGAAGCGAAGAGGCGAGCGTCGGGAAGGCTAGGGCTCACGATTTTGGGACTTCCACTATGGCATTTTTCGGCGGTGATTAGGGTGCTCGGAGCTCGGCATTCGACGGGATGCGGGGGGGGGCAGCGTTCGACAGGATGCAGCCGTAGCGATTTTGGCGTTCGTCGCCTCGGGTAGACGTAGCTGTGGTTCTCGCTGGCGTGGCTTCCAGCTCGGGACTGGACCGGCTTGAGACCAGTGGTCCAGCTTGCTGTGGGTTGAACCGTCGAAAACAACAATGTCGGGCATGCGAGACACTTCGTACAAGCTAGGTAGTTTGATCGGGTGTGCAGAAGGAGAGTGTTTGTCTCCTAGATGTAGGACAAATGGCAGAGACGAGTTTGAGGCTGAAGTTGGGATCGGGAGCTCTCTCGTGTACGCTGCTGTGGCTGCCGGAGCTGCTGCTGGTGTTGGAGCCGCTGTCCAAGGGCTGGAGCTGCTCCCTATTGTTCGTGAAGCTACTGTCCAGACGAGGAGTGGCTGTTCCTACTAGTTATTCTTCAATAATGGTAAGACTTGGGTGTGTCTTGGCTTGAGGAAGCCCTACACCTCAAGTGTGTGCGTGAGTGTCTTGGATTGATAGTGTAAAATGCTAGGTTTATATGTTGCTCTGTGATATCTCGTCTGTTGATGCCTTGGTTGTCTCTGCATTGTCAGTTTACATGTTTTCTCTGCTAGATGGATTGTGTGTTAGTTCTTTGGATTGTTATTGATAGGTGCTTAGTGTATTCTCTATACTTGAATATTCCTTGTTGTTACGAATATATGTTTCTATGCTTACTGCCATATGTTCTGGATGCTCTCTGTGCTTTAGTTTTCTATGATATTCCTATGTTCAGGTTGTTGTAATGTGATTCCTTGGTTGTGCCTTATTGTTAGTCTATACGTTTAGTTGTGCTTTAGCTCATGTGATATTCCTATGCTTTATGTTGCTGTAAATGTAATTGCATGGCTTGTACTTGTTGATAGTTTCATTGTTGAGTTCCTTGTTGTAAATCAAACCCTTGAGCATGATATCTGAAATAAGTAATTATAACTAGTGTAATTAACTTGCATATTGAGCATGTTAACCCAAATTGGAAAATTGTCAAGTATGTTAACCTAATCAATTTAGTTAGTTAATTAATAAGAGCATGTTAATAAACTTAGGTTGTAAACTTTTTAAGCATGTTATTGTTCTTGAATATTTTCGTGCATTGTTATGACCGCTATAGTTGATATACGAACTCTTAGTATGTTGTATGTATGTTTAGGATAGTCTCATGACGATAGAAACAATTAGGAAAACCACCACGAGGTGACCACACGTCTCGAGTGAGGAAAATAACTAATCTTTCCCCTAGTCGGGATTAAAAAACCAATTAACATAACTAATTAGAAACCATAGGATTTCTCAAACTCCATGCTCCATGTACGACCTATGCCTAATATACGTAATTAAAAAATTGGTTTGGGGCGAACCCACTCCGCAGAATTAAAAAGCTGCATCTCATATGCATAAACCCATTTTCTTATTGGGCCTTTAGGCTCACGTCTTACTTGCAGTGTAGGTACACATACGCGCAGAGTTTCTCGAATAGTGAAGAAGCAGTTGATGAGGGATTTGCACGCGCGAGCTTGCGGTTGGCCAGACTACGAGAAGCAAAGATAATTGGGTTGTAATTTTATTTAAATTAAGTTTTCTAAATTATAATTAAGTGTTTAGTTTATTCCTTTAAATTATTTACGTTTCTGCAGATGTTTATTTTCGCAACATTTTAAATAACTATTTTTTTCAACGCTTCCACATTTTATTAAATAAACAATTTTTATAATGAGTTTAACGAATGGTTGGTAGCGGTCTGGATTAGGCGCACTCTAACACGTTTTCTTAAATTTTATAGCATTTTCAAAAAGTGATGAAAATCCGGATCGTTACATGAAAGATGGACGACTGGATGAAGAGCATGGAAAGGAATATTGTGCTACATAAAAGTAAATGAAATGAACGACGTTGTATTGAAGGAAGAGATGCTCACTGGCATAGAAGGGTAGGCAATCGTGGAAGGGAAAGGATGTGCAGAAAGGAATATATCCATGGAAAGAAAGTATCTACGAATGGGATGAACTCATTTTGATGAAGGACTATTTAAGGAAAGAACGGATGGAACAACAGCCACTAGATGAGGACAATGAATGGCTAAGATCAAGGATGGAGAAAGTCGCAGAGGGAGAAGAATTAAAGATTTCATGCGAGACACATGCCCTTTTAATAAGGATGCAAGAGGATAAAGGACCTTGGATTGAATTAAAGGATGAAATGTGAATCGTTGAATTTAAGGAAAAATGCTTCCATAGAAAGGAAAGATTCTGTGTTGAAAAGAATGATGTTGCATGGCAAAAGTTAAGTAAAATAAAAGTGAACATCATCGTTTTATGTTAAAAAAATGTATCCGCAGTAGCTAACGTGTATGCAATAACGTATTGAAGAGAAAAAAAAAATGTTGCCATTTTATGTTATGGAGAGTGTCTATGCAAGTTAATGCATTCGCGGAAAATAAGAAAAGAGAAGGAAACAATGTTGTTTTGGATAAGGGGCATGCGTTGGATAGTGGAACCGCGAGAGTGTAGGCATCCACAGGAAGAATAAACATTTACGAATACTATGACACATGTATCCTTAGAAACAATACATCCCCAAACCAAAGGAAACATCATCATTTGTATGGAGAATCCACTAAGATACGTCTGTGATGAATAGTGGAACGCATGAAATGCTATCATTCAGATTAAAATATGCAGGGTACAAGGATCCATAAAAACAAATGTGTCCGCAAAAAATGCATGAAGTGCAAAACGTTGTCATTTCAAAGGAAGAGTCCACGATGAAAAAGCGGGTGTCATGGAAGCGTAGGCATTTAGGGAATGGAATGCGTTCATGAACCAAAAAAAATTGTTGTCGTTGGATTGAGGATCCATGAGGAACAATAAGTTTCACATAAGTAAAGGCATCCATGGTACAGAACACATTCACAAGAATGAAGGACATTGTCATTTTGGGACCCATCCACACCTTAGCCTCTACTATAAAAGGGGAGATTTATGAAGAACCCTAGCCACGATTTTATTGGAGTCGGCAAAGGCATATCTCGTAAGCACCATTAAGGGAACCAAGGCATTGGAACGCAAGACCAAGGAAAAGGGGTGGCTAGATTCACTATTAAACTTGAGGTAAGTAATGTTGTGTGTGTTTGGCCTTTGGGTCTACACCACAAAATGTTAGGTGGGTAGTTGTAGGGCTTTACACATATGTATATTGTATGATGAATGCTGGTTGTTCTCTTTATTGTTACATATAGGCTTTGTTAATGAAAATGATATGATTATATATGTTGTTTGATGATTTGTTAATACGTTGTTTGTGTTATTGTGATGATGAATATGGGTTTAAAATATTAATGTGGTTGAGATATTTGCTACATGATCTTTTTATGCTATTTGCGATACTGTGTTGATGCTTTCAGGATCCGTTTCACGCTACTGTGATATTGTCATGATGAAATGTGAAGTTTATTATGAAATAAATACTGATGATTTTAATATATGTCACTGTATGTTCATTAGCATGTTCATGCATCACGGTTTCCAAGAAAGAATATGAAAATGTTTACTCATATGATTTTTTTCATATAAGAAAGATAAAAAACAATATGAAGATATGTAAGAAGCTTTGGGGATACCGCCATCAATGTAGCTTCGACGGCTTCGGCCATTGATGTAGCTTTGGGTGCTTCATAACTCCCAATGATTTCTTGTTGTTTAGCTTTGATGGTGTATCCCAATGGTAAAGAAAGAATGTACGAATGAAATGAAGAAAACGAAAGTAGCTTTGGTGATTTGGTATTCATGTAGCCTCGGGGGTTAATCCTCGATGTAGCTTTGGTGGATGTGTTCCTCATATGGAAGACTATGACATTTTCTTGGAATATCATCCTAAGAAGGTCAATGTTGTGGTCAATACCTTGGTCATTATCCTCAAGGGTCTCTTTCTTATCTTATGTTAGATGATTGAAAGAGATGTTTAATTATTAGAGATCACAAGCTATAATATCAAGAGGATGGTCAGAGTGTTTGAGTATTTGATTTAGTAGCGACCACAGCGTGTTAAAGATATAAAGAAGCTTGATGATGAGTTAAAAGAGAGACTTGAGAAAATTCAAGATGGTAACCAATTTGCGGTTAAGAGATCAGCTCTTATGGGTTTATTTTTTTCAATAATCGAGTTGTAGTCTCTAGTGATTTGGATTTGAGACAAACATTCTTAGTAGAAGCCATAAGTTAAGATTTGTTATTCATCCTGGTAGCCACAAAAATGTATCATGACTTAACGCGTTAGTATAGGTGGGTTGGAATGAAACGGGATGTAGTAGAATATGTATCCTGGTGTTTGACTTGTCAGCAAATTAAGGTTGAACTCAGAGACCACCTAAGTTGTTCTAGCCTCTATCTATTCCTGCATGGAAATGGGATAAAATTACCTTGAATTTTTTGACCGACTTGTCGAAGATGGCGCAAAAATTTGATGCTATATAGATAATAGTTTATAGATTAACGAAATCTGAACATTTTATTCGTGTTAGAATGGATTTCTCTTTGACAAAGTTGAGTAAGCTATATATCGATAGCATCATTTGTTTTCACGGTATTCCCTCGAGTATTGTTTATGATATAGATATGAAGTTCATATCAAAATTTTTTGAGAGCCCCTTGAGAGAGCTTTAGGCATAGGGCTACATTGGAGTACAACACATCATCCTCAGACAAATGGTTAGTCTGAGTGTAGGATCCAAATTCTTGAGGATATGTTGAGATCTTATATTTTAGATTTCGATGATAATTGGGTGAATCACTTACCTTTGGAGGAATTTGTCTATCACAATAGCTATCAAACCAGTATTGGTGTTTTACCATATGAAGCTTTATATGGGAGACCATGTAGGTCATCTTTAGGTTGTGCTGAGATCGATGAATATGTCACTCTCGAGCGTGATTTGATTCAAGAAGCAGCTGAGAGAGTTCAAGTGATTAAAGAATAACTAAGTATAGTTTAGAGTCGACAAAAGAGTTATATAGACCTTTGGACAAGAGAGGTAGAGTTTTTAGCTGATGACTTTGTATTTTTAAAGGTGTGACCTCATCATGGAATAAGTCGCTTTGTTGTGAAAGAAAAGTTTTCCCCAAGATATATAAGTCTTTTTCAAATAATTGAGCTGATTGGTTTATCGATTAGATTTATTGCCATAGCTAAGTTATGTTCACAATGTCTTCCATGTTTTTATATTAAGGAAATACAATCTAGAGCCTTCACAAGTTATTTCCTAGATTGAAGTACCTATGCAAGAAGATATCTTTTAAGAGGAAAAACCTGAGAGAATTCTAGGCCATGAAATCAAAGTTTTGTGTCACTGTGAGATATCCTTAGTTCAAGTTCAGTAGAAGAACCATAGTAAAAGAGGAGCCAGTTGGGAAATTTAATCTAAGATGAAAGCTAAGTATCCTTATTTATTTGAAAGCACTCTTGAAATTGTTCTAAATTTTAGGGACAAAATTTTGGTGGGGGAGAATGTAATAACTTCTAAAATTTTTATGGAAAGAAATTTTCGAAAAGAATTTCCTTTCCCAAATCCATGGGAGCATTACAAACCAAATCTTCTTCCTTGCCGTTAAAACATAAGCTTTCCCTTCCCCTTTTGTTTCTCTATCTCTCGCCTCACCTATATGTCTCCCTCTATAAAACTTCTTCCTATAAGCAAATTCATCTCTCCATTTTGAGCAATTGTTCACTCTCGGTAAGCAAAATACTAGTGCAATTGAAGATAGAATTTTTATTATTCTAATAGCGTAACGGATCACATTTTGATCAAAGCAATACGAAAACAACAATTCTTACACTTGATTTTCAAAAAAATTTCATAGAACAGTGAAGGTATGAGGAAATTGCTTTTACTCGTATGAAATTGATGGGGAAGGATGTCGCACTGTGAATTAGTAATGCTAAGTTGCGGCATACATTGCCTCAGCCTTAGTTGATTGGGTGGTAGGCCAAGATAGGGAGTCTAGGCTAGTGGCCAAGTCGCCTCTATTAGAGAGGATGACGACAAATCACGACTCAAGGAGTACTGAGTCTTAACTTAATTTCCCACAGACCAAGCTCAGTTGGGTCACAGTCTAGTTCCTTTGTGCTACGGTTTAGGGCCTTATTTTTGGGCCAAATTTTTAAAAAAAAATTGTATAAATTTTTAACCCAAAACTTGACAATTCTATTTTGGTTAGTTACCAATAAAATTTAAATTAAGTCTTGAACTCTTGGATTTGGTCTTGTGGATAATTGAGCTTTGCTCAATGGTAGACTGACTTTGAGGGAGATATTTAATTTTATGTACAACATTACACAATTTTTTTTAAGATAATATTTTGAGACATGTTCTCATATCAAATGACATGTCCATTTTATGATTTGTTGTGTTTGTATATATTATATGTAAGCTTTCATTGAACATATTTTGTTAAACATGCACATAAACTCAGAGAAGAAGATATCTTTGAAAAACATTGAAAGAATCAGTGTGTAAATGATTAGAAACATATCATGTAACACTCAAAATATTTTCACAAATAATTTCACGTATAACGTTATTCTTTTAACTTAAAGGAATAACTAATATTACTTTTGGAATTTATATTCTTGTAGCAAAATTCTATGTTTTGGTGAAAATTGAAAAATTATATATTCGCGTAATAAATGATATATTTTAATATATGAAATTAATATTTTATTTTATTAAGAATTTTTTGGAATAGAAAAGTTGGGTGTGGAACTTCGAGGGTCAAATTGGTCACATAATGAAGAGTATCCGAGGAAGAGAATGTGTCTTTGTGATGAAGTGTCCATGAAAGGGAATGTGTTTGTGAGAGGGTTGGTGTCCATGGGATGACGTGTCTGCAAAAGTGTTTGTGTTCACCGCATATGTTATACCCAACCCATGAACTTCCAAAAAAAATTATTATTTTTAACCACCCCTTTCGGGGGGTTGTTATCGTGAAAGGGGGAGTGCTTCTCCCTTATTTCAGAAATAGGGAGATGTGGTTCCCCTCCTAATCCCAGCAATCTCCCTCTCTCGCTCAGAAGCTTGTTCTTCGGTGCACATCGGAGTGCGAGGCGTGGGTTTCTTTGGTGGGTTTTGGAGTCTCAATTGTTTTCCAAGGGCTGGGAATTAAGTGTCGGCCTTTATAATACCCCAAAAATATATTCTCCCCGTTTATTGATATATTAAATTTGAATAAATACTACATATGCATATTTCGTTTTGTTACATGATGATACACGCGAAATTATGCTTGAAAAGTACAGGGTTAATGTTGAGAATTTATTAAAGTGTAAAAGTTGAAGTAGGGATGTATGGTGAGTTTTCAAACGAAGCGAAAACTGAATCTGGACAGTGCGGACAGTGCGGATGGGATGAATTTTCATCTGTACTGATTTTTATGCATTTTCGGATGCATTGGTCTCCTCTGAAAACTAGCGCGGATGACGCGGACGTTGTCAATTTGAATCTGTACCGATTTTTATGCGCTTTTGGACCCGTTGGTCTCGTCCGAAAAAGATTTCGGACACCTGATAACGTCCGAAAAGTCAAAAATCTGCGAAACTTATTTAAGTTTTCCTTCTCTCTCTTCCAATTTCTTGACTTACACGATGGACTTTCTCTCCTCAGACTACTCTACAACATCCAGCCTTTCTCCCATAGGTGTGGAAGGCTTTCCACATGGTGTTTCATCATTGGATCACTCTCCATTGGTGAGTGTGATTATCCTCTGGATGATTGCCTCATCTGTGCAGAGCTGCAACATCCAAGTGGGTTCTCTCCCTCCTCTCCATTGTCTATATTAGGTTAGTTCTATACTCTGCACTTCATTTGGAATCGGAGAACGTGAATGAGTGTGAGAGTAAAGCTTGTGGGAGTTGGTTGCTGATAGGAAAACTTCTCACTGTGAAGGGACTTTGGAAGGATTGGAAGGCAGTTAGGATACATTGACTGCTGTGTTTTGGCTCTTGTTTCATTCTGTGTGCTATTGGAAAACTTGAGGTAAGGATTAGAAATTTATTTGGCCAAAGGAGGCCCTACATTACGGGTTTTGTGTGAAATTGTTGATTGGATGAAAAGCATGATTAGTAGAAATTGATAACTACTATGATGAAATATGAACTTGGTGAATGGATGTAAACGTGGACTGCCCATTGCTAGAAATCACTGCCAACGTAATTGTGATTGAATAGAAAGTGTAAACTACCTTATATAAGTGTTAGATGCTAGCAATTGTGAATAGCCATAGTAGTAATCCTGTTAACACAAAATTTTAGATTGGGATATGGTTAAATCTTGTCTTGGGATTTCTATACCTGGGTCTAACTATGGGGTTTTGAATTGTTGTCACCTATGACTCACGAATTGCTCATTATAGATTTAAGTATCTTAAGTTGTTCCTATGCTCACTATTGATAATGTTGATAGTAATTTAAACTCATGAACTAAATCTGAGGAAAATCACATTGGATAATTGAATTGGGATGAAGTCCAACTCTATTCTTGAATTGAATCTGAATATGTCTTTCCTTACTCTTAATGGTTAAAGAATGTCTTACATTGTGATACCTTGTTATTTCCTCATTGCACCCAACTAAATGTTGTGGTAAAATGATGATATTTATAATGCTTTTAAATTGTTGTATTTCTATTTTAATAGCTGAAATGGTTGTGTTGCTATTGGATGTTATTTCTCTGATTTATTCTTGTGGCATTCATGCATCACTCTAGGATTTATGAAATTGCTTATATATTGCATGTCATACCTAATATATATAAATAGGCGTGTGGGGGTTCGGGTGATCGGTGACACTTCCATATAGTAGTATTCCTCCCACGTAAGGAGTGGTAGGTTTAGAGTTGGCTACGTGGAAGTTGGGTTCACCTTTACCCCGTTCTGAAACCCCCAACGTCTTTAACAAAAGTGAGGATACCGGCATGTGGAACACCCCCAATGGATATATCTCCCCATCGGAGTGAAATGGTTCAGCCACATGACCCTGAGAGTATTCCACCCTGACTTCCAGAAGAGATACGGCTGTCTTTTGTAATGCATTGTGTGGTCACGCATCATTCGCATTGCATCTAAATTCTGATTCTTGCTGAGCGTTAGGCTCATCGTTTTCCCCGTAATGTAGGTACATGTACGAGAATAAAATTGTAGCTGCCTAGCAGTTGATGAAGGATTTGCACAGGCGAATCTTGTGGCTGGTTGGGCTAAGGAAATTAAAAAGGGAAATCTATTTGTAAAAAGGGTTTGTAAATTATTCTTTAATGCGTTGTTTTGGATTCCGCTACGTTTTTATAAAATGGATTTTATTACTTCTCCTACAATTGATAAATGTTTTAAGTAAAGAGTTTTAACACTCGGGTTTTTATAGAAAAAGAATACTCTGATTTATAAAGAGAAAAAGTTTTAAATTGTACGCGATTTTAAAAAAAATAAAAACCGGGTCGTTACAGCCTTGGAAGTCGACTTTAACAGATAAAGTGGCTAGTAAGAATAACTTTTATTATCGCAACACATCTTCTATTGCATAAAGATCTTTTGTTTATGCGCCATTTGAAAATGGATAATAGGGCAATATTGACACGCTCATTGGGTTTTGAATCCCTAAACCTGATCAGGATGTATACGTTTTGGGATGTGTCATTGTTGACTTATTCACCAAAAACCCTTGTGAGATAGCTTGATCTTTGTATTGCACTTACAGTTCTTCCTCCAAGCTCATGAGGTGTTACCACCTTCGGACTGTCACATTTCTATGTGATTGTATCAAAGGGTCAGGTTGTAAGCATACTTTTAAAGTACAAGAAGTATTCTAAACTTGTGAAACTTTCACTTATGTTTTATCTTGAATAACTTCAAGACATCCATTACTCTTTTCTCCTTGAACACCTAAAAAACAAAATACTAAAATTATGGTTAGTAAATTGTTGTGCTTGATAATGAATTGTAGGTTTTGGTAGCACATTATAAAGGCTGCAATAATCTAGTTAGTCTCTGATGATCAGCCATGTAATATCTCAAATTTTCTTTGAGCTGGAGGCATAGCTTACGTGATAATTTTTGGGATATTAGGGGCTAAGTTGGACAAATAAAAATATTGGTCAAGAGAAAAATAATTGGAATAAGTGAATTATAATACCTGGTTAGGTTCATAGTTAGATTATTAGAAGGATTGAAGTCAATTGGAGATACTTAAGGTTATATTGAGAGATATTAATTAAATTGATCGTCAGTAAAAGTAGTAAGAGAAAATATAATTAAACGTATTTAAAATGTTGGTCAAAAGAAATATATTTAGATATCTAAATTTGAATAATTAAGATGAGTAATTTATTAAGAATATAAATATAAATATATATATATATATACATATAAAAAGTTGGAAAAGGATATGGGTGACAGAAGATAGGTGTGGAAAATGGGTACGAGAATGGTCAAATCAACTTTAAGGAAGAAGAAAGAAGAAAATGGGTTTTATGGTCAAATCAACTTTAAGGAAGAAGGAAGAAAATGGGTTTCATAGTCAAATCAACTTTAAGAAAGAAGAAAGAAAAAATGGATTTCATGATATAACGTGAAAGAATAATTCTGATGTGGGTGTTCGGGCGTTGTTGGCGGGCGATCGGCAAAAAAGAGATCATCCGCCGTGATCACCCGCATATTTGAAAAAATGTGTGGCAGGGGTTTGGCAAATGTATGGTCGATCATTCTTCTTAAAAACTTGTCAACAGCCAATTAATAAAGATAATTTCAAGTGTTTTAACTGATGAAAGATGAAGCAAGCTATCATCTGAAACGTTTGGAATTTGAGAAGGACGATGTTTAACACGGCTGAAGTGGAAAGATTTGGCGTCTTAGACATTGGGACATCTAAGGGTTGTATGTTAATGGCATTGAACTCGTCTAAGATGAAGGGGTAGACGTTTTTACTTGGATGGAAACTGATGTGTTGTTGGCCTTTTATCTTTCTCTATTAATGACGAGGGAGTTACTAGTGAGGTCTATAAATGGAGGAGGAGAGTGGCGAGTGTTGGCAGTGAAGGAAAAAGGTAATGAAACTTTGTTGAACTGTCGTTGGAGCTGTGTGGTTTGTGAGGGTTTGCTAGTGGGTAAATGTTTTAAAGTTCTATTGTTGAGAGAGAGAGAGAGAGAAGGCTTGAGGAATATCAGCAGTGGATAAGGAGGTCTTTAGTGAAGTGGCCACTGTTGATGATGAGTCTGTAGCCGTGAGGTTCTGAAATTGTGAATTGTTTGGACGTTTCAGGTATGATGGTGAAATTGTGAATTGTTTGGACATTTCAGGTGTGATGGTTCTCATGAAAATATTATTGGTTTATAATGAGTGATAAATTATTGGATTATTGGAATAAGAATATTGTTTAGAAAATAAATGATAAATGAGCATTCGAGTATTATTTGGAAAATAATACTAGGGTTAGGAATTAAATAGGTTTGTTAACAATAGGCGAAATGATAAGTTATTGGATTAAGGTTTATTATTGTTGTTGGACTAAGTGATTATTATTTGGTGATATGTGCTTTATTAATTGATAAATTATTATTTGTTTAGGTTGTTAGTAATATCATGGGAAGTTTATTAGCATGGATAAGGTTGGAATAAATATTGGATTAAGGGTTGTAATTATTGGATAAAGTGATAGTTTAGATATAATGAAAAACTATTTATTATGGGTGTATGAGCATGTTAGTTGTAGTTAGGGAAGTTAGAGGATCTTGTTATTGGAAATTAATTATTAATAGTTTTATGTGCTAATAATTATATGTTTCGTGAAAGAATCTTAAAACATTAACTTATTAAAGCTAAAGACCACCTCATGTATGTGCTATTGCATATGCTTTGTCCGAAATGACCTACATCTCGGGAAATTAGGGTTTTATTTTATGTTTGTTTATAAATGCATAAATTATGTTATTGTATGAAAATGTATGTTGTTTGATTGTATGTTTAATAGATTAAGTTCAATTCCTTAGATAGGAAAAATCACATTATAAGAATACGATTAAGGAACACGTTAAATAGGATTGTATGTGCACGACAACGTTAAGACATGAAATCATAAAGTACACGAAAACATAAATCAAGAAAATAATTGTGGACTTGTATGATAAGCCTGACACAGATATCAAGCAAATAACTATGGACCGGTATGATAAGCCTGGCACAGACGTTTATGTGGACCAGTTGGATAAACCCGACATATAAGCAATAAAAGATTGAAACAATATAAGACAACGGAATTAAACATTAAGATACGTAAATAGTTGTTCTTGTAGATCAGTTTCATACGCCCCGCACAAAAACCAAAGATGAGTAATAACTGTGGACCGATTTCATATGCCCGGCACAGATGTTTATGTGAACCGGTTTCATACGCCCAACATATAAACAATAAATAAATGATTATGTGGACCGATTAGATACGTCCGGCACATAATCAAACGAAATAACGATAAAAGACATTAACAGTAAAAGAGAAATAAAATAGAAAACTTAATACTATGTTATAGAAATTGTATGTAAATTTTATGTTTTACTTTTATATCACGTACTGAGCGTTAGGCTCATAGTTAGGTCCCGTTGATATAGGTAAGGAGCCTATGAATGGATAAAGTTGTTGATGGACATAACTGATGGAGTGTTGCTTGTGTGGACGTTTGTGTTGTTGGCGATATTGACCTGTGATTATGCTCAAGGCAATTAAATAAATGTTTTAAAGACTTTTAAGTAATTTATGATTTTAAATAAATGTTTTAAGTCAATGTTTTTTTTAAATGTTTATTCAAACAATGGATGTGCAGTATTAAAATTGTAAAAGACTTTCGTTGTATATTTTATATGATTTAGACTTCCGCTGTATATTTATGACTCCGGTTTTATTATGAAATGGTTTTACAATAGTTTTAAAGAAAAAAACATTTCATACGGAAAAAAGTTACGGGATGTTACAAGCCATAACTTGCTAACATGTCAAACACTTAGAAGCAAAATTAGCTATATTTCGTTTCATTCCAACCCACCAATACTGGCACTTCAGATAATGATACATTTTAAAACTACTGGCTGAATAGCAAATCTAGACTTATGGCCATCTATTAATACCATTTGCCTCAAGTCTAAATCGTTAGGTACTACAATACAATTCTATAAGAATAGAAAGCCACCAGAATTTGTTTTCCAACCTTCAAATTAGTCACCAGCTTGAATCTGATCAATTTTCGCTTGCAACTCATCATTAGACTTCTGCATATCCTTAACATACTGCAAAAATGTAGGAGTCAATATCAAATTAAATACCCTAACTGGTTGGTCATTTTCTTGATACTATAGCTCAAAATCGATAATAACTAGACATCTCTTACATTCTTCTAGCACAAGACACGAAAGTGATCCTCAAGGATGACGACTCAAGTCATCGACCATCGCATTGGCCTTCATGGTATAATATTCCAAATTGAAGTAATAGTCCCCCACATACTTCATCTATCAGCTCTATCTAAGGTTCAAATCATAATGCATAAATAGGTACTTCAAATTCTTATGGTCAGAAAACATACCAAATTTTACACTATATAAATAACTTCATCATATTTTCAAAGCAAAAATAATGGCTGTAAACTCCAAATCATGGGTAGGATAATTCCGCTCATGTATTTTTAACTGCCTAGATGCATAAGCTATGACTTTGTCATGTTGCATAAGAATGCAGCCCAAACCAATTCTAGATGCATCGGTATACACTGCATACGACAAACTTTCATCAGATACTATTAAAACTGGCACAGTAGCCAATCTCCGCTTAAACTTCTCAAAAGTTGTTTAACATTTACCATCTCAAATAAACTTAATGTCTTTTCAAGTCAACTGATTCAACAACATATAAATGGAAGAAAACTTTTCCACAAATCGACTGTAATAACCAGTCAGACCCAAGAAAATGCACTTCAATAATGTTCTTGCGTGGCTTCCAATACAACATTACATCAATTTCATCTGGGTCAACAGAATGGCATTACAAGAAATAACATGGTCTAAAAACTTAACTTCAGTCATTCAAAAATTGCATTTCTCCTACTTTGCATATAACTAGTGCTCCTGTAACGTCTGCAGAATAATTCTTATATGCTTCATATGCTTGTCACGAGTCTTGAATATATAAATATGACGTTGATAAATACCCACCACCATAAGGTGCTCCATTAGACTGACCACCTGAGTTACCCTGAGTGGGACCTCCTCAATTCTAATCTTTCCACTGATCCTTTCTAGTCATCTTGTCCTCACTGACTATTTTTTCTTTACCCTACCCTTTTACTCACCAAAAAACTCATCAAGCTCAACTTCAACACATTGTGCAGTAGTCATAACTTCTAAGATGTTACAGAACTCTGCAATAGAAAGTTAAGATTAAATATTTAGCCTCAAGTTCATCTCAAACTTCATCATCCTCTCTACCAGATCCATATCCTTGATGTCTTAAGAAAGCTCCACAAATTCGGTATGGTACTCCAGATTAGTGAAGCCCCCCTAAGATACGTTGTGAAAAGCACCTATCTTGTTTTACTTACGACTAGCATTGCACTAATTGTCTCTAAAAAGTAGCCTTAAAGTGCTCCCTGCTCATCTCACTAACTGGATAATCAAGTTTTAGAGATTTCCACTAAACTCTAGCCATCTTCTCAAAATCAAATGTAACAAGGCCAACTCTATACTCTGTTGGAACCTCAATAGCATCTATATTCTTTACCATGACTGTAACTACCAAAATTCCTATTGGACGAAATTTAAAAATGATTAAGGATATCGTTGAGAGTATTTAATAATTATCGGATCAACCTATTAGTAGGGTATATTATTTTATGATTATGGAAATAAAATAGAAAATTATGGGACTTCATGGCGGGTCGTTATTGGCATAGAAATTATTAATTATAGGGAAAAGATAAGAAATATTGTAGAGAAATTAAGTGAGATTATAACAATTAAATTGGAAGAAGAGATGGAAATTATGTTAGAGTTATTGTATTTTATTTTGATGAATATTAGAAGTGAATTTATGGGATATGTGGGTAAGGATACCGTGCTGAAAAATAAGAGAATGAAAAAAAAAAAAAAAGAGGAATTGCTGGGAGAAATGTCGAGGATTGGAGAGGGCATTCTTGAAAATTTAAGTTAGATTTTATTTGGGGAAAATTAGAAAAGAGACTAAGGGAATATGTGGGTTATCCGTCATTTACTAGAAGGAATTATTTGGATTAAAAGAATAAAGAAATATATCCCAAGGATTTATTAAGGTGAGGTGGATTATTTTTGGATAACGGTTGCAAACGGATGGAAAGGAGAAAAGAGAGAAGTGGAAGGGCTGCTGGAATGATGAGGAATTGAGAGGGTATTTTTGAAAATTGAGTGGGTTATTGTGTTTTTGGTAAGGATTAAATGGGGATTAAAAGGGAAAGTTATATGCATATGTGGTATTTTGGCAAAGAGCTGGAAATCGATGGAAAAAAGGGAGTGAGAGTCGAGGGCTAGAGAAGGGAGAAGTGACTCCCGCTGCCGGATTTTTCTTCACGAAGAAGGAGAGCAACCGGCGAGCGTCTGGACGGCGGCGTTGAGCACGGGCATGCAGGAACATTGCTGTCTGACCTACTCAACCACGGGGTGAAAATGGCGAGAGTTGGCAGGAAGCAGCGTCTTCTTCGGCGAGGGAGAGAAGTGGCCGATTGAGGAATTTTCTTCTGCGCCTTGAGAAGTAAGTATTTGCTGTGTGTGTTTTGCCTCGACCCTACAATGCACACAGTCTCAACTAACAAAACTAGACTCTACCGATTAAATTTATAGTCACAGTTAACAACAAATATACCCTCATAATTCTCTAGTCAACATGATTGTATAGACAATCATTGAATGTGAGAAACATCTACGAAGCAGCAACTTGTTCACTCACAATTAAAGAGTCGCACTATTCGCATAATTATTACGTCTGAACTTAAAATCACTTAATCAATCAAAATTTGAGATTACTTATAATCTAATAATATAAATAAAAAAAAAACCAAACGCTCATTGTTTATTTGTGTCCAAAAATCTTATGGCATTATAATGCACTAAATGTAAAACATTACATCATCAACTCTTAACGCACTTCAACAAATGTGGAGATTAAAATTTTATTACCATTAATCTCAAAAGAATTGATTTTTCAATCCAATCACAGACATTAACTCATCCAACTAATGTACATATCCATAAGACTTCTACCGCATCTTAGTCATCGTCCTTCGACTCGATTGTTCCTTCAAGAATTTACTCTACTTACCCAACAGTCAATAAAACTTGTCTTAAAATATTACGACTCTCTCAAACGTTACTAATCACTTTAGCATAAAATGAAGATTCCACATCTTAGTGTGGTTTCACAGAAATTGGGAATTTCTTACAACCCAAATCATAATTCCTCCCAATTAACAGTACACCTACATTTCACATACCACTAAAATGTTTTTCCAAATTAAATCAATTTCATTATTTCGATCAACCAATCAAGTCTCAAGAATTTTTGTATCTTTTCTTCAAAAGAAAATGTAATGGAGCCAATCCCATGCTCTGACCAATTGACACTAGCTTATAAATGCTTTATAATCCTTTCCTATGTGGTTTTGATACAAGCTACTTTCAAATAACTCTCTAGTGAAGTTGTCTTTTCACTTGAATGACTTTAATCTTTGGTCCAAACATTTTCAACTGCTTACACAGAAACTTACATTAACATCGAACCATATAATACAAAGACCAATTAGAAGTCTCTACCAACAGTTTACGAATCAAAGTATACAAACACAAGGTTCCAACTCAGACTAAAAAGTTCCAAACAGGATAGGGCAAATATTGGATTTTTGAAAGAAACTGAGACTTTGAACTTCCTTCTAAGGTGAGTTTTTTAAGTTCAAACTTCACAGGCCCACACACATAATCTAGAAGAGTTCACAGACTCATATTTTCATAAATGTTTCTTCTAATCATTTACGAAGCGCATTCCTTATCACCTCAAACTAAATTATAGACCACTCTAAATTACCCATGTCTGAAAAGAGAAATACCTTCATCCACTACCGGACAATCTCAAGATGTCTTTCTAGCAACACTTTAACGCAATTTGATTTTTTTGTACTTTGTAATTACAATAATTTCATTTCATGTGTATCATTACAATATCTATCTTATTGATGTCACTTTTTCTGGATGTCAATCTGGCTTTGATACCAAAATTTTTGTCACACCTCAAAAGGGACCTGAAACAAAAATGGGGAACGACTTGCCTGACCCAACTTGAAATAGGACAAACCGTCTGACCCTTATCTTAAACTCTTAATTAGCACAACAAAAGACTTAAAATTTAGTTTAAAGACCAAACCCAAAATAAAGGTTCAATAGCAGACATTAAGATAGTGTAAAATAAACAAGGTCTAAAACTACGCGGAAATAAAATTGAAATTAAAAATAATTATAAGTGTTAATCTTGCAAGAAAAAAAAAACTAAATCTCTCAAGAAAAGAAAAAAAAAATATTTGTTGTTCAGAGGATCTTTCAAATATACTCTTGCAGTGTCAACTGGAACTCATTTTGGTTTTTTCCTGAAAGATGGAGTTAAATTGGCGTGAGTCGACTAAACTTAATAGACATCAAATTTTATGTTCAACATTTAGTTTATAAAAATATGTGTGCATGTCAAAATTTATTTTAAAATGAATATTATATATGTGAAAGAGTTAAAATTGAGCAATAGAACAAGTAATAAAAATAAATAAAGGCGATCCTCAGGTGATACTCAGGCGATCGCAACAACCAAAACGACCTTGATCAAGTTTAGAATTTTGTGCCCAAGGATACGACACATACAGTTGTACCATTACTCTATTTAACAACAACAGTGTATAAATGTAAATGTAAATATAACTGAACTAAACATTAAATTAAATATGTATAGTTGAAAGATTTTCCTCATCCATTGGGGACTCCATCATGAGTAATGGCTCCTCGTGAGCATAGATAAGTTATTCTTCCAATTGTTCTTCATATTACTCCAAGGGTTCTTTAACTATTTCTTCATGATCTATTGGTTGCAAAGGTTGTGGGTACACACACCTTTGTTTTTCTGCAAACTTATCATGTAGTTGAGCTATATGTTGTAGAGAAGCTTCTATGTCCATGAGTTGGGCTCGTCATCTTCGTGGAAAAGTTGCTCCACCCAAATAATTCATTCTTGTCAAATAGTAGAATGGCTAAGATTGGAAGCTCACTCTGATACCAAATGATGCAAAAACAACACAAAGTCCAAAAGTTGTGAACAACCAGATTGAAATTATTTCACAGATTCTATTCAAACTTCGATGATAACAAAAACAATGTCAATGGAGTGATTTCATAGAGAAACTAGAACATGAAAACCAAGTATGAGTGTAGAAAATGCCCTCAAAGTTTTACTGTCAAACTCATTGTGAAGTAGGAGTTATAACTGAAAGGGTTTGGATTGCTGTGGAATTGTCTTTTGTGATTTTGACAATTTTGCAGGGTGATTTCGAGAATGATAAAAATAAAAAAAAATGAAGACTTTTGGAACAAGTTTTGGAAAGTTTTTAAGAGTCTAAATGAAGAGTAATTCCTCAAAATTTCATTGCTAATTTTGGACGAAACAGGAAGTTTTGGTCGAAAAGGTATAAGCTGGTTGTATGGGTGCCTATCACACCTCTACACTCCAAGGGCTCCATCTTGAAAGATGGCAGCATTCCAACTTGGTCCTTGTGAGTTTTCTTTAGTCTCCTGATTAGTTTCGCCTAGAAGGAAGTCACAGAAACTGAATCAAAACCTATCCATCCAACTCTCGCAAATGAAAAACTAAATTTTAAACATAACACAATCGGCTGCAAACCAAATGGAGGTGGCAACTTGCAAGAGCAAGAATTAGGGTCTTCTATTCATCAAGAGCTCCTACAAAAGGGGTATGTATATCCTTCAAATTAGGGCAAGAGCCCTTAAAAGAAAAGACCAAAAGACCCTCCCTAAATGGGTTGCATGCACTTAGCTAAGACGCACTTAGCCAAGTGACCAAATTGTTCATAATATAAAGTCTAGCTCTCAACATAAAAAAAAAAAAAAAAAACTTAAATAACATGAAAACCATTAGAGCCTATCATGTCATTGATTCATTAAAACATCTTCACAAGTCCACTTCAAATCATTTGCCCATCATCTCCCAGGAGGTATTCCCAGGTTTCCACATACCCATATGTTTTTAGCATTTCATCTCTTTGAAGTGAGGGAGCTTCTCCAATTGTTCTTGAACTCCGTTTCTTGACTTTTAGTGGTTTCTCTAAACTCTTTTTTCCCATTTCCATATCTCTTGGCTTTGGTAGTTCTCCCAAGCTTTTATGCATGCTATTTCTTGAAAAATAAAGAGAAGTAAAACAATTTGTTAGTCTCCAAGCTAGTGACGTAGAGATTAGTCCACGTAGAACATCATACAGCTACAAACATGTACATTATTTCAAAAATTAGATAGGGTGTAGAATCATTCCTATCTACACTAACAAAAAATGTGTTACCAGGATTGGATCTACCAATCCTTTCTCTATACGACCATAATTTCTTATATTGTTCATCATCCTTCCCTTCATTAAGTTTTTGGACTTCCTTCCTTGCCCTACTGGTAAGGCGTGATGTAATGTTGGCAATAAAATCTTTTCTCATTGTCTCAAGAATGGAAGGAACATCCCAGGTAGCTTGACTTTTCAACTTTTCCTAGTATTGGTTTGCCACTTGACACGATCCAGAGGCGAGCATAATAGAAATGTCAGGTTGAATGATCTGATTCTTATAGAGGACCCGATTGCTCAGCCCAAGGCTTAATTGATAGTGAAAAACTTATTTTAAATTCACAGTCATAGCCCACATGAGAGGGACCAAGGACTATATAATGATTACAGTCAATAGAACAATATGAAATAAAGTACTGTGAAGAAATTCAAACAATCAACGATAATTTACATTTGTTAGACATGCCCAAAGAATAATACTCACCAACAGTACAAACACTCTGGAAAAACAAAAGATTGAAAGGATCTCCTCTCTACTACTCTTGACCACCTCATTCTTATTTGGGAAAGAGGGATCATTTTATATAAGTAACTAACTCAATAGGAAAATTATACTATATCCAATGCATGAGAAAACTGGTTTTACCTTTCATTTCAAAATCATGATGCATTAACATGCTATACATGGATTTACAAAACCTTTAAAAACTCCTTTACTATTTTAATGAAAGGCTCCATGAGCCAAAGATGAGGAAAATTTTTAAAATATTATTGTATACATGGACAATTATAAAAAAAATAGGTCACATTGGTTTTACTCTAAAAAATAGCCCCAAGCTCGAATTCAAAACATAAAATTTAAATGCAAAAACGGAGAGGAGGAAAAGACTTACCCTCAAAGCCTCTTCACAAAAATCAAAAATTAGAGCCTCACGAACATTCCTCAAGCTTCACACTCGCTGGAACTTTTATTTCTCTCTAAGTCTCCCTCTCTCCTGTCTCCTCTAACTAGTGGTTGAATGAGGAAAAAGGATTTCTTCTTTCCCTTACAAAAATTTGAACTTTTATTATATATTTAATTTAATTTAATATATATTAATTAAACCCATTATAAATCCCAGTTTTTGAAACTTCCAAATACATCAAATTTTTGTCCGGAGGAAATTCTCAATTGCTAAATTAAATTTATCACTTTATTATCAAGTATAAACACCTTATTTCATTGGTTTGACCAATTGACCAAAAACTCTCATGTAGAACCATAAAATTGGAAAATGACAAATGTGGATCATAATAAATTACATTGATCATACATAACATAGAAACCTTACGTGAAAAATTTATTACATAAAATTAGAGGTTTTTACACCACTCATTTTGAAGAAACATGTTAGCTTACCATCTTTCATGAACAAGTGTGAACATTATTATAGTTCTTTATTTGAAATATAAGTTTGCCTTGCATCTTTGACTCATGGATCTGCCAATTGCATCCCTCCTGACATACAACTGTCAACCAATGAACTTCACTTTTTGCAAATTTTATCTCATACCCATTCTTAAATGAATAATCCACTATTTCACTAATAGCTTGCAAAGAACTATACTTCTTTCCCAAACAAATATTTAGGAAACAATATTCTCATTAAGGCCTATTTTCTCCATCAATATCTTCTGAATCGCATAATGAACAAAACTTCTCATCTAGAGTTATCAACATCAAATACACCTCTATTTTAGGGATGACAACTTCATGATCGAATGCATGAAGCTCATCTTCAAGAAAATTGATATTGGCTCCACCTCCATCTCGCAATTAATATATTCATGATTGTCGATTACTTCTATGTCTGAAACAACAAAGTATCATACACCAATTATATTATCAAATTAGTTAACTTCTAACAAAAATTACCTATCTTGACACCATTGGTTAAGCAAAAATCACAAATTTTGATTTCTCTTACTCTTTAGCTTCACTCGAACGCCAATAAACTTGAACTATAAGAACAAAATGCACCACAAATGGAACAAACTAAATTTCTATAACATCATAATAATTCTCACAAAAACAAACATATTTTGCCCTAACAATCAAATATTGATATACCTAAAATTTGAGACAACAAATAATGGATTCAATTAGGAAATATGATTATGAGATCGAAAAACGAAAGAAACAAACAAATATGGTTATTTTCGTGGCCAGAGGAGAGAAATATCGTTGTAGTAGAGAAATTTTATTGGATTATTTAGGGTTCCTGTGGAAAGAGCTCTGTTCTGTTAGATATGTGATTTTGCAAATGTTTGGTATTTAAGTGCGAGCATTAGCCACAAGCATCCAACGATGAACTGCAAACCCCCAAAAATGGATGTGTCAAATTAGCTCTCAGGTGTGGGCTTCTGACTGAAAACACAGATGCCCGATGTTCAAGTAAGGAAGTATGGGGAGGAGGACCCAGCATGAACTACAAGCGTTTAGAAAGTCGATATACAACTTATGTTATAGGTTACTTTGGCGGGGCCTGCTATTTAAATGAGGGTGCCCCACAGAGGTCTTACATGTTTTTAATGAAAAATTAGATAGAAAGGGTTATTTGTTAATTGAGAATAGTTTAGAGATTAATTTATTAACTAACATAATTTAAGGGTCAGTTTATTATTGATCCCTATAATTTAAAGGTTTTTTTAATAATTAACCAAAGAAAACAAAAAACAAAAAGTGCTACCTTTTGGAAAGCTATTCTACCCCGCTGTCAAAGGCTATTATTATGGTCACTGACAATCTATTTGTTTTTATCTAGCATAAGTTTAAAACCTTTGCTACTTGTTATCATTAAACTTCAATCAAAACTTTCAAATAAATTAAAGAAAATATTTCGTTTACATTTTAATTTTTATATTGTAATCTTACATTATAAAAAAAATATAATTTATTATTATTAATATGTTAATTTCATCACGAATAATGTAAATAGATGACTTTCTTACTAATTTATAAATTTATTGTAATTCTTTTAAATTCAATTAGAAAACATCACACATGATTTTATCATGTCAAGTTTAGGAGTTAGAATTAAAAAGATTTTATGGGATAAATTTAATAAATTAAATAACAACAAATATATATTTACTAATAACAAAAAAATTGAAGTTTATTTTGTTAACAAAAAAATTCATCTGCTCTGCTATAAATGATCTCGAGATTTAAATGGCATGTTAATCAATTATTCAATGATTACTGCAAATGATATATTGATATTATTATTTATAATCTATTAGTTTAAAACTAGGGTTTAAAATTAGAGTCCATATTTAATATAAAATTAATTAATTCATCGCTAGTGTGTATTCAAGTTTTATACGGTAATATATAATTTATTTATTAATAAAATAATTATAATAGATTATATATAATTAAAATAATATAATACGTGTATATATTAATAACTGATATTTTAAGTGCTACATCAAAAAATAAAAATAAAAATTAAATTGGAAATTTAACAAAATAAATCCTATAATTTGCCATTAGTTATACCACAAACTTTAAAAAAATTTTACAGATAATTAAAACCTCAAATTATAAAAAAAAGAATTACACAAACATAGCAGTCACATTTTTCGTCAATATAGACATCTTTTAATACTAAATGACGTCATTTTTCAATATCAATAAATGTCCTCTAGCATCTACAAACGTCCCTCAATGCTAAACAATGTCGTAAGTGAAGAGATGTTCATAGTGGAATAAGAGACGTTTGTTGTGGGACGATGAACGTTTATCTTTAGTCGAAGGACGTCTGTTGCGGAACGAGAAGCGTCCATCTTAAGTCGAGAGTCTTCCAACTATTTCATCTTTGTCGTTGATCTCTTGCATCGCATATCTCTTAAGTTAATCCAATGATCATTTTCTTTTCTTCCTTTATAATTTTTTATCTGATCATCCATTATTTCTCTTTGTCCACCGACCACTTTATTTCGGTTTGACCTCCTTCCACTCTGATTCTCTTCTCCCAATTCATATTTTTCATATTTATTATTCAATTGTTCAGCTTGTCACCAATTCAGTTGTCCATAATTTAGAATCAAAGCTATTCTGATTCGTATCATTTGGTATCAGAGCTACTCTAATTTCCATTAGACGTTTGTCTGCTCATGGATCAACCTTGAGTGTCCCTCGTCGTTGAATGATGTCCAAGGTTGATTTGTGGACATCCATGGGAAGTTCTAGTGATATTCTTGGTGTTTGCCACAGCGTCTTTTGACGAAAAATATAATTGTGAATTTTTTTTTCATAGTTTGATATTTAAGTTGTTGCTAGTATTTTTTTAAGATTTATTACTAAGCCAAATTATAGAATTTGGGGAAAATGGCAAATCAACCATCATCCTTTACTATTTGTGACAAAAAAATTATCATCTTTTTTTGCTAACAAATTAACCACTAAACTTTGAAAAATTGCCGTCACGAACATCACCATTAACTTTCTAAAAATCACATTAACTTTCTCAAAATCATAGTGCAAAAGAACAAATATCCATGGAAAAAAATGGAAAAACTCGTGATTTGAAAATAGATTTTCAGTGGAAAAGAGTTAATATTCATAGAGAATAGATTTAGAAGATTTTGGATTTTGTAAAAGAATGGATTTAGAAAATTTCGGGTTTTATAATTTAGAAGATATTGTAAAAGAATGTTAATATTTGTAGTTTTCATATGATTTACAATTGTTTTATAGTTTATGGGACTTAAGAAAATCACAGTTTGTCTGAATTTTTGTGCGAAGAAGATAATGAATTTTTTTTATTTGCAGATGAACCACGGTGATTTCGTCATCAAGCCGTAGCGGCTTGGTTACAAACCGCAGCAGTTTGTTGTCAAACCACCGCGGTTCCTGGTTTATGGAACAATAACCATAACTTTGACATCTTCACCTTCAAATGATCATAACTTTGACTACGAGTGTCAGAATTGGCTCTGTAAGATCTTAAATCAAAAACCTATCAGAGATCTACGAGATAATACAAAGTTTACTCCATGACCCTCATTTCTCGGGGTCAAAATTGTGCATTTAAGTCCTCAAATTTGTAATCAAAGATTTTAGATAAACCATGAGTCATGAGACCATGGCTGTTTGATGACAAACCGCCGCGGTTTCATGACAAACTGTCGTAGTCTCATGACAAACCACTATGGTCTCATGATAACTGCTATAGTTTCACGATAAACTGCGATAGTTTTATGATAAATTGATATGATTTGTCAAACTGTAATTGGTGAACATGATAACAATAATCATTGTGTTAATTTTTTATAATTTAGTGGTAAATTTATTAAAAATAATAATAATAATAATGGTTAGTTTATTTAAAAAAAAAAAATAAAAGTTGATGATTGATTTACCATTTTTTCTAGAATTTGTTTGGTTTGTTTTTCAATAAATGACATATAAGAAGCGATGTACTCCCTGTGAGCTCACAACCATGACCTCAGACTCGTACGTAAGCGGCCACCCTCTTTTACTCCACGCGATATTGTTTCCCTCTCACCCCATCCTACGATACAATCAGCTCTTTAAGTTTACGTCAACAAACTACATAACCTCTCATACCGCGCGTGTACAGATGCTATGAGCTGCGCTTGGGGAGACGGTTTATAGATAATGTCCTTCCACCTTAAGATTTCCTCTTATTTATCCTAGTCCGTATGAGTTTAGGTCTGCTCCTCCCCTTTCTCGTTCCCTCCTAGTCCTCGCCTCCTCGAAACTTGGTCAGGTCTTCACTGCAAGTACTAAGACTCACTAGACGGAGAAATGGAGAGCTGTTTGCCAGAGAGTTCATCAGCTGACCGGCGGCGAGTTACGAATGAACTGATTCGTGGCCGAGAAGACACCCAGCAGCTACAAAGCATTCTTCAGAACTCAATCGGAGGTGAGATTTCACCAGTCACCCTAGATCTGGCCCTCAAGATCTTGAATTCTTTTACGAGTACCATTGCTGTGCTAAGCTGCAACGACTCCGATGAGGGTTCTCAGATTCGTGTCAGTAGCTGCCTAAATTCTCCGATGAAGTCTGAGGATTCCGGCGAAAGTTGTAGGAGCTCGGCAGTTAAGGATCAGAGAGGTTGCTACAAGAGAAGGTAAACCTTTATTCGCTTCAAATTCTATGTGATCTTGGACGTTGGGAAGGGAGTACGGAGCTAACATTTTTCCATGATTTTGCAGAAAGACTTTGAAAACGTGGGCAACAGAAGACTCAACCCTCTTCGACGATGGCCATGCTTGGAGAAAGTACGGACAAAAAGCGATCCTCAACGCCCAGTTTCCTAGGTAAGTTATTTAGGTAGACTAGAAAGTACAGACAACTGATCCTGATCGGAAGTTTCTTACTTTGTGGGCAGCCGTAATTGATCAGTTTTTGTTTTTTGTTAAAAAACCCAGAAATTACTACCGATGTACCCATAACATGGATCAAGGTTGCCAGGCGAGCAAACAAGTTCAGAGAATCGGAGATGATCCTCCGAAATATCGGACTACTTACTTCGGTCAGCACACCTGCAGCGGCGTGTTCAAATTTCCAGAAAGAATTCTGGATTCAAATCCCTCGGATTCCTCCATTCTCGTCAGCTTCCACGGTCCGGTTCGCAACGATGGCCGATTTCCCTTTTTGTCTTCCTCCCCTTCAGTAAAGCAGGAAATAAAGGAGGAAGCAGTGAGCGATGAGGCCTACGTTTATTCCCCATCGAGTGATTATCTTCTATCGACGGATCTCGGGGGTATAGATTCGTCCGGAGACTTATCGGTCGTGTTGTCGTCCACTCTGCAATCCTTCCAAGGAGACGTAATGTCTGAGGTTGATGATTTTTTCAATTGAACTATTGATTCGACAGAATTCTTCTCCGTAGGAACAGTGTAGTCTATCGTAAACCCCATCCCCTGAGGTCCTTCTAATCTATGGTATAGCTGTAGCATCCATCTGTGTTTTGTTTTCTGTGTAGATTGAACTTTTTTCTTTTCAAATAAACCTAATTTGGGGAAGAAGAAATTGTGGTAATCGGCAATTTTGAATGGTAAGTTATGAATTTAAAAATTTTTCCTTTTGCTCGCTCGCTCTCTCAATTCTCTTCTCCCTCTTCGGAATCTTCTTCTTCTCCTCGGTTACCCATTTATAGTTTCGATGGAGAAGACGATGGAATCTCAAACTAGGAGCCTGATTTAGGATGGAAAGATCGATTCAGAGAGTCAAACATTGCCGCCGATTCCAAAACCAGATCAAAATCTTCAACATCCAGCCATTAATTTGCCAAACCCTGCAACCCCATATTGGCTGAAAGTGCTGAAAGCCTTAAAG
Organism: Begonia loranthoides; assembly: GCA_022433065.1. Lineage (NCBI taxonomy): Eukaryota > Viridiplantae > Streptophyta > Magnoliopsida > Cucurbitales > Begoniaceae > Begonia > Begonia loranthoides. The sequence continues at coordinate 12,967,205 of CM039476.1, read as the reverse complement.
TTTCCAGAAAGGTACGCCGTGCCCAATTTCTAGAGGTGTTCTGAGAAATCCACACTTTTGTGATTTAGTGGTTTAGAAGCAAGAGGTAATACAAGCTCCTTGTCATTTTTGTTTCCTTCAATAAAAAAGATGGATTTTTATGTGCAAATTTGATGTAGATTCGGAAATTCTATCAAAAGAACTTAGGATCGGATTGGATCTTGGAGTTCTCTTTTATGGAGAAATCAAAGTGCATTGTTAATGGTTGGGTTTGGGCAACCAGACCAGCACACCATCAGCCCAGTCTATGGATCATTTTCGGGCTCGACTGGACATTTTTTCGAGGTCAGCCATGGCATTTTTTGATGTCAAGTTTGTACTCAAATTTTGCGTAAGATCCTTAAATTAGTTTCTATAGTTTTGAGTTTCAATAACTATTTTGGGAATTTTGATAAAACTTTTGATGATTATACTATTTTGAATGGCGAGTTAAATTGAGTGGATTATTTAGGGTGTTAGATTTGGACTACACCTGTTTGAATGGTACATTGATTTGAAATTTATGCATCGTTTTATAAAATTTATTTTGAAATGTATTCACATATTTATTTTATATTATTTATATAAGTTTCACTGGACATGTTTTCTTTGAGTATGCATTATTTTTTTTGATAATTTCAATAATGTAAACCAAATTTGATCGATTCATGAAAGTTTTATTTTGTTACACATATTTGACCATTAGAGAATGTGTTTGTCTGTTAAATAGAGTAATGAGTCAACAGTATCTGTCACCTCTCTAGGTGCAAAACTAACAACTTGATTTGGATCGTTCGCGACTTTATAATCGCCTAGTTCACTGTTATTATTGTTTATGCATATGACATGATATGCCCAGAGTTCGTGAGTGGATTCATTTCCACTGAGATTTTAAGTAAATACCACACTTTAGTGTAATGTTTTGAAACTTGTATTACGTAATATTTCTACTCAATTTTTATAAAAATGTTTTAGACTTATCAAACTCATTTATTTTTCTTTCATTCTATGCTGAAAGTAAAACTTTATCTCTACTCAATTTAGTCGACTCTCTTCAATGGCTCTCGCATTTATGAGTTTTAATTAGGGAGATTTTGAGTAACCGACCTAGAAGAAGGTTTGATTTTCATTTTCTTTACTTAGTGTATATGAGAGTTTTATTTTTGTGAAATGGTGACTCTTCGTAGCAAATAATGCAAGCTTCAAGTCCGTACAACGTTATTACAGTGCGTGAGGTGCTAAGATAGAATATTAGTGGTAGTGGAGATTTTCATATTGTTTTCTTTTCATTGATATGACATAAATGGTGGTAATTGCTGTAGAAATTCTACATCCCTAAAGTGTCATCAAGAAACATGCTAATAGTAATAGGTTGATTGTTTTATTATTTGTTCCAAAAGAAGGTAACATTAAAAAGTGTACCATGATTGAATCTAGTAATGGTGAAATAGTGGTTCGGAAAAAAGAGAAATTCCAGTTGTAAGATATCATAGATTGATTGTTTTGATCTTCCGAAAAGGAAACAGTTCTTTAGAAATTATTTTCTTGATCCAAAAAAGAAAGTAACTCGGTTGTCCCAATAACTAAAAGGAGTAGGGTTATTGAATCTAGGTGAAGATTCGGATGAGGAGAAACTGTGTCGAAAAAAAGAGAAATTCCAGTAGTAAGATATCTAATAAAATCATCGTTAGAATATGAGTTTAAGCAATTCACTAACGAGAGAAACTGTGGATACTGTAACACTATGTTGGTGTCTTCTTTATGATAAAGCTGGACGAACAAATTTTCATATCTCTTTTTATCAATAGATCGTTTAATATTTGAATTCATGTTGATTAATGATAAAGTTCAGGGATTTGAATTCTCATTGATTACATTATGACATTTGAATATATTACTAATATTTAGAACAGCTAGTAGAATACATTTCACGTTCCCATTGTTATCAAAGCCAAGGTTGAATGTATAAAATAGTACTACATTCCCCACCTTTGTTTATTATAGCATATAACTCAAAACAAAGTTGGCCATTATTAAAGGTGCTATAAAGGCTACTGAATGATCCATCCATCATACTTTGTTCTATCCAATAATTGTCACCGTCGAGCACACCGACTTCAGACTGATTTCAAGAGAATCATTTCTAAAGATTTGATAGTTTATATCCCTTGAACAATGATAAATCGAAGATTTACGTGCCTGAGAAGATTGGAACTCAACCCTAATGGCTGGATTAGAAGGAAGAAAATAAGGAAATAAAATATAATTAGTAATTTAAACTTTGTACTTTGGAGTTACGTGCAATAAACATCATGTAATTTGAATTTAATTAATTTAAACCCTATACTTTAACGAGGGTGAATATATGTAGGTAGGAGTGATTTGGAAGCTTCTTCTCTAGCTTTGTTAGATAGGATGGAGCTAGAAATATTGATCGACAATGGCTGCCTCTGTCATAACTGCTAAAATTTTAATGGAAAGAAATTTTTGGAGTTAATTTTCTTTCCCAAATTTGTGGGAGTGTTTCAAACCTCCTTATCGTTAAAACAGAAGCTTTTCTTTCCCCTTCTATCTACATTTCTCTGTCCCTCCGCCAAACTTCTTCCTATAAGCAAATTTCTCTCTCCACTTAGGCCAATTGTTCACTTCTCTGTAAGATAAACTTCAGTGCAATTGAAGGTGAAATTTTTGTTCTTTAACAGTAAGAACTTCAAACTTTTTATTCTGGTAGCATAGTGGATCACATTTTTATTAAAGCAAAAGCAAAGCAGCAATCCTTACTATTTTCAGAAAATTTTCACAGAACATTGAACGTAGGAGTAAATCACTTTTGCCCGTGTGAAATTGATGAGGAAGATAATACCTAAATTTTTCAAAAATAGTTTAATTAAGTAATACGAAAATTTTAGAATTTAATAGATTTAATTACTGTTAATTAGAGAATTTTAATGAAGAAATTTAGGAAAAATGACAAATCAACTATCGTACTTTGTGATCAATGACAAATCAACAACTAAACTATTTTTACTAACAAATTAACTACTGAACCATGGAAAAAACTTGCTGCTAATATTACTGTCACGTTTGTTGTTAAACGCTTTGATTTTGATTTGCGACAGATTGACGACAATCTGCGGCGGGTTGACGACGAACCACAGTGGCTTGACGACGAACTGCGGTGGATTGACGACGATCCTCGGCGGCTTGACCACTACCACGGCAGATTGATAAGAAGGAGATTCGTTTCTTTCACATAGTGCGACGGTGAATCTTTGCAGGTCGATAATTCTCTTAATTTTCAATGGTTGTGGACGCATGAGAACTCATTCTCCATTGTCTTTCCACAATGCACAGGTAGAAAACATCTGTTTTTTCCAAATCGGTTGACTGAGCACAAAGTTATGGCATTCAAAAGTTTTCCAGTAAACAATATCATTTTTTTTTTTGCCCAAATCTGCTTTGATATGCACCGAATGACAAAACAGATATTTCCTACCCATGCATCACAAAAAAATGATGGAAAATGAGTCCTCAAGCATCCAAAACCGTTGAAAATTGAGAGAATTATCGATATCTAAAGATTCACCGTCACAATAGGTGAAAGAAACAAATTTCCTTCTTATCAATTTGCCGCGGATCGTGGTCAATCCGTGGCTGATCGTCCTCATGTCTAAGAACCCTATCAACGCACAAAGGGTTCAATGGGACAAAACTAGGATGATTTCCCCAATTCTGGCCAACCAATGGTGACCAGTTTTTCACTGGTTGACCACTTGGTCGACCAATTTCACCAGAGAAAAACTATTTTCTGTGCGTTTCACCTGATTTTTTACTCCTATCGACAAATAACCCTGCATAAACTCCAAATCTACCAAAATAAACTAGACAAGTACCTCAGATTCGAGTTTTTAAGCTTAAATCCGAGGCCAAACAATTTCAAACTTAAAACCCTAAAATTGGAGACGAATACTTACTGATTCGTAGACCACCTTCACAAAGGTTGCTCCTCTCAACATCGGGAACCAGAATCCGTTGTCAAAAGTCAACAATGATCTAAACGACTCTTCCCTCTCCTTCTCTGCGACTCTCCCTCTCGGTAGACAACCGAAAAGAGTTTCTCCTTCCAATTTTCTTTCTATTCTTAATATAAAAAATAATAATTATATAAACATATATATTAAAAAATATATTATAGGTTTAATAAAGCAAATTTCAAAATCTTATTTAAAACCCGACTCGTTCAAAAAATTAACTGACAATAACTCTTTAGTTAAAATATTTTTGCAATTAAAAAACCCAATTGACTATTTTACTAAAAAAGCACACGTGGGTCTTACATACACAGTGCGTCAACAAGGATATTTTTCCAGAATAAGAACACTGATATGTGAAATAATTTTGCTGCGACGTTGGTAGAGTTCTTCAATTGTCATAGAAGGAATCCTCTCTTCTCCTTCTCTTTCCCTTCCCATCCCATCGGCTTCCTCTGCCTTTTATGCCGCCTTCTCGTCTCACCCATTCTGACCTTTTTCTCTTTCATCCGCTTGCCTTTTAAACTCATTATGATCTCTATTTCCTCTTCCAAAATTTTGAATCTCTCTCTTCACATTCATCTTTCCTTTTTTAACCACTTGTTAAATTTGGTTTCTTTCATTTTATGTCTGCATTCAAAATTCAAATTAGTAATCCGTCGTGATCATTTTCACATTATGCCACAAGAAAAATAGTAAAATTAATTATTTCTTGTAAATAGATAATGTTTAGTAAATTTACACCCCACATCACCGAATTCAAGCATTTTCAAAGAGTTCTAACTCATGCATAATAACTCTTTTTCAAGAACATTAATTTAAACAATCATGGGAACAGCTAAATTCTATGAAGCTCATGCTTCACATAAAATTTGGGAGATTCAAATTCTTGGTTTATAAGTCTTACACCAAATATAACATGAAAAATCAAGACTTTCTTTCACATTCCATGCCGATATTTTTAGTGAAATCCATGACGTAAAGCACCCAAATCATGGCTATGGTGCATAGCCATAGAAGAACAGGACTAACCATCCATAGCAGCACAGGCAAACTCATGCAGAGAAACCTGCTGCCCATGAAAACCAACAGATATCCTCGTTCTACAAACGTTTCTGCATATTCTCGATACGATCCTCCATCATCGACGCTTAATAATACACAAGAATCAATCAAGAAGCCGAGCCCTAGAGAGCTGAACAAGAAGCTTATCAGCAGCAGAAGAAACGCTGACGCATACTTTAGAACGTAGATCGAGCCTTCCTGTAAACCGAAAAACTCAGAGTGAAAGAGATGCCTTGCCTTGTAGGCATTGTTAATGAGCGCTGCTAAAGATGAGCTTAAAACTGCTGCAATTGTGGCTGTCAAAATGATGACCATCTTAGCATTTCTCAAGCTTTGAACCGCTAGAACTTGCTTTCCTTGACAACCCCCCTGCAGAAAGCCGACCCATTTCATCTCATCGTTGAACATGTACACTAAATTCACTCTTTTTTTAATAATTAATGTTAGGTATACTTTTAAAATAATAAAACAGACAATAACGATTTGATAAGTTAATTTCCTTAAAAAAATTTATTATTTTAATATTTAACCAATTATGATATTTAATTATTAAATTACATAAAAATATATTAACATTTAAAGATAAAAATTAAAAAAATTTAAGAGAAACTGAACTGTTAAATATCATCATTCAAAAAATTAAACGATTAAAGTAATATATATATATATATATATATATTGTAATCACTTTCACGTAATAGAGAAGCAAATCTCCAAAGCTAACGTTCTCCAACTTTTCAAAATTGTTGTAATTTAAAAAAAAATATTTTTACTTTTTGTGACTAAACACTTTATGACGTTAAAATTATGAAATTAAAAGACTAATAAATAGTGTGACTTACAAAGATGTCAACCCATAAGAGAGATATGATTGCAATTCTCTTGTGAAGATAAGATGACCCATAATCATATTATTGTGAAAGCTTAATACATTTAAGAAGAGTTACACAATCTCATATCGGGAGAATAATATATAAATAGAATTCTCTTCCAAACTTATTATAACACGTATTTGACAAATCTAAAAATAAAATTGTGCAGAATTTGATGTAACATAGACAATATTTTACTAGCGAGATAGATAGTCCATGAATATCTATCCAACCATGGTAAAAGAAAAGGAAGAAAATGTATCGATTTGTAATGGGTCGTTCTCCAAGAGATCCATGTCTACTTCGTTGTAGTTGATTTTCATCATGTTCTGTTCAACAAAGTAAATATCCTAACGCAGATGAATACAACATGCATATGAATTACCCGGGTTACGTTCTGAAACCAAGCTTTTCTGCTTCTAGAGTTGATTCCAATGGTGGTTTGCAAAGGTTTTTTCTTGATGAAATGCCACAGATAAGCATGGTAACCCACTGCGAGGAAGAAGCTTAGAGGGACAAAAATGGTGTCTAAGTAAACGTCTCCCATAGATTGAAATGAATGGCTCGGTAAGTGCTCCTATTTTATAGAATTTTTGATGAAAAAGGGAAGTGGGTTCCCTCTCACAAAATGCAATTTTATAATGGGTGTCTAATTTTGAGTAGGTTATGTCGTGGACAATCTATAGTGGACACAGCTAATTAGGATGTAAAATTGGGTTGTTTCGTTGGGAGTCTTAAAATATTTTTTGTAATGGGAAACTCATTGCTTCCACCTCCAAGCACCTCCACAACCAATTTGAGATTATGCTCTTTTCTCATTTATTTATGGGTAAATAACACTGCAAACCCTATAGTTCTGGATCAATGACAAGTCAAATCTTGGAGAATTTTTTTTAACAACTAAAACCCTAAACTATGAAAAATTATCGCCGGCAACCTCGCAGTCAAGTTTTCCGTCCAAATTCGTCAAATCTAATTTCTCAGTTAACTTGAAACGTTTTCCTCTCGATGTCGATCTCGTTCGTCGGCGTCGATTCTTAAAATCGATGTTAGTTCTACCATAAAAATGAATTTCAAAGTCGAAGATTCAAAAATTTCGAACTTTTTGACTGTAAAACGACGAATTTCGAAGAAGAACTGTCCGTTTTAGGTTAAAAGACGATTTTTAACATATAACGGACGTTCGTCATACTCTGACGGACGTCCGTCATACTCTCACGGACGTCCGTCCGTCCGTTATAGGTTAAAAATCGTATTTTGTCCATTTTATTTTTTATTATTAATAAACAAATATTACATTACCGTTTTACCCTTAAAAAAGTTGTCATTATTATTTTTATAAGGATAAAAGAGTAATTTGACAGACAAGTGGCAGACAACTGTACCCCACTTGTCTGTCAAATTAGTCTTTTGTCCTTATAAAAATAATATTGACAATTTTTTAAAGGGTAAAACGGTAATTTAATATTTGTTTATTAATAATAAAAAATAAAATAGACAAAATACGATTTTTAACCTATAACGGACGTCCGTCAGAGTATGACGGACGTCCGTTATATGTTAAAAATCATCTTTTAACCAAAAACAGACAGTTCTCCTTTAATATTCGTCGTTTTACAGTCAAAAAGTTCGAAATTTTTGAATCTTCGACTTTGAAATTCATTTATATGGTAGAACTAACATCGATTTTAAGAATCGACACCGACGAACGAGATCGACATTGAGAGGAAAACATTTCAAGTTAACTGAGGAATTAGATTTGACGGATTTGGACGGAAAACTTGACTGCGAGGTTGCCGGCGATAATTTCTCATAGTTCAGGGTTTTAGTTATTAAAAAATTTCTCCAAGGTTTGACTTGTCATTGATCCAAAACTATAGGGTTTGTAGTGTTATTTACCCTTTATTTATTTATTTATTTTAATTTTTAATTAAAAGTTACACCTACTCATTAATTTACCCATTTAAAATTTCAGTCATGTAATATTTTATGATAGAGTGCCTGTTTGAATTGAATTGTTATTTGCTCTATGACGATAAAGACGGTTCAAAATCAAATAATTGTGAAATATCAACTCATTTTAAGGAAATTATACAATCTCATATTATTTGATAGAAATAGAGGTAAATGATTCATGCATAGAGTTCTTCACACAATCTATTATAAAAGCATTTTTTGTAAAACCAAGAAGAGAACTATACGTTCTGACTCAAAACAGATAATATTGTATAAATGATAACGAGATTTCACTTGTAAGATAAATTATCACATACATGTTAAGCCTCGTTGAAGTTGAGGTTGCGATCCCAAATCTTAAGTCGAACTTGATTGTTTAAGTTGACTAATCCAATTGCGATTATTACCATCGCGATTGAGTGGACTTGGCTCATTTATAATTGAGCTAGATGAGCTTCTGCTCCCTCCAATTAGAGAAATTAACAATACAACCACTAAACTATAGATTCATTGACAAATCAACTACTAAACAATTTTTGCTAACAAATAAAACACTCAACTATGGACAATAAACTAAGCTAACATCACCGTTAACAACGACTTTATTTTAAAAAGAAAATCGTAGGAAGTTTTCCCTTGAAAATATCTTCTCCCATACACTTCGAACATCTTGTCTCATATCTGCCTAATTTAAAAAAAAATTAATTAAAAATTTGAGGAAGATGTTTTTAGAAACGCCTCCCTAAGCTGCGAGTGGGAGGGAATCTCTTCCCCGATTCCCTCATCCTCCATCAATTTTTAAACACCAACTTCTCCCCATGATGTTGCTTCATTCCTCTCATCTCTCTATTGCACTCTCCCTCAGCAATTCACAAGGAATTTAGAAGGCAATCACCTTTGCAGAGAAGGAAGTTTCCACAGCAAGTCAAGTCCTCAACTCTATAATTCTGCTTGTTGTAAATTGAAGTTCTCCAACTGTATGCCTCTCCAATGGAAAGAAATCGTGCAAGTTCAAAGAGGGAGATGCTTTGAAATTCCACGGTCGTGGCAAGGCCTCCATAATCGAAAATCGCTAGGTCGATTTTCCCTTACTCTACGAATTCAATATTTGGCTGAAATCTTGGATTTTTATGCAAATTTGTTCTCAGTAATGAAGGGGAAGAACTGAGTTATTCCGAGTGTGGTTTGGAGGAGGTGTGTGTCGATTCTTGCGACGCAAATTGGAGGTTTCAGTGACTAGAAAACCATCGCTCGAAGGTATAAATATCCAAACTTTTCATTCAACGAACTCTCTGTTTATGGACGTTCTAGTTTAGATAATTGAACTACGAAAATTGTTTGATAAATGGGATTCTCTGTTCAAAAGGGAACCGATGATTTCGTAGGGATGTCGGACGAAGCCTGACAATCTTGGCAAAGGTAGCAACAACGTCTAAGGCGACGTTGTATGCCCTGAATCTTTTACAGGCTAGCTGGCCGCGATCCACACTTTGTTTGGACTGTGATCAAGCTACTAAATCAGACTGCATAATTAGCAGTCTGAGCCTAATGCTCCATATTGGACAAGGGCCATATTGGGTTGTGCTCCAGGCCTGTTATGGGCCTATTTTTGGCCAGATTTTGGGAATTCTTCTACTCAATTAAATTGGATTAATTTTAAATAATAATAGGAGATTTAAGGTATAAAAATTTGACCCTAAATTTAATGCATTCATTTTTTGATAAGTACCAAAACTTAATTAAAAATTCATGGACCATTTGATTTGAATTATTTGGTTTCGAGATAGGGATTTATTTTTATGCACCGCATTGCACAATTTTTATAAAATAAATATTTTGAGACGTGTCTCATATAAAAATGAAGTGTGCATTTTATAATCATCTAGTTTTTATATTATATTTAATTTTTCACTATACATATTTTATTTTAGCATGCATATAAATATTTCTGAATCAACTTGGTAATATGAATTGAGTTCGATAAACCCGATTTGGGGTCTGTTTTATATTACACACATTCAACTGTGATAGAATGTGTTTGATTGTTGTTAACTAGAGTAATGAAACAGTTATATATATCGTGTCATTGGCAACAAAACCCTAAACCTTATCAGGGTATTTATGTGGCTTTCGCGATCGCCTAACATCACATTTATTTTATGATATGCCTATGGCATGGTGTGCCTGAAGTCCGTGAGTGATTCCATTTTCACTTGGATTTTTTTATCTAGTATAATAATGGTATATTTTAATTATGTATCACATATTAGTTAGTTGTTTTAAACACGTGTCTTTTGTACAAATTTTTCTAAAATAAATTTATAAAATATGAGTTTTAAATTCATGTATGCTTAAATATTGTTTCAAATAAATTATTGTCAATTTAAATCTGATCCCTATTGAGTTTAGTCAACTCACCTCAATGACACAATTTCAAGATTTTATCAACAAGACTTTCGGTTGCCGAACCATAAATAAAATTCGGTGAATTTACTTTATTTTCGTTATTTTAGTAACTTTACCTTGAGGACTTTTAGTGAGGTAAATTTTGTGATAAACAAATGTAATTTCTATTTTTATTTTCTGCATAGTCTTTTATTTAGATTATATTAATATGTTATTTGTTATTACTTGTTGGACTTGTTATGCCTATGTTGTTGGATCCTGGCTTATAATTAAATATTTTAAAACTTCTGCTGCTAACTAGTAATTTAAAGTGAAAAAGAGTCAGGCGACTCAGTTCTATGGGTGGGTCGTTCCCCATTCTGTCTGAGGTCTTTTTATGGGTCATGACACTTTACTTTAATACTTGACTAAGTTTTTCAGAATACAAACCAGAGATTCCAACATATTTCTATTCAGAGAATCACCAACGAAAAGAAGTCTTTTTCCCATCAACAACTTCAGCATTCCATTGCCATATAATTTGAATTTAAAATTATAATTTGAGGGAAGAACTAAAGTTTGATAAATCGAAACAAATAAATAATTCTCAACGATCAATCGAAGCTTTTTTCTTTTCTTTCTCGGGATTACTCTTCCCCAAAGGCGTGAAATTACTTAAAAGAATTCACAGTTTGATTGTAAAAATGTCATTTTTCCTCTACAGAACGTCGATTTTCCTCTACGGAAAGTCATCTTTTCTTTGCAAACTGTCGTCTTTCCTCTGCGGAAAGTAATCTTTCATGAATCATATTCTAATGACTCAATTTCTTCAGCGAAAAGACAACATTCCGTTGCAGAAAGATAATCTTTCACAGCGGAAAGAAAATGTTAGTTAATAGAACGTGACATTAATGTTTGCTCCATTTATTTCTCATAGTTGAATATTTTATTTTTTAGTGAAAATTATTTCATGGTTGACTTTTCATTAATCTTATAATTCAGTGGTTGTTTTGTTAATTTCTCTTTACATTATAATTAAAATGCAAGACATGATCACTTAAGACAGTGTTTTCACCCCTTAGCTTAAATATATAATTAAATAAATCTTATATTTTAGAGTCATTAGTAATTTTTTTTAATTCAGGTAATATATTAATGAAATAATTTAAGGATTTGTTTTCCCATACATGGATCGCAAGTGTAACGGTAGCTGCATTTCAATCAGGTAAATTTTCCTTAATTAGATTTTTAAATTATTATTTTTAATTTCCATCAATTATCAATTACCGAAACTACTCTCATCACGCCAGTTAAAGATATTTTCCCCATTAGTACCCACTTTTCATCAGCCTTGGAGATGTCGGTAGAGTGAGTGCCTCGGGAAATTTCTGAGCGGTTGAAAAGCTTGGTGGAGAGGTTTTTTCGATAAGTAAACACCTTTCCCTTTTTTGTTATAAAGTTTTTACAGAAAGAGCAAGGTTCTAATGTTCGTTTTGAATTAGGTTGTGAACTTTGTGAATTGGATTAAAACATTGCAATATGAGAATTGATATATTGGAGATCTGGACATTCTCAAGAGGTAAATTCTAATTGTTTTGTAATTGTTGTTTGTGATGGTCTATTGAAAATTCGGAAAGAAATTTCGAGTTTAAAGTTCTAATTTTTGAACTTGAGATGGTCGATTGTGGATGAATTTGATATTTAACTTCAATTCTATGAACTAATTGGTTTGTACATTCTCTTATCCTATCTCCTTTATTATTGTTGTGAATTATTTATTTGTATGCAATAAATAAGTAGAGTTTAAATAAACGAATATCGTATGAAAACGTTAGAGCGCCTAACGTTTTCATACAATATTAATTAATTAATTATATAATGGGAAAATGATAAATCAACCATCATCCTTTACTGTTTGTGACAAACCTACCACTAATATTTTTTTCATAACAAATTAACCACTAACTTATGGGAAAATGTCAAACCCAACATTGCTGTCACGTTTGCCGTTAAACATGATGATGTGGTGTCGTGGTGGTTCGTATACAAACCGTCGTGGTTTCATAGTTTTTAAAAACTATGCAAATACTTGTGATGAACTGCGATGGTTCAACTAGGAACTGTAGCGGTGTGTCAAGACGCCGCTGCGGTGTCTTGTGACACTGCTGCGGTTTAATGAAAAAACCGCAACGGTTTCATGTCACACCGCTACAGTTTAGTGAGAAAATTGCAGTGGTTATTGGTTTATGGAACTAAGAAACACTCCATCTCTCTCTCTATTTTTAGTGTTTCATGGCTACTTCAAAGTCTCTATTTAGTGTTTCATGGCTATTTCAAAGTCCCTATGTATATGTTTTACAAATCGAATCTTTTTATTAGATTCTTGACCTCTTCAACTTCAAAAGACCATAACTTTCGCTACGGGTGTCAGAATCGGCTCCAGAAGATATCAAATCGAAGCTCTCTCAGAGATCTACGATATGTCATGGAGTTTACCCCATAGCCCACATTTCTTGGGCCTAAATCACTAGTTTAAGCCCTCAAATTTTGCGATCAAAGATTTTAGACAAACCGCAAGTCATGCAACCACGGCGGTTTGACAACAAATTGCCGCGGTTTGTCGTCAAACCGCTGTGGTCTCATGAAAAACTGCTGTAGTTCACAGAAAATCGCCGCGGTGCGATCTCATGACAAACCACGACAGTTTCACACAAACCGTTGCGGTTCGTCGTCAAACCATCACAGTTCGTCATTAAAGCGTTAACGGCAAACGTGACAGCGATGGTAGCCGAGTCAATTTTCTATAGTTCAGTGGTTTATTTGTTAGCAAAAAAAGGATGATGGGTGATTTGTCACCAACAGTAAAGAATGATGGTTGATTTGTCATTTTCCCTTTTATTATTTATACGACTAACTATCGTGTAATTCTATCATATTGTAACATTACAATAATAAATATTTATTATAGTTTTAATAACTAAAATATAAAAAATATATATATATAACATATTTATATAAAATAATTTCATTTATCTATGCTAGGCTCGTTAAGCTCGACTTGTTAGACTTGTTAGGCCGGCTCGCTCGGCTCGTTAGGCTTGTGGCTCGCGAGTCGGCTCGGCTTGAAAATCTTTTTGGGTCAACTAGTTAGGCTTGGTGGGCTCGGCTCTGCTCGGCTCGGTCGGCTCATGTAACATCTCTATCGCATTTGTAGCTTCATCTTCACCTTAAAGACTTCTTCACTTTTTTGTTGTCCTTCTCTTCTAAAATAATTACCAATTAGAGTATTAGAAATGAAAGCTTCTTTTAAATTTGGAGATAATCAAAAGTTTAATGTTTGGGTTTAGGAGTATATTAGATGATATGAGTAGATACAAAAAGTGTAATTACTTATTCTTTGATGAAAAGAATAATAGTTACATACCAAATACAATATTAGGGCTATAGTCCATTTTTCTTAAATACTCTTCACCTTTCTTGAGAGCCTCCATCATCTCTAGAAAGAGTTTAAGTGAGGTGTTTGATAAAAACAGAAGACCTTCGTACTGGATTTGTTGCTCTTCGGATTTCGACATTGGATTTGGGTAAGTAGTTTTTTTATCTCATGATTTTCTTGATTTTAAGTTTATAGAACACACGGGATTTAAGTTTTAACAAGTAGTATCATAACAAATCCAAGTTGGACTATTAGGAAAATCATGTTTCGTTGTTTAAATTTAGAAATTGGTTGAATCAAAGCATGTTTGGTTTGGAAATTTCAAAAAATTTGAAATTTTGGTGATTTGCATATCTATTCTCCGCAAAAATATACATAAATTCGGTTGTTAGAATCAGATTTCGGTGATGCACGTTAAGGTTTGTGTTCGAACTAAGTATTACAGTCAAGAACAAGCACATTTCGCTGTTTTTGTGTGAGTTCTTGACTGTAAAAGTGTGCTAGAGGAGAAGGAAAAGGAACAGTCATGTTTGGTTTTCTGGTGACTGTTTTCTTAACGCAGCTGCACCGGTTTGGTCGCTACTGCACTCTGCCTCTATAAGACGTTCATTCAATAAAGCACTGGCCCGCATGTTTGGGTGCACCAGCAGTGAAGTCTTTGACCTGTGCTGTTTTGTGGGAGCGCTACTGTGCTGATCTGGGCGCTGCAGCGCTAAGACTTTGTTTGGAGCACTAGCTCGTATGCACTAGCGCTGAGTCTCTACTAGAAGTCGTCATGTTCGGGCACAGCTCTACCGGTTTGGGCGTTGCTGCATTGACTCTCTATTGGCGTAGTAGCACTGGGACTCTATCAAATCTGAACACTGAGAGCGCTGGTGCGCTGGTTTTGGGCGCTACAGAGCTCAAACTTCAGACCAAACTAAGTGGTAGAGCGTTCCCACTAGCGCTATAGCGCTTGACCTATTTTTCAAGCAATTTTTGGAGCTCCGCGGCGCAGTCTCAGCAGCACAGCTGCACATCCTCTTCGAGACTGCACAATAGCTTTGCATGTCTGCCTAGCATTGTTATTGCTTATAATGTTTGGCCCTCGTGCGCGTCTGGAATATGCAATTTTATGACTCTTTTAGGGTGCAATTAGTATATTTGTATATCAATGTTGATACTTGTAGTCAAGAGATTAAATATGAATGTTGTGTCTAGTTTCTTGTTATGGAATGCCCTATTAATTTGAGTCATTATTTGTTGATGAAATGCATATGTTTGTTGTCGTAAGCTTATTTTATGTTATTATTTACTTTGTTCAACTAATTCTTTTGCTGGTAGTATATCCGCATATGTGAACCGCACAAATTTTAAAATTTAGAAAGAGAACATGATGATAATTCTCAGCTCCTTTGATCGTGGTTGTGTCCACTAAGAACAAAGAATATATATAAAAAAAAAAAGAGTCGCAAGTGCTTCTTCTAAAAAGATACCTACCTATATCATCTTCAAATTTTAAATTTAAATTATAATTGATTCTTAACACTTGTGATAAATATTTCAAATTTCTTAAATTTTCATGTAGTACACATATCAATTATCAAATTAATTAGACGCTCTGACTTGTTAAGATTGCGGAAATCAAAATTCAAATACGAGCAAATCTTATCCTCCTTCAAAACCTCCTTACTTCTAGGAGAAAATTGTTTCTACTTCCTCCTGCATCAATTATCCTCGCCTTGAATGAAAACTCCTATAAATCCTCCTTGTTGCAACCTCAAATTATCTTCCCCCTTTGCAGTTCTACTTATTAGATAAAATAATATGTTTTATTTATATATATAACAGACGTTAGAAGTCATGTGCGAGACACGCTTTTTTAAATGGAAGCAGCCTCCCTCCACTTATGATGGACATCCGTCATCCCTTAGTAGACGCCCCTCTACTTAAGATGGATGTCCCTCCGCTTAAGATGGACGTCTCTCAACTTACAATAGACGTTCCTCATCTTATAACGGATATCCCTCAGCTTAAAATGAACCTCACTAGCTTAAAACAGACGTCCCTAAGCCCACAACGGACATCCGTCATATTAAAACGGACGTCCGTCATATTAAAACGAACGTTCGTCATATTAAAATGGACGTCCCTCAGCTTAAAATGGATGTCTCTCAGCATAAAATGGACGTCCTCAAATTAAACTGAACGTCCCTCAACTTACAGTTTCTCTCATCTCTTTTCTTTCAAGTTATGTGTTAATGTTAAATTCTATTTCTTCACTCAAATTACGTAATTTTAAAGGCAACTCATACCTCATGACTTAGATTTCATATCACTTTATTTTAAAAAAATTTATATAATAGCATCTGTATATAGATGTTTCCCTCAATACAATGCATCCATCCATTATTTTCATGATTTTGACAAAACAACAACAACAACGACAACTAGAATATCCAACCAGAATACCATGATAAACAAGTCTACAATAACTCAACTCAAATGCATAATAGTAAACAAATGTACAAATATAAACAAATGTACAATTATACTTGTTGGAGATCGACAACATTGAACCTTAACGCAAGGTTGATTTCGACATGAGAGGAATGCTCAAAAAGGGCCTCTAGAGGGGCTTGTTGTGAGAATGGAATCCAATAACTACTAATCATTAACAGCCCTATGGGGTACAAAATTTGAAATATGTCATCTAGACTAAAATTAGGAGGGGAAATTAGTAGTTAATTTCAAAGAAAAATGAATCTAGCGCAGAGTGAGAAAATGTACCAAATTTTATCTGTAAGAACTATGACAATTACAATTACCTTAGGTAGTATCACTGGTAGCCGTAATGGGTGTGCAAATCAATAGATAACAGGAAACAACTTTGTTTTAGGTGTATCTGAAATTAAATCATATGTTATAACTAGATACAGAAGAAGAAAAAAATATTGTATGAAAGAATAAAAATATCTTACATGGATCCAATCAAGACTTATAAGCAAGTCTCTCAGTTATACTTCAAGTATCTCCTCCTCCTTCAAAGTGTCGCACTACATAAAAAGAAAGCATTTAATAGATTTGTTTTCCATAACAGCTTCTTAAACATTGATTACACATTCTTAAGAAACTATCCTCATAGAGTCAGATGTTGACGTTTTCTTTGGAATGAGGGTCCTTACCATTAAAACATCATTATTATGAAAAAAATACAACACGATGCATGATATCTTAAGCATACAATCAAAATCGAGAATAACTTTGAAATGATATAGTTTCTTACTCTAATACCAATAAGAACAACACGTGTTTCCAAGTTCCTCTTGGTATTTGCACGCAGCAATTTCATGAACTCCTTCAAATTCACAGGCTACAATGATCAGTTTAAGCACTACCATTAGACTACTAAGTGTAAGTTCAATACATTGTACAAAACCAGATTGAAGGCATACAACGTGCAACTTTAGATATGAAGCAGATCTTAGAACTGCTTTCTTTGATGGAGGACTCATTGCCAATATCTTCTGAACTTTGTGGAAGATAGGACGTTTGTCTAATGATAATAGATCTACACGGTTATAACACATTATTATATCTAATTCAGAGAGTTTAAACCAATAACTAACTATTGTATACATTGCACAGATGGAAAGTGCACATGAACTAAAAGACTTATTGGCATCTGTCCGGTCCAGCGTCGGAAGATAGAGAGGCTGCTGGAGGAGCTGCTGGCAAGGCTGCAGGAAGAGCTGATGGAGGAGCTGCTAGCAAGGCTACTGGAGGATCCACACGCCTCTTCAGTTCATCCACGAGAGACTGTTGAGTGGCGTGAAGCTCTTCAATTTGCCTGCCTAGTTCCTTAATTCGGTTACCATGTCTCTCCATGCAGCCTACAATCTGGTTCCACCTTTCCTCAGTCACCGACATAGATAGGACGTACTCTCGTGATATACTCTTGATGATCTTTTAACCCATCACAAATAATCAAATTCAAAATGTGTGCAACATCGCACATGCATGTGTTCCCCATTTAAAACTAACACATTCCAATTTTGAACACTTTTGATCAAATATGAAATTGCTACATCATTTGAAGAAGCATTATCGATTGTAATTGATGCGAACCTAGGGTATACGAACCCTAGACCCAACAACTTTTGCGGAATTAGACGGATCGTCTCACGATTTCAAGATAAAAAAGGGTTGGAACTACGACCCTAGCCAAACCTGTCGACTAGAACCGGAGTATTCCGAAGAGGAGCTTGACCCTAACCAAACCTGTCGGCTAGAACCAAAGCTATCAAATTGTTCGATCTTTCAAGAATCCACTTGAAGAGATCAAGTTCTTCGCAAAGAACTCAAGTGAAGGAAATCTCCCCAAAAGCAAAAGCTCTCAATTTAATTTGTCAAAAGGTTCTAACAATTGTTCCCTAAAGTGCTTTTATAAGATAAACATAAAGTAGATCTAATCCTAAGATAAACTAGGATAAAATAAATTCAAATGTAATTTAAAAAAAATAACTTAAAATAAAATAAGATCTAACTAATTAAGAGCATGTGCACGACATGTGCTCAGTAACTAATTAATGGCATGTGTAGGGCATGTGCTCGGCATGTGCTTGACATGTGCTTGAAAATGTCTTCCCGGCCTATATGTTCTTGGGCCTGTATTTCCTCTATTACGTCATCTCCAATGCTTAACAAGTTTATTGTTCTTGGTTCATGGATCACAAACTCTTTCTCTTGTATTTTCGCCACTAAAAGTTGAAGTTTTTCATTCATCTTTTTTGTCCTTGCTCTAGTCATTGGGCCTCCTATGTCTCTTAACGGATCTTAGTCTTTATGTGCTACTTGGATCACATCAGTAGTAGTCAAAACATTTAATTTCCCATTCAAACAAGCATCTTTCTACTTCTCCACCAATCATTTCACCTTTAAAATTAGAAATCAAACAAAAATTAATAATCTTCTTATGCATGGTCCAATCACTATCAGTATAATTAGCAGTTAATACCATGTAACTCAAATTTTCAATGGAAGTCCATGTATCGGTAGTCAAACATACGCATTGAGATATCTTTCTAATTCAGAAAGTTTAAACCAACAACTAACTATTGTATACATTGCATAGATGGAAAGTGCATATGAACTAAAAGACTTATTGGCATCTATCCAGTCCAGCGTCAGAAGATGGAGGGGCTGCTGGAGGAGCTGCTGGCAGGGCTGCAGGAAGAGTTGATGGAGGAGCTGCTAGCAGGTCTACTGGAGGATCCACACACCTCTTCAGCTCATCCACAAGCGACTGTTAGTGGTGTGAAGCTCTTCAATTCGCTTGCCCAGTTCCTTAATTCGGTTGCCATATCTCTCCATGCAGCTTACAATCCAGTTCCACCTTTCCTCAGTCACCGACATAGATAGGACGTACTCTCTGATAGACTCTTGTTGATCTCTTAACCCATCACAAATAATCAAATTCAAAATGTGTGCAACACATCGCACATGCATGTGTTCCCCATTTAAAACTAACACATTTCAATTTTAAATACTTTTGATCAAATATGAAATTGCTACATCATTTGAAGAAGCATTATCGATCGTAATAGTCAAAACATTTAATTCCCAATTCAAACACGCATCTTTCTACTTCTCCACCAATCATTTTGCCTTTATGATTCGAAATCAAACAAAAATTAATAATCTTCTTATGCATGGTTCAATCAATATCAGTATAATTAGTAGTTAATACCATGTAATTCAAATTTTGAATGGAAGTCCATGTATCGAAGCATACTTGTTGAGATGTCTTTTTAAAGTATTCTTTTAACTTCATTTTTTCTTTCTCATAAATACTAATAATATCTTATGCAATGGTAGTTCTAGAAGGTACGACAAATTTCGGTTGCACATATTGAGAATATGCTCTAAAACTCTCTCCTTCATCAAACTTCATAAGCAATTCATCAATGATAATTATCTTTGCAAGTAATTCTTGATAAGTTGCAATATTAAAACATGACAGATTTGGTCTCACATTATCCATATTTTGAAAGTTTAAAGTCTTTTGCTTCATATCGACATTTGCCAATATTTTTTTTGCAACTACAAATGTGTTTTTTCAAGTTCGATATCACATTATTTGATGCATGACATGCATATGACTATGAACAATAATTTCATTTTGCTCTAGGGTTGCTAAGATCAGTACTTTCAATCCTAGTAAAATGATCTCAAACTTCTTTTTTTTTTCACTTCATTTGACCAAAAGCAGAGTTAGAAGTAGAACCAATTAGCTTAAGAGATATTAAGCTTATTTTGTTATAATGATGAATGAATTGATTATCAATAAGTTGTTTATAATTCAAATATGATTTTAATTAAGCACATTTTGATCTTCTTTGGAAATACCCTCTAACAAGGGTAGTTATATTTTCTAACATGTTTGGTGAAGTCCATGTAGTGAATGCTTAACTTTCGGGACATATGGACTTCATATGAAGCAAAACACAGAAGGCAGTAGACCAAGGCATTGAGGCAGTCGATCGAAAATCTTACAGAGAGCAAGCAGATTTTGAGATCAATTGAAGCAATCAATCAGAGAAGAAAGGTGGTTGACCTGAAATCTTACAGATTGCTCAAAGATTTTGAAGAGTTGAAGCGGACGACCAGTATGGATGTGGTCGATTTAAAGTATTACAAAGGGAAAACATGATTTTTTGAAATGCATTGAAGCAGTCGAGTGAGTAAGTTATAGGTCAACTGGTGCGGTTGATCAGAGCAAAAATTGGTCAACTGAGTAATTGTCAAAAAACACGCAACGGTCATGAATCTGTTAACCGAAAAGATTGGGTGGTCGACCGATCAACAGTTTAGCTGAAAAATCTATAAATAGAAGAGAGCTCTGAATGAAGAGGTACTCGGAAAAGATATCAACGATGAAGTGCTGCACTTTTTTCTAGCATTTTGAGTCTTCATTCCAAAGCCTAAAAATCCTCACTTGTTGTGTATTCATTTGAGTTATCTAGTGAAAGTGAGGGTGTTTTTGTAGAGAGCATTTTCAACGAACAATCTTTCGTTTTGTGTGAGTTACGAAGGAGACATTGTAAGGTTGGATTGACTCCCAAGAAGTTCAATCAACTATAACCAAGAGAGTTAAAGTGAAAAGATCTTCAAGGAGGAGCCTTGAAGAATGGGCGTAGGCGTGTTTGGCCAAACCGCGTTACCAAATGACATATCTCAAATCAATATCTCAATTCCCATGTTGTACAAATCTTAAATTATCACCTTAAAGCAACATGCCACAATATACTAAGGTGACCAACATAATTCATTGCATTGCGTGAACATATTCAAATATTTAGAAACCCCTTTATAAGGAAATTTTGGTCCCTACATCTCTGGTCAATTGTGGCTATGGTATGGTGGACCAAATACACAATAGAATTTTGGGCATCCTTTTTAGTCATATTTGAGGTTTGTTATGCCTCATGTTGGTCGACCAACCTGAGTGCCTAGTCGACAACTCATGGGTTTGATCGACTAACCCCTATAGTTGGGGACGTCAATTGTGTGATAATAGCTAGTCAACCACGTAACATTATCGTTGGATCACGTATTTGTAACACCCCGACTTTTTAAGTGGAACAATTATTAGGGTATTGTGAAGAACATACTCGTTAGATTATATGTTATAAAAATTAACGTAAACAAAATAGAATAAATATTAAGTTAATGAATTAAAATATATAACATTTGGGATTTAAAATGTGAAGGGGATTTAATAAATTAATTAATTGGGTAAATTAATTAATTGGGGATTTTAAGTGTTGGGTTTGAATAATTTAAAGGAGAAATTGAAGAGTGATGAATCGGTTCACTAGGATGAAATCGCGAAGGGAGGGAGGGAGAAAAGAGAGCGAGAGAACGAGGGAGAGGGAGAGGGAGACGACGGGGACGGACAACGACGATCCGGCGAACAACGAGCAACTGGAGGCAGCGGCTTGAGCGAGGCTTCGGCGTGCGGCGATGTTGAGGCGACGGGCTTCGCTGGCTAGGGCTCAAAAACGGGACCTCTGCGGGTACGAGTTTTCGGCGATGGTTGAGCGGGTATTTCCTCCTCTTTTGCATCTCTGCTGTTTTTGTCGCTGATTAGGAACGTTGCATTGTCGATTCTGGATTGGCAGTGACGGCTTCGATGGACAGGGGAGCTACGATTCAAGTTGGACTGGCCGAAGGCCATGGTTCAGCTTGTGGTTCGGTTCTCTTCTCCCGATTCTTTCTCTGCTGGAGACCGATAGTGGTAGGTTGGATGCAGTGGCTGGTCGGGCGTGCTGGGAGAATGTCACTCTCTGCCCTGGGCAATGGCAGAGAGTGTCCCCTCTCTGGTGGTGATATACAGAGATGAGACGGGGGAGAGAAAGGAGAGGCAGAGGTGAGAAGCCTCTCGGTGAGCTTCTGCGAGAGGGATGATGCTCATGGAGATGTTGAATCGAGAGCTGGATGGGAGTTCTCTGGAGCTGGAGGCTCTCTGGAGGCCGAGAATGAAGATGGAGGTATAAGCTTGGAGCTCTCTCTCTAGAGGCTGGTTGTTGATAATGTAATCTGATGGTTGGTAGTTCTGATTTCAAGCATGTAATTCTTTGTTGCTTGGTGAATTTTGTGAATTAGTTGCTGTTGGTTAGTGGATTTTATGAGTCAGTTGCTGTTGGTGAGTTTCCCCTCCCTGTTTTATTGATAATATTGGTTGGTTTAATAACCTATTTTATGCTTGTGATTATGTGATGTAGTTGTTGTTGGTTGGGTTAATAATGTGTTGAGTTTAGGGCTTAGTGCTCTATTGTGAGTGCTACGTTTAATTTATTATTGGATTTCAAAAATGTTAGATCAGAACTCTAGATATTGGAATATATAGAAATCCTATGTTTGGATTGTGTTATGCACTTAATCGTTATTATCTCTGTTGTTGGTTGATTGTGTGTTCTATGATTCATCACTCTATTAAATTGGTGTTCTGTTATTTAGTTAGAAATTTTGGAATAAGTTGTTGTTGTTAAATTGGTGTTCTGTTATTGGAGGAATGACCTGTTAGTGTTGGTTTTGTGACTTGACTTGCTAGAATCGATATGCTTTTGTTGATTATGTGAGGGAGTTTAATTATGCGTTGGTTGTCGGGTCGGATTATGTTATGTTCCTGTGATAATGGGTTTTAGAGAATGATAGAAGTATAAGTTTGATACATTGTTTTGGTAATTGGTTATGTTTGGATATTGTTGTTGAGAAATTGTGTTATGCATTTAATTGTTATTGACTGGATATTTCTTGAACGTGGGTTGTGCTCTCTGTTTGGATAAATGTCATGTCTTTTAAATATTATTGAATGGAAGAATTTTGTTATGTTGGAATATTTTAATTAGATTGGATGTTACTCCTCTGTTGAATTTATTGGGAGCATTGATCATTGGTTATTTGCTATGTTATGATTGTTGGTTGTTTTCATGTTAGATGTTGTTTCTATCAAATTAGAATAAATTGTGAGATAGAAATATGCTCTGTTAATTATAGTTAAGTAATATTAGTTATGTGTTATGATTGTTACAAACTAATATGGGTTGAGACTTTTAATTGATTATTGAATTTGGACTCGCTGCATGAATGACTATATTGAGATATAAGGAAATTGCTATGTTAAGCTTATGTGTGAATTATCGAATATTACTGATTTGCAAATTAGTTACAACTTAATGTTTGTTGTATTGTTACAATGGAACGTTGATATGCTAGAATTGGTTAGTTAATCGGTTACGTTGGTTTATGCTATTAGTCTAATATTTATGCTGATTAATATCAAGTATAATGTATTGTGGGATACTGTGAGAATTAAGTGAGTATATTCACGTTAATAAATGTTTTAAATGTTTGGACGATTCAACTGTTGTTTTGTTAAGAATACATTGGTCGTTGTTGGATATCTACGGTTGTCTTGATTGGGTTATGGATTAATATATTCTGAATATCAAAAGTTAAGTCGTACATTGATTGATAGTTGATGTCGTTGATTTCATACCCTTCTTGGACATTAGTATAGGTCGTATATTAGTATAGGTCGTTGGCTTTGTTTGAGTACTTATTATGTGGGTGATGTTAGGTATAAAGAAGAAGAGAAGAAGGATAACAACGGAATGCTAATGCGCGTTAAGATTCAAGATAAGGAATTTGGGTGTGTTTTGGCCATTGAGGCCCTACACCACAAGTAGAGTGCGTGAGTTTTACGTTAGTGTTTTATAGCTTATTGTAGATAAGTGATATTTCCCTTGGTTGTTAGTTTTCCTGAAATTTATAAATATATTGCTGTTATTTCCTGCAATTACTTCTTTACTGCATTGTTAGTGATAATTGTGACGAATGTGAAATGGGTGAATGATAACGATTATGTGAAGTCTAGAGATCAGCTAAGAGTTTTACTTTGTGATGGATGTTTACTTACTGTTTGTTATTAACTATAATGCAGTTATTCCTCTCGCTATTGTTCTGCCACCACTTTATTAATCTAGTATGTTTAATTGCTAATTAAGTTAGTTAATCGTTAATTAATTCAGCATGTTGATTAAGTTAGTTAATTAAGGCGTGTAAGCAAGATTAAGCAAGATTAATTGGTGTTTATAATCTTCCGAGCATGATTAGGAAGTCATAGTTGAAATATTTCCTTGAGCACGTTTAATTGTTAGTTTAGTTAATAATCAATCATGAGCATGTAAATTGATTAATAACTAACTAGGATAACTAGTACGTTTAATAAACTAGCATGTTGATTTACTAATGTATGCCCTGTGTAGTTGCCTAATCAATCTTACACATGCTAATTAACTTGAGTAAATAAATAATTAGAGGAGCATGTTAATCGACTAGTTGGGTATGTTTAATTTACTGGAATTATCCTTGATGCATGTAACTTAATTAGAGCGGATTAGATTAATTAATCCGGCTTAAGCTAAGAAAGTTAAGCATGCTAATTGCCTTAACTAGAGTAGTTAATCAACCTAAGTATGTTAATTTGAGCATGTAATCAGTATGTTAAATTGTTAAGCATCTAAAGCATGTAAATTAACTAGTTGATTAATTAATAACTAAAACCTTGAGTACGATGACTAATTAGAGCATGTAATTAATTAGGAAAATAACTAGACTATTAATTGTAACATGTTTAATTAGTTAGAATAAAAGCATGAATAAGAATTACCAATTTTCAAGCATGTTTCCGTTATTCGTTGTCTAAGCATGTTTTCGTTAATTGTTGTTTAAAGCATATTTCCATGTTTAGTTTAGTTTAACGAGAATGCCTAGTTAATCGTAATTCATCGCATGCCTCTTTATCGTCTATTTGTTGTATGTGCAATTTCAATTATAGTTTGCCTTCAATTACTTTTATTTCAATACGCACTTCAATTTCATAATCAATGCTTTACTTTACTAGAGAGTAGAATGATAAAAAAGATGAAAAGAGAATGAAGTAACGTGAATAAATTAAGGGTCTCAAGAATCTTACTTATTATGCGAATGGATGTTTTATAATTGTTTTTGTCATTGTTTTCTTGGTATTGCTTAAGATATCGATTATGATTACATGTCCTTAGTATGTACTTTCTACTAAACCAAGTATAATTAGTTAAGTAGAATAAAAGCATGAAATTAACGTAGGAGCATATTAATAACTTATTAGAATAATGACTTAGAAATATAAATGTAGGAAGCATGTAAATGGACTAGGAGATTAATTAGGCTAAATAACTAAAGAACTAGAATAATCATCTTATCTTCCTGAGCATGTTTAGTTTATTGTTCATTCGCTGTCTTAATTTAATGTTATACTTGTTTTCTGTTGTGCGCAGTTCCTTCATTCTATTATGTGCTTTACTTTTTTTATATGTGTTTTCAATTACCGTTACTTTAATTAAATGTGCACTTCAATTTCTAATTATGAAGCATCATGCATCATGTTAGGTTGAGAATGTATGGTCATGCATCATGTTAATAGAAACTAATAGGGAGTGCCACGGGGTGGTACGCACACATGCATGAGTGAGGATAAATGATGAAAATGGGTAAAACGATAAGAAAATAAAGGCCTCTGTGGTCCGATAGCTTAGCCCAGCACAGACACAGAAAAGAATAAGGGAGTTGAGAGATGGTGGGGTAAGTACGAATCAGCCAGATAGACAGGATTTAAAAGAATGTTACCTTTCCCTTGTCGGGACTGCGAAACTGTCTACCCTAGGTGGTTGAAGCCAACAAAGATCTAACCTACTGCCACGGATTTCTCCAATCTCCAGCTCGAAGTATGAGTAACGAACGACGTAAAGAAAAGTAATAAAATGAATGGCTAACGAAAGGGTTGGTTTGGGTGGCCTCCATTCCAAATGAACTAAAGAGAGTCATAAGCATATTGCATTAACCATTTTCCTTACTAGGCCATTAGGCTCACGTATCACTTGTGGTATAGGTACAACAACGAACAAATAATAATAGCTTCATATGCAAGGAACGAGGAACAAATAATAAAGCAGAGGTGAATGATTTGCACAAACGAGATTCAGAGCTGGCCAGGCTAAGAGTAAAACGAGAAACGGTTGTAATCATATTAAGTTTTAGTATTTTGTACTTCATTGTTTAGATTCCTTTTACACGATTTAAATACTCTTCCACCATGATTTACAAGGGTTTATTTCTTCACGCTTCCACAAGATTTTAAAACAGGTGGTTCTATGTTATTATTTACGCTTTCGCATATTTTATCAAAGAGTTTTTCATAACGAGTTTTAAGAAAAGAGTCAGTAGCGATCCAGTTAGACGAACTCTGATACGTTTTGTTTTAAAAAGAAAAAAATTTCAAATTTTTACACATTTCAAGGATTTACGAAAATTCGGGTCGTTATAGTGTTGGTGTCAAGTTGACTGCAGTTAGTTGTCCAGATGATAGCATCTAATTTATAGCCGACCATGATCACTTTATTTAGGTTGACTACTCAAATTGTCGGTCGACTTCGTTTGTTGTTCAATCATTCGTACCTAGCACCTAGTCGACCAAGAATTGACATTCAGGTCAACTACGGTTCCTATAGGTCAACAACTACGTGGTTCTTTACAATTGTGTTTTGGCGCCTTGGTGTTACGCGCCTCGACAAGATTCATTCCTAATTGTTAAGTATTTTCCAGATTTTGTTTCTATTCTCGGTATACGACCTAACTATTAACCTAATAGTTTTAGATGGATTTTGATGTCTGTATTATTTTAAGTTCATTGAAGTTTTTTTATTTTGAGTCTATACTTGGGCATATTTTTCCCATCAGTAAGAAGACTCACCGTCGTCGAGGTAGGGGTTTCTTTGCTTATATTTATACATGCATCATGGTTTTCAAGAATCTTATCCTGTGATAAACCACATATAAAATCTGCATGTCATGTATCTAGAACATGTTAGTTTTTATGTGATATGTACGTTTGTTTTACATGTTTTTCTTTAACATGCATGGTATTTAATTTTATTTACGAAAGCTTCCAATTGTATTAAACTTGCAATTAAGGTCGCTTTTTCATTGTATACCTTTGATTAAGTGAGAAGTTGTTTACACATCACACAATATATTTGTTGTGGCAGTTCACAATGCCATGTCTTTGGGTGAAAATTCGTAAAATTGGTCAGGGTGTTTGTTACATCATGACTAGTCATTAGACAATCGCTTCTCTTCCATATATGCCTTTAGGTATCGTTGTGTAAAGGTCATTGACTTGATCTTATTTTCAAAGGGAATGGTTGTGTGGTTATTTTTTGTATATGCTACAATGTAATATGTAGCAATAGTTTTTGTTATTTACCCTGCCAATGGTTAATGGAACAAGTTTTAAAATGGTAAAGAATTTTATCAATAAAATACATACATGCTCACACTTATTAACCATGTTTTCAACTTACTAATAAAAATAGTTTTTCATGCAATGGGTATAATGATAGAATTTCTATGAGTTTAATCAGCTTACTAACTACTCTTTTTTCAAAGAACAATTATGTTGGTCGAGATCATGAGAAGTTGTTTTCACATAGTTTCCTTGCATTGTTTTTCTTTCAAGAGTGTTTTATTTTCCTTTGGTGAGGATTTCTTTCATTTCATTATTTTAAATTTTATTATGTACAAATTATATCAATGCTTCCACACTTTCTTTCCTTGCATAGTATTTCGTTTGCATTTAATTAATGTGTTATTTTATATTATTATGATTTTTGTGTGGAACTCGGTTAATCTCGTGTGTGTCTATATATATTAAGTCTTTCTCAAACCAAGGAACATGGTCTTAGAATTGGGTGTCGGGTTTCGAGGATTGGATTCGTCAACCTGGCATTTCAGACTTATGCTTTCTCTAAGTAATGACATTTATTTACTATCTACATTCATATTGATGACAATAGATTTAATATACAAATCTGTAATATGGACGTGCAACAAGATTAATAAAAATTTGGTCTCAAACAAACATTAAAATTGTTAGTTTTTGAAATGACCACGAAAGTTGAGCAACTTTCAACATCTTTTTAAACAATTGACTTTTTCTCTTTGACATTGACACATGATCAGATTTGATGGCGTTTGGTGTCTCCATCGCTCGTGTTTTGTACTCTTGTGTTTTTGTCATTCGTCAGAGATTAGGGTCATCAACCTTGCAAAATAGCTATCAATGCGCCAGGAGATACCAAATGAACATGAGGACCGTTAATCCATTCTTTTTATTTTTCCTTTTTTTGAATTCTTTGGTAATTTTCTCAACTATTTAGGTGCATTTATCGTAATTATGCACAAGCAATTATATTAATTTGATCTAATTATTTTTTCCAATACATGGTAAAAACAATCTAGTAAAAAATGATAGTTTTAAAATGAAGTTTTATCTGTTACGCATTTTAATAACGCCAAAAGATTATGTTATTAGGCTTATAATATATATGATAATATAGGCGAGTAGACTGTGCCGTGCCGTGCCGTGTAAAGATTATGTTACAATTTGCTAATAATGGGAAAAATAATAATTGCACCACTTTATCATCACCTAACAAGAATACTTTAGTGAAATGGCTTCTTCTTCACAACCATAAATAGATTCAATCTCCAACAACTTTCCTCACTCCTCACTCAAAAATCTCTTATCAATGGCAAAACTAGTACATAGTTTTCTCTTTGAGTTCTTGCTTTTCACTTTGGCCTCCATCGCTTCGGCTTATGATCCTGGCATTTTACAGGACTTTTGTGTTGCAGATAATAAATCTAATGGTAAGTGTTTGTTTCTTTGGAGATTTATTTGTAAATTTTTTTTTATTCCACCTAACAAGTGAAATTCTTTCAATATGGTAGTATTTGTCAATGGAAAAGCATGTAAGGATCCATCAAAGGTGACGATAGATGATTTTATATATCAAGGAATAGACAAATCTGGAAATACTACAAATTATTTGGATTCAAACGTTACTATCATAAATGCCGACGTTTTACCTGGTCTAAATACTCTTGGTATTGCCATGGCACGTGTCGACTTTGCCCCTCATGGCCTTAATCCACCTCATTTTCATAGTCGTGCCTCTGAATTATTTGTCGTCCTCGAAGGCACTCTCTATGCTGGTTTCATCACCAATAATCCCGACCACAAGCTCTATGCCAAGATATTGAAGAAAGGAGATATAATTTGTTTCCCATTCGGCCTCATCCACTTCCAATTGAACATCGGAACAACCAATGCCCTCGCCTTTGCGATGTTCAGTAGCCAAAACCCTGCTGTTCAACACATCGGCCAAGCCTTGTTTGGATCTGAACCACCTATCAAGTATAAAGATGTTCTTACTACTGCCTTCCAAATAAACAAGAAAACTGTTGAAGGTATTACGGCCAAGTTCAAAGTGATTGATGCAGCTGAATGAGTTTACCATTTCAACAATGTTGGAATTGAATAATATTGTGTATTATCTCATTTGTTTATCTTACCTTGATTAATTATACAAAATAGAGTGCTTTCTTTGTTTTCGTCTTTGAGATTTAAGATATGGTGGAAAAAATAATAAAAATACATGACAATTCTTATTTCAATTAAATTTTCATAATTTTATTCCTCCCATTAAAATCTTTTTCGTATTTCTTATTTTATTTTTATACAGCCTTTCTTTTAATATCCGTTAGTGACTTTACCAATTTGCTTAATTTTTTGCAATTTCTAAACTCCTCAACCAGGTAGAATAACGTCATTTAATTTTCTGTACTATTATATATAATTATTATGTCCTTTAATTGGGGATTTATGGGCAGCAATTTCTTCTATATGTGCTTCACTCATTTTCGATTTTGTGGTTAATTCAATGAGAGTTTTGATGTGTGATTAGAACGCAAGTGTATATTATCGTTGATAGTCATGGTGAACATTTTTTAAAGGAAAATTAACCTTATAGATCATATAGTTTGGAGTCAATGACAAGTCAAAACTTGAAGAAAATTTGCGGACAACTATGTAATATCCCGGATCTTTGTAATGTTAAACATACAACTTAAGTGATGATCTTAGGGTATTTGAAGCTAAAATAGACGATTAAGGTGTTGGTCAAGGGAAACGTATTTGGATAAAGTGGAATATGATACTTCGAATTATGTTCATATTAAGCTTAGGTGAATGATTTAAAATTTATTGGAATTGACTTGGATAATTTAAGGATTGGTAAGAGAAACTATATTTGGATATGGTAAGGTTAAGAATAATAAGGTTATTAATATTTAAGAGTATATTGGGTGAAGGAAGAATTGTGGATCATATACCTTTAAGTATAGAAGAATAAATTTAAGGATAATTTGCAAAAAATTGTTTATGTTTTATTAAGGATAAATAAATAAATAAATAAATAAATATATATATATATATATATTTATATTTGAAGAAGAAATAATATTGTGGTTGATAGATTGGAATGAGGCGGTCGATCGTTGAAGGTGTAAAATATTATAGACTTGTAACCAAAGTGGTACCGGTCGATCATCCAAAGAGAATTAATCGAGCAATAATTCACTGAATAGTAAAATTATAGATTAGCGGTCGATCGTCCATTAAGGCGACGATCAACCGGCGCCGAAGGAAACTGTTATTCTGGAATGTTGGCGATCGATCACCTGAAGGAGGCTGATCGACTAGAGAAATGGAAAGTATCCAGAAATAGAAAAGTCGCTGCCTGGAAATTGAACGAATCAACCATTGACGTTCTGTGAATGCTAAGGGTTGCATCCTTCGGCCTTTCATCTTCAAATGGACGTTGAATGGGTGTTGAAGGTGGCCTATAAATAGAAGATGAATGTGTGTTGCGGAGAGTTTTACAGAAACTGTCCGAGGGAGAAACTGTGAGGATGCTGCTGTGATTTAAAGAGAGAGAGAGAGAGAGAAAGAGAGAGAGAGAGAGAGAGAGAGAGAGAGAGAGAGAGAGAGAGAGAAGGTCTGAAGGAAGGAGACCATGAATGATTTAGTGAGAAATTGAGAGAAGGTTTGAGAGAGTCAGAAACTTGAGAGGGGAAAAGTGTGCTGGTAATTCGAGAGTGAAGAGGGAGAAAGAGACTATGAAGGTGGAATTCATGTACTCTTTGGTGCTTTAGGTAACAGACACTCTTCCATGAGTTTTTGTTGGAGTTTGATGATTTTGCTTTTATTAAGTTCTTTATTGATCTGTAAGATTCTACTCTGTGGTGGTTTTGGTCAATAAACATGTTGAAATATGGTTTTTGTTGGTTATATTCTAGTCTGCAACTCTTTTGATACTTTGATAAGCTGTGTTGGTTAGTATTGTCATGATGAAATACTGTGATGGAAGCATGAAAACGAGGATAAGTCTGTTACGATATGTATTAACATAACTGTTGGTAATCTGTTGATGGTTATGTCGTAATAGCTGTGTTTATTGTTACTATTTCTAGTGAATACTTTGGTTTGATGTCAAGTGGGATAGATTGTTAAGATTATTCGTTTGAAATTGGAAATTCATAAAGCTATCTATTGTTTGTGCTCTATGAGTAGTATGGAATTTGATTACTGTATATGAATGAGTATATTCTGGAAAATTGTGTACACTGCTAGGTTGGTATAATATTTATGTTTAAACAAATTCTAGCATTTGTTAGGTTGCTATGCTTATAAATGAATGTTGGAAAATGGTTGAGTTGTTGGATAAAGTGGAAACACATGCTCTATTGGTTGAAGTATTATTCTTTGAAGTGTTATTTTGTTGGACATGTTAGAGAAATTAATCGGTTAGAATTGAGTTAGTGATTATTTCACTTATTTAATAAGATGTTGTGTACTAATGAATAGGTATTGAGGGAAAGAAACTTTAAGTGCTAACTCTCTAAAGCAAAGGACTTTAGGTGAGTGCAACTGCATGTGTTTTGTCAGAAATAACCTATATCACGGGAATTAGGGTTTGTTTGATACTTGCATTTACTAGATATATAGGATGTATTGTTGATTGTTTGGTGTTAATTGTGTGTTTACTATATTTAAGTTTAGTTCCTTAGTTAAGAATCGATCATGTTTTGAGGATATGGTAGATGGACATGTAGATAGAATTATGTGCTTGCATTCATGCATTATTGTTTTCATAAAGTATATGAAAATAGTTTTCTGCATCGTTTTGAAATGTAACTTAACAAAGTGAATAAACGTAAATAGGTGTATAGAAATGTGGGTTCTTGAGTTGGTCGCTTAGGTGTCTGCCACGAGATGGTCGCCTTGTGCGTAAGCCGCTTTACCATGTCACATCTCTAATACTTGGATGGGTAACTGGAACTAAATGAAAATGGAACACATTTGAATAAATGGAAATGATGTTGTGAGATGTGAGTTTTACCTTGTCAAGTTGACACCTCCAACATCGGTAAAGGTAATGTAATGCCCCGTTAATTTAAAATCACATTTCCTCGTTTTAAAATATGTCATAAAATTTTTTGTTTTATTTATTCATCGTTTAAAATTTATTTTTAGAAGAAAACGTAATCAGAGTGAATAATACGAAATAATAATAGGATTTCAAAACATAATTTCCAAGTGTTCTTAAAAAAAAAATCCAAAGTCCTTAATACAACGTTCGTAACTTTCAAACATTAGAATAGTAAATTACCAAAATGCCCATTCTTCGTCAAAATACCAATATCAAAATACCAACAATTCCTAAATCACGCGAGCCACACCCAGCAGTTCAAATCGGCTGATAACACGAGGGGTCATCCTGGAACGCCTCCTCCGCAACTTGAATGTCATCATCAAAGTAATCACCTACATTACGAGGAAAACAATGAGCCTAATGCTCAACTAGAATCAGAATTTAAATACAATGCAAATGATGCGTGACCACACATTGCATTACAGAAGAGAACTGTTTCTCTTCTGGAAGTTAAGGTGGAATATTCCCTAGAGACATGTGGCCTAACCAGTCACTCCGACGAGGAGATATATCCATTGGCGGTGTTACCACAAGCAGGTATCATCACTTTTGTTGAAGACGTTGGGGGTTTCAGAACGGGGTATTGTGAACCCTAGAATCCACGTAGCCCATCTACTAAACCTACCACCCCTACGTGGGAGGAATCTACCTTATGGAAAGTCACAATTCACCCGAACCCCCACATGCCCATTTACGTATATTAGGATGACATACATAAGGTAAACAAGTTTATAAGTCCTAAGGTGATGCATGAATGTCACAAGGTAAAACAAAGAACAGGATACAAGAGAAATACAATTATCGCAATTACGATTCATGAAACTGAGAACAACACAATTTAGAGACAATGTATGAATTTCATTATCATCATTTCAACCTATTTACTAGCTTTAGTGTCCAGCGAGAATTACAAGTCCTTGAGGCATGCTTTTAACCATTACACGCAAGAAAACATTGTCCATTCAATTTAAGGTTTAAATTCAACATAACTTGACTTCAATTATATCCTTCAATCCCTACATTAAATCCATGGAATTTAATTGTTGGACATACACAAGGTAAGCAACCTATATTCCAGATTTGACTCAATAGAAAAATCCCAAGATAACCCAATTATTATCGAAATCTAGGCTTGTAGGTCACCCAAGATATGTCATATTTCACAAGTGACACCCATTTCCATTTCTCAAAGTTTACAATTCATAGATGACAGAGATTCTAACTTCCACAATTCATACTTGTCACAAAAAAACGATTTCTAGCATTCGACAGTTAAAGCATGGCAGCCACCAATTTCGACTACTT
The DNA here is from genome assembly GCA_022433065.1 of Begonia loranthoides. NCBI lineage: Eukaryota > Viridiplantae > Streptophyta > Magnoliopsida > Cucurbitales > Begoniaceae > Begonia > Begonia loranthoides. The sequence continues at coordinate 12,933,157 of CM039476.1, read as the reverse complement.
AAACAGGACATGGAAATCAAACAAGGTATTCGAAGCAATTCATAGCTCTCAAAGCAATTCATAGCTCTACACTTAATATTGACAACCATACTTATCACTTGTAACCAAGGTAGTATTTGTGACTTATAGGCAGTTCAGATCATAGATAATTTAAGCAATCATACGTGTATAGTTCAAACAACAGCATCACAGTTTTCTATTTCCAGCAATCCAACGAATTTCAGTACCAAAATCAAAGCATCCAAACCAGTAATGTAGGGTCATCCCTTGGCCAACAAAATTCCAAATTCTTACCTTAATGTTCTCTAGCAACTAACACAAGTAGAAACTGCAAAAATGTAAGCAACAACAGCCAACGTCTCAAACCTTCCAAACTTCCAGTAATGTCTATGCAAAGATAGCATTTAGATTAAATGCTCATTACCCATTCATTCCAAATCTGAAATCATAATCAAACCAACAATCTCAAGATTAGCTCTTACCTCCACGGTGGGAAATTTCCACAGAAATTCCTTCAGAGCAATAGCAGTCCAATTACCCTTCACACTCACAATGCTCTTCTTTCACACACATATCACACTCAACCCTTAACAATTTCGTATATCCAGTTGCCAGAGTAACCAGGATATAGACTTACCATTTATAGACGAAGGAAAGGGAGGGAGAGAAAACTGGAGACTGAGCAACTACAGGGGATAAGCTGACAAATCACCCAATTCAAGAAAAAGTGGTCTAATGACCCATTGCCACATGGAAAAGCTTCCACAACCTCAGGGGAGAGCTGGACACTCCAGTGGTAGGCTGGAGAGAGAGATTTTGTAAAGTAGTTTACGGAATCGAAAGAGAGAGAGAGTGGAGACTTAAATAGATTTCGCAGATTTTCTGGCTTTTCGGACGAGACCAGTCGTTCGAATTCGTTTTCGGACGAGACGGATGTGTCCAAAAATGCACCAAAATTGGTACAGATTCATTTCCACTTCGTCTGCGTCATCCGCGCCAGATTTCAGACGATATAGACGTGTTCGAAATGTTCCATAAAATTGTACAGATTCAATTCAACAACATCCGCGCCATCTACGTCGTTCGGACCCTATTTTGGACTTCGTCCAAAAACTCACCATACACCTCCTTCTCAATTTTTACACTTCAAATAAATTTTCAACTTTAACCGTATACTTGCCAACCATAATTTAATGTGTATCATCATGCAACATGATATGATATACATATGTATTAATTATCCCAATTTAATACATCGATAGACGGGGAAAAATATATTTTTGAGGTATTACAAGTAATGGTAAGGGAAATGGTAATAAAATAATGAACATTGAAAACTGTAAGTGTTTTAAAAGAGCATTGCATGAGCATTTTTATATTTATATCGCTTACTAAGCTCTAGGCTTACAGTTAAATCTTGTGATGTAGGTGAGGAGCCTATGATTGGATAAATTTTGTTGAGGACATAGTTGATGGAGTGTTACAGTGTTGAGCTATTTGTGTTGTTGGCAATGTTGACCTTGGTGGCTTATGGCTTATGGTGTTTTTATTATGTTAAGTACTTAAAATATTTAAGTAATGTTTTATTTGACTTTTCCTTAAAGTGGCGAATGATATAGTTTTATTAAATACAGACTTTCGCATTTCGTTACTCTGAATTTTATTCGGTTAAGACTTCCACTGTTTGTTTACTATGGTTTTCCCTAGCAAGTGTTTTAAAAGATCAAAAAATTTTATACGGTAAAAAGAACGCGGGATGTTACAAACTAAAACCCTGAACTATGAGAAAAGAAGAACACCAACCTCATAGTCATGTTTCTCAGTCAAAATCCAACGATGTTAACACCGCAGTTTCGTTAACATGAAGGATCGTCGAACAGAGATGTCCAAGGCAGGAACAACGGATATCCCGCAACGATGAGGGATGTCCAAGGCTAATGCAACAAGGTGATGAAGGAGGTAAATTATTGGGGGACGTCCATCTTGCCCATTGGATTGAGGGACAGATGCCCCTCAATCAAAAAAGACAGTGAGAATGGATTTAGGTTATCCCCGAAAGGCACCACAGACGATTGTTCATGGCTATTGGATTGAGCAACAGACGTCCCTCGATCGGAATGGACGGCCTAGATGGACGCCAAAGGCGTTAACATTGAAAAGGGTCACGTGCAAGACATCCACTTTTTTAAAAGGCGCAGACACCCTCAATTAAGATAGTCGCCCCTCGGTCCACAACGGACGTCCCTCGACTTGATACTACATCATTCTGCCTATAACAGACGTCCTTAGTCTCACAAAGGACGTCCCTCACTTACGACTACATTGCTCAAGTTGAAACTAACGTTCGCCTTTAGTCGAGGGACTTCTCTGAACGCTAAACAATATCGTTTTTCATCGCAATGGACGTCCCTCATTCGTTGTGTGAACTTGAACCATAGCGGGCGCAGAGGATGTAATATCCTGAATTTTATATTGGAATTTATTGAAAAAATTTTCGAGGTATTACCAAAGACATAATCGTCAATTATTATCGAACGATATTTGAAATAAATTATAAGTTTAAATTAGGTTAAGAATAATTTAATTAAATGAAGGATTTAATTAAATTAGTAAAGAGAAATTTAATTGGATAAAAATAAAAGAGAAATTAAACCAGTTGAAATAGGGCTTTTGGGTCCGGTTTGTTGGTTCGGTTCATATGAAAATGGTGATAAAAGGGATTTGGGATTTTGTTTTAGTTAAAGAAGAAATAAAAGATAAATAAAAATAAAAATACAAGAAAAAAAATAAAATAGAAGGGAAGAGGGGATTAGGGCCATCGACAGAGTGACGAGAAGAGGGAGAGAGGTGCGATCGGAGCTCACAAGGCGACGGCGACGGTGACGAGGCGAGCGACGGGCTCAGACGGCGAGCTCCGGTGCGTGGCCGGCGTGCGGGTTCGCTGTGAGCATTATCCGGCGGTGACGAACGGCGCGAGACGACTAGGGCCCGGGTGTCGTTTGGCCGATTTCAATCGCGAATTTGGGGGCTGCTATTTTCGAACCAAGGTTAGCCACAGTTGATCTCCCTATTAATTGTTGGATTTTGGTTGTGCAGTAGGGCTTCCGTCAACAGCCCTGTTGCCGGGTGTTAGTTGGTCGGTTTGGTTCGAACCTGGTTTGTTCTGTGTTGCCGACACTATACTCAATTTATGGCACATGGATTTTGTCGAGAGAGTAATTGTGCAGCAGAATCAATTAAGGAGGTAACCCTTCCAGCCTACTGTCCCCTGCCGACAGTGGGGGATTGAAGAGGTTGTCGAGAGGAAGAGGCATAAATGGACTCATGGGAATGACTGAGAGCAGAATGGTGAACTGAGGAAGCCGAAGGTTGGAGCTACTCTGGATGCCTTGGTTGCTGGTGATGGCCGAGAGGGGATGGTGAGATTCTATTATTTTGGTTGTTGTCTGTGACGTGTGATTTTGTTCTGGACATACCCTGTGTTGTTGGATGATAAGCATATGGATTTTTGTAATTTACTAATGAACTGGATTGATGAAAGAGTTAAACTATTAGATTTGGGTCAATACTCTTTGAGGGTTGGATGAATATGTTGGATCTTTATTTTGGAAGTTAAGTGCTCTATTGATAATTGTTAAGCTACTTTGGTTATTTCCTTGTGAAGCTTGTGATTCTGGGTTGAGAATGGTTAAACTAATTGTTTAAAACCCTTATTATTGTGCTACTGCTTGAACTTGCGAAAAGTTTTGTGTTAATTGGAAAAGTTACCTTCTGTTAGTAAGGAAGAAAGATGAATAAATGTATTTCTCTAATATGCTGAGGGTTATCATGTTGGATGATCTGATTAGATATGATAAGCTGTTGGTTGTTGTCTGGACCTATTTCTTTGTGAGTTTGGATCTTTTGGATGCGGGTCATGATGGTTTAATATAGAGTTTATTTGATAATGCTTTGTTGGTATTTCGAAAGCCTGATCATGTTAATGAAGAATATGTTGGTTTAATTTAGTAAAAACATGAACTAATTGGGGAAATAGGAAGTGTAAATTTATGTTGGATTAATTCATGCATGTTGGTTTTGGTTTCGGTTCACTAATTGGAATAGTGACATCATGGAAATTGGGTAAAATAGTTTATGACGATATTGTTATTGGGCCTTGGTTTACGGGCCAATAATTTATAGATAGAATCTTGTTAATTTTCGCTATACGTTAAACTTAGTTCTAGACGTTATTGATTGATTAAGCCCAGTTATAATTAACATACAGTTTTGTTTAGGAAACTCTAGTAAGCGACGCATAATAATTAAATATAGAAAAAGACGACGAATGATTAATTGATTTGATTAATAATTAAAAGTTATTAAATTGTGAAGGTACAAAGAAGAAGAGAAGAAGAATAACGGCTAAACGCTAATGCACGTTAAAGCTTCGAGGTAAGGAATGGGTTGTCTTGGCCTTGTGCCCTACACTCAAGTAAAGTGTGCGTGAGTTAGAGATAGTATTCTTAAAATGGATAGTGATAGTTGTTGATGTTCGGTAGAAATTGTTGTGATATCTTCCTGTGATGTTCAGCTTTGTTTTATATTACATTATGAGATGAAAATGCCTAACTAAATGAAGGAATGATGGTACGAGAGTGAAACGAGTAAATGATAAGGTATTATGTAAGGAATGAAAGTGGCTGAAAGAGTGACATTATGTGATGAAAATGCCTAAGTGAACGAAAGTATGAAGATAAGTTAGAAGAGTTATTGATTTACTTGCTATGTAGTTTTAGTTTGAATTCCTTATGCAGACAGTACCGTTGCATATTGTCATTCGAGAGTGATACTTTGTGAGATTAAATGTAAGCATAAATTAAGTAATCAATTAGCGTGTCCCCATTACTTAAGCAGGTATAACTATCAAATTTACAATATCATTAATTGAGCATGTAATCCGACTAAGTTCGCAAATGGGCTAAGCATGAAATCGGTTAAATGGTAATCTTCTGGAATCTAGTTCATTTGATGTATGTTGTCCATCAAAAGAGCATGTTTTAGTAGTTAAATTCTTGTTGGTTAAATTCGAGATGTGAGCATGAGAATGGTGATCTAAAAGTAAGAATGTGTGATGAAATGTGAACAACGAGGATGTGAATGGTTAACTGAACAAACGAAAGAAAATAGTTTAGTTAACTAAACAAATGAAGGAAAAGGTTTAGTTAACTAAATAAACGAAGGAAAAAGGTTTAAGGTTAAGATGCATTAACGTTGTAAACTGTTTCAGATTTCTAGTGTTTTCTTTAAATATGAGTTGTGAATATTATTTCTTAGTCCTGAATAAGAACCTTCTAGTTTAGCATGATTAGTTAATTATAATTGTCGTGTGTTACTTTTATTGCCTTGTTCGCTGTGTGAGTTCAATTATATTATGTTTACTTCAATGTGTATTTTAGTTTCCGTTATAGTGTATATGTTTCATGATAATAGAAACCAAGTAGGGGGTAACCTTTTGGATGGTACCCACATGCATGCGTGAGAAAAAAGAAAAGAACCCTAAAGGCGGGTACATGCCGGGAAAGAAAGAACCCTAAAGGTGGGTATATGCCGGGATAGAAAGAACCCTAAAGGCGGGTATATGCCGGGATAGAAAGAACACTAAAGGTGGGTATATGCCGAAAAAAGAACAAACCCTAAAGGCGGGTATATGCCGAAACTAGAGAGTTGAGGTAGATGGGTAGTCCGGATCTAGCCTAGCTACTAGGATACACCCTTACCATGTCGGGAAAGGGACTAGTATGCACACAGGAGGTTAGAATCCGTACAGCTATGCCATCTCAAAGGAAAACCCTCAATCTCTGGGCTCGATGTACGAGTTTAAAGAACAAACAAAGGAAACAAAGGTAAGAAAAGAGGTTAGATTAGGTGGCCCCCATTCCAACAAGAACTAAAGAGAGAAATGCATAAATTGTTTTTCCCCATCTCCTTACTGGGCGAAAGCTCACGTCCTTACTTGTGGTGTAGGTACAATGACGAACAGATAGTAAGCGAATAAGAAGAAGTAAACGAATAAGAAGAAGAAAAGAAACGCATAACGAGGCAGAGATTGATGATTTCGCACGCACAGGATTGGGGCTGGCAAGGCAAAGACAAAGGAAAGTAAACGATTATGAATTAACGAAACTAAAGGAAAGAAAAAGTTTATGAATTTACAAGTTTAATTGATAAGCGTAATGTTTGAATAAAGTAATTCTTTTGAAAGATTTCTTACGTTTTCGTTGTGATTTACAAAGGATTATATTATAACGTTTCTACCAAAATTTAAATAGATGATTTTAACGCTTCCGCATATGTAATAAGTTCACAATGAGTTTTAAGAAAGAATTAGTAGCGATTCGGATTTACGCACTCTAATTTATGTTAAAAAGAAAAATTTTAAATTTTTATGCATTTTAATGATTTAAGAAAATCTGGGTCGTTACACATCCTTCGTGACTATATAGGCAGAGTTGCATTAGTTCAAATTCACGCAAAAAAATGAGGACGTCCATCGCGATAAGAAACAATATTGTTTAGCATTCAGAAAAGTCTCTCGAAAATAAAATGAACATCCCTCGACCAAAAACAAATGTTCATTTTAGCCTGAACGATGTAGTCTTAAGTTGAGGGATGTCCATTGTGAGACTAGGGACTTCCGTTGTAAGACTAGGGATGTCTGTTATGGGCAGAATAACGTAGTCTCAAGTCAAGGGACGTCCATTTTTGGTCGATAGACGTCCGATCTGGGAAGTGGGACTTTTTTTGTGGGCCAAGGGACGTCTGTCTTAATTGAGGGAGTCTGTGCCTTTTAAAAAAGTGGGTGTCTTGTGCGTGATCCCCCTTCAATGTTAACGCCTTTTGCGTCCATCTTGGCTGACGTGCGAACAGAAGCTTTGACACGAAATGATGTGGAAATGGATTGCGATGGGTGTGATAGTTGGCTTGGGAAAAAATTGTCAATTTTACAACTTTTCTATTCCACCAAAGAACTCCTCTTTGATTAATCAAAAAAGGGAATTCTCACCAACAAGAAAAGAGAGTTTGATTACAATCTTCGATCACGTTCACCAATTGAAATTAGCTAGAAGATTGCAAGAGGAAACAAGTGCAAGTAATTCTCACAACACTTGAACTCTAGGGTTTTCAATCAAAAGAGTTATCAACAATCCAAGAGAAAGAGACAATAGCCACGACTAAAAAGGGGTTTTAATTTCATCAAAAACTAAAAACTTTCATTGAGTCTTGGTGAAGTATAAATAGCCCACCATGAAAGCAGTGCTATTAGGAATAGGATTGGCTTATAGCTATTCCTAATCAATCCTTATCTATCTATTTGTGTAATAACTTGATTTCTTGTAATGGAATTAAGTAAGAATAATTGAAAAATTAATTGGGTGCAATAGAATTTTTTAGATAATTATTGAAATTTATTTGATGGGATTGTTAGAAGTGGTTAAGTGGGGTATTTATAGTGATTAAATTATTAGATTAATTAAAAGTACTATTTATTAATTTACAAAAGGGGGATTAATTAAATAAAAGAAGATAATGGAATTAAAATAAAAAAAATAGAATAAATGAAGGGGAGAGGAAACGTGGCGTTGATGACGGATGTCCCTCAAGGGAAAATGGACGTCTGTTATTGAATATGGAAAGCATGTGATGTTGTTTGTTAAGAGTAAGTAGAAAGCGGCATCGTTCTAATGTATGGGACGTCCCTATTGGACAAAGGACATTCAAAATAGATATAACGAGAATGGCGTTAGTATTAAGTGAGATGGCATCATTTGGAACAAAGAAGAAATGGGAAGGAAAGGACGTCTTTTATGGACAAAGGACATTTGAAATAGAAATAAAGGGAACGACGTTAAGATTTAAGTGGGACGATGTCGTTTGGAGCAAAGGGAGGAAAGGCTTATTGAAGAACGGATGTCCCTTATCGAGGAACGAATGTCCCTCATGGCGAGAAAATTAACGGATGTCTTGTAAGAGAAATACCATATGAACTATGTACCGTTAGATGAGGCCTATGAAATATCGGAAGAACTGTGGACCGTTAGATTAGCAAGGGAGACGTCCATCATTAAATCAAGGAAGAGGTCACGTGCAAGGCACGTGGGAATAAAAAAGAAAGATGAACATGTTTTATGACCATCGAATGAGGAAGCGAATGGAATAGGACCGTAGGATTCGCATCGAGGGACGTCTGTTATGGAAAATGGATGTCATTCACATTTAATTTTTGGGAGTGGCAAATCGTGGTGGCTATGCAATCCTTCAAAAAGGAATCTGCTCCCTTTCAGTTGGTGTTTCGGCTTTCCTTCTACAAGCGTTTCGATTTCATTATCCTTCTTAAACGTTAAGCTGGTATACATGGCATTTGGATGCTATGTCACCTTGGAGTTGTTGGCGAATCTCAAGGACACTGAAACGTCTCAAGGAGATTTCTCTCCTTATTGAAACTAAGACAGAAGTAAAAGTTGAGCACATTCTGAATTTCCTTACGGAGAAAAGAAAGAGCGAAGGAGAGAGGGAGAAAGGCATCTAGAACGTGAAGAAGAGAAAGCAAGCTGCTACTTTGGCATAAAGGGAACCGTACGGTTGTATGAAATCATCAAGTGAGGTAAGAAATAGGGTGTAGTTGGCCAATGGAGGCCCTACATTATGGGATTTTGTTTGGAGTTGATTGTTGTCTTGATTCCTTGCTGTTATATTGATTTATACCTTGTTTGATGATTGATTACTGCTTGGTTTCTCCTTGTAAATTGTTAGTATACTGTGAATAAAAGAAATTAAATACTGTCATGATAATTGGATAAAAGAAATGGGAAGATTACCGTATGTAAGGACGCGAAATGAATTGTTCTATCGAGTTTTAAGACTGTCATATGTTGTTAGTTTGTGATACTAAATTACGCATGAGTTGTCAATTTGCTGTGAAGTACTGTGATATTCTTTGTCTTGTTAATCTATGTTAATTAGAGTGTGATGGATAACTTAGAAATGCCTTGTGATCTATTGGTAACCATGAAGTGTTAGACATAAGAATTTCTTTGAAGTATAAATCTATCAATTAGTATGTGAATTACTCTTTTTTTAATTTAAGCATGCATTGTATGGTTTCAATAATATGTTTCCTTTTGTAGACTCTGTACATTGTTGTGAATTGTATATGACATGACATACATGCATCACGCTTAGTATTTATGAAAATGTTGACATATGCATGACATGTTGATGAAATGAACGAATAAACGTAAATAGGCGTGTGGGGGTTCGGGAGACTAGGAGACGGTCCATTGGTGGTGACACCCCTAATAGATGTATCTCCTCCCACGTAGGGAGAAAGTGATGGTTAAGTCACATGGACCATAGGATGTATCCTTTGTCTTGTACTAAAAATCCCCCTCACTTGCACAACATAGGAGATTGGTGATGGTCATGGTGGTGACACCCCTAATGGATGTATCTTCTCGTCGAAGTGACGGTTAAGCCACATGACCAAAGGATGTATCATTTCTCTATAACAAAATGTAAAGGAGGAGATAGGTTCTTCTCTAAGATAGACTGCATAAGTACGCATTGAGCATGAGCATGAGGATGAGTATTGCATTTTATTATATTTCTTGCTGAGCATTAAATTCATTGTTTTATTTTGTGATGTAGATATATACGAGAAACAAGAAAACAAGTCAAGGACAGTTGACGAAGGATTTGTACGGGCGGATCTTTTGGCTAGCTAGGCTAATGAATGTAAAAGAAATGGCTTGTAAAGGTTTTGTAAATGTATTTAAATTGAAAAATGAAAGAAGTTATTTATTCTAAAATGCATTGTTTTATTTATTTAGTTTTCCATTGTACTTTATAAAATATTTTCAGAAAATATTTTTATTTATCATATCGTTTAAAAAAGGGTTTTTAATAATGAAAAGACTTCCGCTGTTTTACGAAAGAAGAGAAAAAATTTTAAATTTCACACATTTTCAAATGTAAGAAAAATTGGGTCATTACATTTTGAAATTTAAAATAACTTGAATTTAAACTATCTAGGAAAACTTTAAAATAACTTGAATTTAAATTACCCAAAACAACTTTAAAATAACTTGAATTTCAACTATATAGAAAAACTTTAAAATAACTTGAATTCAAACTAACTAAAAATTTGAATGAATTTGAACTTCACTTTTGAATGAATTCAAATTCGTGGCTCTTCTTCCTCTGTGGTGGATTTCTCATAAATTTGCCAAGTAAGCACATGTTTTTGCATCTTTTGATCCACTTCATTAGGTGCGTTTTCTTCTTGAATCTTTGAATCTAAAAAACTAACAAACCAAATAATAATTTGAAAGCTTCTTTGATTGAAATCTTGTAAGAATTTCTTGTGCCACATCATAGATTGGTCTTCACATTGATTTGGGCTTCTAATTTGGGTAAGTAAAATCGGGCCTCTAAAATAGAAGCGTAATTCTTTGTTCGAGGATCTTTTGGTATAGTAAAAAAAGTTTCAAATTTAACGAAACATCCTAGTGTGGAATGCTTGAGATGTCAGCTACAATCTTTACAAAAAAACGCTTTTTGATATAAAATACTTAAGGTTGTCGAAATTTCCAAATAGTCCTCAAAGGTCAGATCACGGATTTTGTATTTCACCACAAGTCTCTCAATATTGTGTTTGATTTTTCACTCATGCTTCATCTTAAAGAACACCATGATAATTCATCCTCTTTCCCTTTTGAATACCTATAAAATAAGCACTAAAAATATTGTTAGAGAATCTCCGTGCTTAATTGAAAATTTAGGGAATTCGTGGCACATCATCCTTCTGAGGTTGAAGAGGATTTGACCTCAAATCTAAAAGTTCTCCTCCATAGTCTTCCCCACCAAAATAAAGTGATAACTTTTGGAATATGGCAGTGGCAAAGACCCCCAAATCTTCCCAATACTCAAAGTTGTTTGCATATTCAAGAAGTCGTTTCCCAATCTTTAAAAACATCTCAATTCGTTGTATAAGATTGAAATTCCTTTAATCGGGGAAATATTTCTTCTTCAAGCACAACCATACTAAATCTCCCTCTTTAAAAATCATTGGTCTTCTCCCTTTGTTTGTTTTCTTTGCATAAATTTCATTCTTTTTCTCAATAATTTTCTTCACTTTTGCATGCGATGCCTTAACTTGTTCGGTCTTGTCTTGTCCCTTCTTGTTGTTCAACCCATCAATTGGTAAAGCAATAAGATCCATGAGAGCAAGAGGATTAAAACCATGAATACTTTGGTTGTAGAAAAATTCCACATAAGGGAGTTGTAAGTCTGAATCGTTTAATCGCTTGCTAACGATGGTCCTTAATAAATGCTTCCTTGAAAAATAACCATCAATTATATGATAACCACCTTCAAATTTCAAACCATAATTTTGATACCAATAACCAAATTCTTTATCCTCCATATAAATTTCCTTTATCCAATCAAAACTGAAAAATCTCGCATTTAGCTCGGATAGAAAAGTATACTTTCGTGAAAGTGCATCAGCCACAATACTTGAATAACCTTTTTTGAATGAAATCATGTAGGGGTCACTATCAAGAAACTCTATATTAATATCATAAATAATAAAATTCAGAGGCTTCCCCAGATGTAAGTTGTTCTTGTATCCCAAACGTAGCTTGCAAGTTTAACATTGAGAAACTTTTGGATCATCAAAACTTTTCTAGTCTTACCACTAGACATGCCAAAATTGATATCCACAAAATATTAATCATAATTAAAAAACTCAGTTCATTCATATTATAATGATTCGCATTCCCACATGATAACTTAGTACCAATGACATAAAAATCTTCAAGCCATCCAATTTTAAGAAGCCAAGTAATCAAATTATTTAATGGCACATATCTCTTTGACATAGCATTAATAACTATTGGTGCATTTAAGGCTATATGGAAAAACTTAAAGGTACATGCCCCACCATGCATTCCTTCTATAGAGTTGTTCTTCACTTTCAAGATTTGTAAACCCAAAAGGTGCCTTTCCATTGTATAGCTCAAATAGTACTTGGTAATAAAGCACTTTGTTCGGATTAACATGCTCCATTGAATTTTCTTGATGCTTTGGTTGCACTATCTTTTCTTCAATCGTACGTGTCAAGATATAAGAAAAAACCTTCAAAGAACTTCTTCACCTGACATTCTTTTTGAGTTTTTCTTGATTCTCAAAATTCAAAATCTTCTTCAATTCATTCTTGGAAACCAATAATAACTCTTTTGCTTTCTTCACATTCAAATTTTGTTGGTCCTTTGCAATGTGATCCAAACTAAGTAGAGCCAACAACTTATTGTTGATCGTCAAAGAATAATAATTAGTAAACCCACCATGCAACGCCATCCAATTATTTTGCCAAATTTTGCTAACGAGCAATTGACTAGCTTTCAAAGGCACTACATCAATAATAATTTGTCTTGGTACTTGTTACTTGAGAAAAAAACTCTTACTTGATTTCAAACTTTAATGTCCTCCTTATCAATGTGCCACCATAATTTGTAAGGATTTAATTGTATCAATATCTCCAAGCCAAGCTCTTTAACCACATTCATGGAAGCCATGTTGACATAATTTCTATCATCAATGAACAAAAACCAAACCTTGTCCTTGTTGAAGCATTGGTTATGAAAAACTTGTTCCTTTTGACATTCCACTTCTCGGGTTTGGAGCGTTAGAGCACTTTGAAGCTTTATGTTAATTAGTTCCCTTTGAATATTATACAATTCCTCTTGTTGAATATTTGCCACCATCAATTCATCTACATTAGTTGTCATCAAGGAGTGAACTTTGCCCTCTATATGTTCAGCTTTCACTTCTTTCTCTTCTAGAGTTAGTTCCATGGGCAGTTCTTCACTCACGAGGCATGTATTTTTGGAGACTCTTTCTTCATAAAATTCTTCTTTTATGCTCTAGAAATTGAAAGATAATAATGACCCTTCTTGTAGGAATATAGCATCTTGAAATTGTTCCGCCGCCCCTAGGGCTTCTTCTAATACCTCAACATGACAATCTTGTGCATACAAAGGCGGAGCACGTGCAAGGCATGATTTCAAGTTGTGAATTCGTTGAACTATCTCTTCCAATGAAGCATTTATTTTAATGATTTGATTTTGTCGACTATTTGGAAATCTCGTCTCATGCCTTCGGACTGGTGGTGAGGATGGGAATGTATTGATATGCCTCAGAGCATATTCCTTCTCAAATATCTTTTCATTATGCCCCAAGTGTTGATGTGTAACATCCCGTAACATTTTCTGTATAAAAATTTTCTTTTCTTTAAATCATTTGCATGATGGAAAACCAAAGTAACAAACAGTGAAAGTGTTAACCATGTAAAACTCAGAGTAAACATTCAGCAAAAGTTTATTACATTTAAATACCACAAACCAATAGTTTAAAAACTATTTAAACAAGCATCACTAAAACATTTATTTAAAACTATTTAAAGACAATAACATTTGAATACTTTTAAATCATTTAAATACACTTATTCCATTTCAATGTAATTGGGTCGTTACATTGTTGGCCCGCAGCGGCCTCATAAGAAACCACCGCGATATGATTATAAACTGCTACAATATGATGATAAACCGTTGCGGTGTCACAATAAACCGCGGCGGTTTATCGTCATGCCGTCGCAGCGTCATAAGAAACTGCTGCAGTTTATAGTCACATCGCTGCGGTTTAATATGTGCTTCATTCAACAATTTTCTGATATGTTCAAGTTTCACAGATTCAAGCAAAATGAAATGTTGGCTTGGGAAATGTTGCTAATTTTACAGTTTCATAATAATTAATTTTTATTTCATCATCAACAACCAACTTATCAATTCCATTATAAACATATCATCAATTCCATTATAAACATATAATCAATTACAACTGCAAACTAATTCTATTACAACCATATAAACATGTGCATTACAACTGCAAACCAATTCTATTACAACCATGTAATGTGCATGTGCTCTAAAAATCAGTGTGCTCTAAGAAACTGTTGTAGATGATCCTTGCATGTTAGCTCACTCAATCCCATTATCTGATATTTCATATTGGATGGACTTGTTGTGATGTAAAATCGATGCTCCGCTTATTACCCGTTTGATAGAGGCATGACGGTTTTCCATCTTTCTTGAGCAAGTGTGAACGTCGTTGTGGCACTTTATTTGAAACGTCATTTCACCTAGCAGGCATCCCTCAACCAATGCTTCGGTGAGTTGACCGCTAACCACGACATCCTCAGCGAGGTAGAAGTGGAAGCAATGTTAGAGTAGAGCTCAGCGGCGATGTTCTGAGGGTTAGGGTTTTCGTCTTTCATGTTTTGGGAGGCTAGGTTTCGGCCATTGTCGGTACAGTTGCAAGACTCGAATTGCTCTGAGACGCGCCATTGTATGTGACTGGCTCAGAGCACTCCGAGTCCTGTAACTGTATCGACAATGGCCAAAACCTAGCCTCCCAAAATATGGAAGACGAAAATAGTAACCCTCAGAACATCGTCGTTGAGCTCTACTCCAACATTGCTTCCACTTCCAGCCTCTCTGATGATTCTGTGGCTCGCGATGAACTCGCCAGACCTTGCATGAGATTCTTATATACTAGGGTTTTGGAAACGCAGAACGAGACACAATAAACTGCTACGGTGTCATATGACACTGCAGTAGTGTGACGATAAACCATTGCGGCTTCATATGACACCGCAGCGATTTATTGTGACTTGTTCTGCAGTTTATTGTGACACCGCAGCGGTTTATCATCACACCGCAGCGGTTTATCGTGTGGTTTTTTAAAACTTTGGAGCCACGGCGGTTTGTAGACGAATCGCCGCGACTCAAAATTATGGCGTTTAACGACAAATGTGACAGCAATGTTGGCAGGGTCATTTTTTCATAGTTTAGTGGTTAATTTGTTAGTAAAAAAGAATGATGGTTAGTTTGTCACTAACAATATAAAATGATGGTTGATTTGTCATTTTTCCTTAAAATAAGGTTTAAATATGATTTCTAGTTCTAAACTTTAATTCTAAGTTAATATTTTTGTGTCACTTGCACATTAGTATAATAATTAAAATATTAATTACCACACAGTGTAAACCTAACATTATTTGAGGATATGCATGATTTATCCTTTAAATAATTATTAAAATGTTTGATTTTGGGAGAAATTCATAACAAACCTTGTCAACTAATCCAATTGGATCAGATAATTATTTGATAGTGAATTGCCCGGACAAAACTTAAACATTCTTTCAACTAATAAACTTCTAAAAGGACTTGTCTATAAGAAGTCGCACCAAGCTTCGGTCGTGGCATAGGGCTAGCTTAATACTGGTCTAATTGTCAGCCCGATGTACCGATCGACTCTGGTGCAATGATGAGCCTGAGCTCAAACAAATCCAATCGAGCTAAACTAAGATCAATTTTTTTTTTTGTTGCTTATGATTCGAGTCTTAGATGGAATTATTATTATTTATTTATTTATTTAAAGTTCAGTTTATTTCAACATCAATCTAAATCATGTTCATTCGGGGCCAAAACTCAAAATTAAAAACTTGTTTTAGGCAGCGTGTGGAAGTACAAATCATATTCTTCAATATTTCACATGAAAACCCAAAAAATTGAGCTGGTCAAACAAGTATGGGAGAAGATTAAGATTAAGTCAATGAGCAACGGCAGGCTCACTTCGAGGGTAGTCAAATACTCTCCTCCAAAACTTGATCAATTGCATACCAACTAAGCAAGCTTGAAGAAAAGAAAAATTTAATGCCAATGAAATTTGTATTAAGATTGGACAATTTCCTTCCGTAATTTTGATCGAGAGTAGTAAACTTTAAAGCATACTATAACACGTCAAACATTTTCGTGTACGCTTTAAAAAATGATATAAAATAAAAGATCAAAACTCGACACAAATAAATAAATTCAGCACAACAAATTACATGCCCGAAAATTTTAGTAGACTGCTTGACGTTTATAGCACAAATGCAGTACCTATTTTCAGAGTTAACTACAGCTAAATTTGACAATTATGCAATGAATGTTGCCATATAGCTAGCTTCTATAGTTTTTCTCGAGAAAGTGATGATGTACGATAAAACAAACTCGCTTTCTAGGAAAATATAACATTTCTCCAAAAATGACGCCATGAATATGAAATCAGCTCAAAGTCTCCTTGAAAATGTAGGGAGCCGAAAAAGAGGGAAGAAGAGTACATTGCTTACGGAAAAAGAGCTTTTAGTTGCATCTTGAAGAGATCACCAAGAGCTCCTCGAACATCCATCTGAAAAAAATTCAGTAAAACTAATCAAGGAAAACATCATTTAGAGAGAACTGCTCAAACGGAAAAGGATCTTCACTGAAATTAATTTCAAGACATGTTTATATGGAGACTTGTAATCCTCGAGCCAAGTAAATATTGCAAATAAAGTTATATATGGAAGAGTGAAATGTTAGATTATTTTCTAATAATCTATAAATGTGGTCTATATTAATTAAAGTGTATTGACTTAATATTATGGTGCTTAATGTGATGATTGTTAAGCATAAAAGAATTAAGTTGATTAGGTTTTAATTCTCTTACCTTGACCTTGTTAAAGTGAAAAGGGAGTTGGTTTTTGTTTTGGGAGGAGTAAATGTGAAGGCACTAGAAAAGCAGACATCTCTTTATTGCTCTTGAAGAGATTTTTGATGGGTGTGAGTAAGTGTGAGTAAATGCACTTAAAGAAAAAAATAAATAAATATCATCTCTGGCTCCTTGGAAAATTGCGTTCTCTCACTTGTATCTCTCTGGATTGTCTTCTAGAAATATAAGTATTCTCTCTCTCTCCCATAATTGTTTTCTTTTTCTGAAAAGAAAAGACTTTCCTCTCTGGCTTCCCCTCTCTGAATATTCTCTTGTGAGTGTTTCTGGATAAGTGAAGAGCAGGACGAATCATACATCTCCCTTTCATCATCGAAGGGAAAAATTAAAATAAGAATCAAGGAGATAAAATTCGTATCAACATCTTCATCAAAACATAGATCCAGGTTAGTAAGTATAACGGTTTGTTTATCCGTAATTAAAAATAACGGTTGGTTGAATCAAACTACGTTAATTGATTTTGGGAAATAAAAGTATTGTTCGTATAAAAGTATATAAAATAAAGAAACTAACATGAAATACCTGATCGCAGCAGACAAGTTTAGTAAGGAGTGGATAAAAATCTCTCAGGTGTTTTCTAAATATCTGATTGTTCATGAAGCACATGCCCTCAAGTACCTGGACAACAGCAAAGATTAACGCAAAAAAACAGATTAAGTTTCCATGCGAGAATGAGATGTACAAAGTATCCAACCAAAGCCCTTCACAATATACACTATCAACAAAAGCTTAATTGATACATTACAGAACCACAATCAGACAACCATGCGACAAAAAAGAAGTCATAAATCC
The DNA here is from genome assembly GCA_022433065.1 of Begonia loranthoides. Taxonomy (NCBI): domain Eukaryota; kingdom Viridiplantae; phylum Streptophyta; class Magnoliopsida; order Cucurbitales; family Begoniaceae; genus Begonia; species Begonia loranthoides. Next base: position 12,915,673 of record CM039476.1, on the reverse strand, counting down.
TAGCATGTTGAGGAACTGATTAGTACCTTAACAATGATAGGAGAACGTAGTTCCAAAACTCTATGAATATCCATATTAGAACCCTCGCCTTCACAAAATTGAAGTTCAGATGCTTCCTTGAGTGCCTGCTCACAGAAAGACACTAGCCTGTCTTCTGCTACTTTTTCAAGTTTTTCATCTGCATTGAAATTCTCATCAGTTGTTGTAGCATCAACATCTACAGAATCAAGAGGCTTGGATTGTTTGTCTTCAAGAGTATTGAATCCTGAAGTTGCTTTCTGCAAGATGTCAAGATATATGGTAGTTCCTGCTAATTCCTGGCGAAAAAGATTCAGAGGTGGCCTGCAAAACAAACCGATTGTGAAGGAAAAAGAGATTTTCAGATGTCGAGATACATGGATGTAACAATTTTTTGATACACAAATTTCTGGGAAGAGAATAATAACGGCTTGATGTATCCTTTTTCTTCTTTTATCCTCAAAGAATTTGTCATTCTCTGCAATTGCATTTATTTTCTTATTTAAATACAATCTCGGGCTAAATAATAGACCTTCCATCAGGGACGTGTTGCTTCCGCAATCCGAGATTGGTGTATGAGTTATAGGCAGCAGCAAACTCCAAAAACGACAATAAAATGTCCATTATAGCAATCTTTTGAGAGGCATTCAACTTGCTCCAGTATTTCTTCTGCAAAATACAAACATAATGGACATTTAATAAGAGCGCATAGGTTTTCCAGAATACATAGTAACCTACCTCATCCTACTGCCAACCTGCTCTCGTGCATTTCAAGTTCTAAATACTGTTACTCTTTACACTTACAAGTCACGCAATTTTCATCCCAACATCTCATTCACCACCACTTAATAAGGAAAGGAAAAACGCAATGGAAGTAAGATTGAGGTAGTAAAGACCCTTACATAATTCATCGCTTGACTAAAAGATAAAATTTTCAAGAACAGAATGTATATACATAATGCATAACCAAAACGAGACAATAAACACAATTTCAAACCTGAAGACTGTCAACAACACCGAGAAGCAATAATTGCGTGATGCACTTCCCCCGAACAATCCCAAACAACGGACTCTCCACCTCATCTCCGACATCAGGATCCACAGGATCAGGAACCTATAAAGAATTCAATTAGGAAAGAAGCCTAGTAAATAAACAAGGGACTATAAATTTAACAATATGACAAAATTAAAAAATCTTTGATTTCTACTTTGGTTTTATATTGTCCATAGTGCAAAATATCTCATGTATGCAGATTTTCAAACAGGAAAACTGTATAGAGACTTAGTTTCACAAAAAACTTTTTGAAAGACTCATAAAGCTGTTAGCAACAGAAGATGAGCATCCACCTGTGTTACTCACGAATACAATGATTTCAACATTTACCCTAATCTTACCCTTTTTTAGAAAGAACAAAAAAATGATGCAGTACACCTTAATTCTCCATCAAAGGGGAAAGGAAAAAAAGTCACCAAGCGTGACAGAGCTTAGAGAAATAAACCCAATATAGTTTGCATGTCATTGAGTTTATTCTCTTTTCAATTTTGGATTTTCATTTTATTCAGTAAAAATGTGCTCAAAACATTATAGACAAAATTTTCATCTGATGGCATACATTGTTTTGCATGGACATGCAAATATCGTGCATCATCTGGTTAAGCTGCAACATACGTAACAATAGAAGATAATCCTGGAGTAAACTTTCTATGACCGATCCCTACGCCTAAAATCCTTCAGAGTGTTATGAGTAACTAACTACTCCTAAGTTAAAATTAAGAGAGGTAAAAATTGTTTGGGATTTGAATGCGGCACAAAGGCTTCTAGCACTAGCGAGCATTTTATATGCCAAGTTAGCAGAACTAGTATCCCCTTAAAAAAATGGAAACATACAGCAAACACAATTTCTTTTCCAACAAATGCAATAGTGGATGATCCACCAAATAACTTTTCGTGTCCCAACATCATCTGGAACATGAAACGAGCACAAGGATATAAATAATTTATTATGTTTGTTTGTTTCTCTAGAAAAAAAAAATGGTGGATATTTGTGAGTAGAATTTATGCAAAATTCTAAACAGAACTTTTCATCATTGAAAATCACCTGAAACATAAAAACAAATGTTGTCTTACTTCTTACTTTTGACTCTTACATAGTTTTCAAGCCGTCAGATGCTCTCCTTTCCAATTAGCAATATTAATTATATATACTTGAATACAACACAAAATTTTTAAAAGAGAGTTTCCATGCATTGTGCAATTACAAACGAGTATCTTCATCGTATTCACACTAAGTTGTATGGAAAATTTTATTGGAGTTTGGTCAGAATCATTTCCAATAAATAGAGACTAAAATTCAATGATGCTCATTGTTCTGTTAAAAAAACAAAAAACCTTCAGATCCATTTGAAGTGGTTTTTATCCAGAGCTCTTGATGTTGATTTACCAAGACCAATGCATTGGGATTCCGCGCAATGCCATCACCATCAGTATTTGGAGATGCCTTTGCATAGTCGGTGATGCTAAACTGCTGATCTTTAACTCCCTCATAATCGATGTTATGGGTGTGGTCAGCTGTGGGCTACGTGGAGTTTATCCTACTGTCCAAGTGTCACTAATCCAAAGAAAGAGTGCTGAAGATAAAAGAGGCAGACGCTGGGAAGAGGGGTGTCGATGAAGTGAATCTGTCTTGTTATTTTGTTCCTGTTTCCTTTTCTCTGCAATCCTTCTTTCTCTCATTTCTCTGTAATCTTCACTTGTTTTGAATGGAATATCATTTCTCCAAGAGCTGTTTATCTCCTCCTTGGTCGGCATTCGGTCAAGTTGTGGTCCAACCACAACAAATGGTATCAGAGCCACTCGATCAGCTGGACATGGCGGAAGCCAGAGCAAAATCGCATGAGGAAAGGTTGAAGAAACTGCAATCCGAGAATGCTGTCAAGTTCGATGCTATAATGGCAGCGTTGAATCAACTGTTACAATGGCAAGTAGAGGAGATGCAAAACCAACCTTCTATTCCGGAGTCCAGCGCTACAGACAGTGAACCCACCGTGGACGAACTAGGGCTTCTTGCTCCCGCTTTCACATCCGCAGCAACAGATGTTGAAGCACTGGAGGTTGTTGCTTCCGGTTTCTCCTCCACGGCAGCAGACGAGGAAGAACTGGAGGTTGTTTCTCCAGATCTCTCATCCACAGACACAGTAGTTGAAGGACTGGAGATTATCAATGACCAATCTGGCGAGGAGAACACATTCCCCAGTTATGGATATTCCAGGGGAACACCCACGGCCTGTCTGCCTACACTAAATGAGTATGGTTCTCTTACAGTGTTTCCAATCCCAGTAGACATATCTAATTCAATATTAGCAAATGATTTGGTGAGCTGCTCACGATGAGGATTTGAGACTAATTGAGCCAAATTGACAGAATGACTTGGATTTTGAAGAACATTTCCCAGCCACTTTTGGTTTGTCTTATGGCGAAAACTTTGAGAACAATGCTACTAGTTTCATTGCTTACAACTTGTTATTTGATCCGGGTGGAGCGCAATTCTTCTTGGACAGGTTTCCTGTAGGGGTGGGCATATCGGTTCTTGGTACTGGTTCCCGAGGTCTCGGAACCGACCGTTCGGTTCTCGGTTCCGAGTGTTAGAAACCAATACCAAGAACCGCAGGAACCGGAATTGGAACCGGACCCATTACACGGTTCCGGTTCCTATATTGATATGCTTCTTATTTTTTTCAGCCATCCTTCGTGAGGAGCCCACGAAGAGCAGACCGAAGGGGAGAGAAGAGAGGGAGTAGCGGGAGGCGAGGGAGAGGTGACGAGCGAAGAAGGCGAGGACGGCTCGGACTCCGGTCATGCGCATCGTTCGGCGGTGTGTGAGTGAACGGCGAGCAGGGGTCCGATTTAGGGCTTGAGAAATTTCGAGCAGATTGGGATCAGAGCTCCCGCTACATGGTGTTCCAGCGACAATTGAGGTATGGTTGATCGGGTTTTTCCTCCTCCTTTGCATTTCTTTTGATTTGGTTGCCGATTGAAGGTATGTAGTGACCAGCAGTGGCAATTGAGAAATTTTTGTTTTTGGTTTTGATGTTGGATAGAAATGCCTCCATTATGTTTTGGGTCACTGATGAGATTGCGATGTTTTGGTTGTTCTCTGTTCTTCTTAGTTGTTCTCTGTTAGTTGTGGATTGATTTTTATCGTGCTTATCAACTCCAAGTTTTATCTAACTGATGTGATCACCTTAGATGTTGTTTGCACTATCTTGGCTTACAATTATATATATAATTATATACTATCCTTTGATCTTGATCAAGAGTTCTTACGGTGACATTAAGTTGAATAACTATAGAAGATAATCAATTGCTTCTTCAAAAAGGCCTCATTCGATGTAGTTCTTTACCAATAAAAAAATTTCTGGGTTCTATTGTTTACCATAAGTTTGTGTCTTCATCCACTAGATACATCATTGCCACTGGGGTTGAGAATCAAATACCATTTTAGATTGTTGAGTGTAAATTCCCCTATAGGAACTTGATATGAATTAATTAGCTACTTCTTTTTCTTTTCTTTTTTTGTCTGAAACAGTTCTTTTCATAGTGGATGAATGATCTAAGCTTAAAAATAATTTTTTCGTTATGAATTATTCATTAGTTGCTTGTAATGCAGAAAGACAAAGTGTCTGAGTACATATATGGAGGATGGTGGTCTGTTTGGTGGACTGGTAAGTACAGCATGGTGCTCTCAAAGGATTGAAAGCCACCATCAACACCAGAGGATTGAAGGCCACCATCAACACCAGAACATTGCAGAGACATCTTATATGATTTACATTCAAGACATCAAATGCTTTCCATCTTTTGACATTTGAAGAACATTGCAGAGAAGCTCTAAAGTTCAAGAAAAGCTCCAAAGTGAAAGCTACTGTCTATGCAGCATGTGCTAGCATATTTTTTTTTTTTTTTTTTCAAGGGCTAAACTGGAGTACTCTTGTGTAATTGATACTTGGATTTTGAATCATTCTCAATTTTGAATCATATTTTGCAATGTTGTTTGGATTTTGAATCATTCTCAATTTTGAATCATTTGCCTTGGTAATTCATACTCAGATTTTGAATCATTCTCAATTTTAACAAGACAAATTCATTTGTATGATTAATTATTATTATCATATATTTAACAAGAAAAATGAAAACAATACAAATGAAATCAATTAAATCCTTCATCCATTCAACATAAAGTAAAACCTGAGACATAATCTGAAATCAATGTCGATAATTAATAACTGAAACTAGAAAAAAAAACAACACACATTGACAATTGTCCATTAAACCAACTGTCAAATAGTGAAATGTTGAAAAAAAAGACAAATGTCCATAAAATCATTGTTGATCATCTCCTCCTTCGTCGTTACCTTTGTCTTTATGGTTGTAAGCATTAAGTGCTGAAAAAAGTATCATGTTAAGCACTTTCCTGGCAGCCAACTGGTGGCTAATCACGCCAGGCAAAAGCTTCTTTCTGGTCCTTTTAGTGAAATTTTAAAAACTGCACAAGAAGCTATGGCGGAGAAGGGTGGTTTTGCAGTGATATTGAGTACCTTTTCAACTCTACAATATTACAGTCAGCTGTCAAAAACATTGTTGTGTCTGTCCACTTTTATATTTGATCCTGGTGGAGAATTCTTTACAAAAATTGCCTATAAAGAGCAATTGCAAGAAGATAAGGCTAGAAAGTACTTTCTGCAGCTTATTAATGCTGTCAATTCTTGTCATAGCAGAGGTGTTTTTCATTGTGACCTAAAGCCTGAAAAATTTGCTGCTTGATTCTAATGGAGTTCTGAAAGTTCTGATTTTGGATTGTATGCTCCGCTTCTACAAGTTAGAGAAGATGGTCTGCTTCAACCAACTTGTGGCACACCAAATCGTGTTGCGCCTGAGGTAATCAGTAACCATTGCTATGCAGGAGCACTAGCAGCTTTTTGGTCATGTGGCGTGCTTCTTTTTGTCCTGAGGGTTGGTTCTTTGCTCTTTGAAGATTCCCCACCTTGCAGTATTGTATAAACAAACAAACAAGGCTAAGTCCAACATGGTTTTCAATGGGTGGGAACAAATTTGTACAACAATTTTTTTCTCTCAAACCCTCAACTAGAATTGCTCTTGCTGAGGTTACAAAGAATGAATGGTTTAAGAAAGGATATAAGCCACCCACTCATGCACCAGCTATCGCTGCTCTTGATGATAGAGATGCTATCTTAAATACGTGAGGAGCTATTTGTAAACTTGCAAAGCAGAGAGAAGAATGGTTTGGGGCTCCTGTCACCATGAATGCCTTCGAAATTATCTCTACTTCTCAGGCACTCAACCTTGGCTGACTTTTTGAAAAGCAAATTGAGGAAGATGCTTCTTACCTAAGGGAAGGCGTAGCTCTCCTATGAAGTGACGAACACAGAAAAAAGGGAAGACCTGCAAAGAAATATCCTTGGGGACAAGGATATTTTCAAGGGGGGAGGATTGTTATGGGTGTGGTCAGCTGTGGGCTACGTGGAGTTTATCCTACTGTCCAAGTGTCACTAATCCAAAGAAAGAGTGCTGAAGATAAAAGAGGCAGACGCTGGGAAGAGGGGTGTCGATGAAGTGAATCTGTCTTGTTATTTTGTTCCTGTTTCCTTTTCTCTGCAATCCTTCTTTCTCTCATTTCTCTGTAATCTTCACTTGTTTTGAATGGAATATCATTTCTCCAGGAGCTGTTTATCTCCTCCTTGGTCGGCATTCGGTCAAGTTGTGGTCCAACCACAACAATCGACTGTCTGCCGAGAGACACCATCATCTGTAGAAACCTCCAAATCTTTCTTTAGCACTCCATTGCCTGGGTTTTCAAAACCCAAAGCTTTGAGTAGCTCAAGTGGTAGAGTAGTGTACGAAGCATCTATGGAAGTCAAAAAGTACTGATAAATACAAGATAAAGTAAAAACATTACATTTATTTAGAATACGCGCCTCACAATTTTAATATTATGTATTATATATTTTAATTCCTTATTATGTTGAGAGTCTCAACTATTGAGTGTTGAGGGCTTAAGGGCGAGGCTATTGCCTATTCTAATTTTTGAGACTTGAGAGAGTAGACAAATTGATTGATGTTGGATGAAACTTGAGAGATCAAACAAATAGATGACCATTGAATGAGACTCATGAAAGAGCGGACAAATAGTTGTTCATTGGATAAGCAGGGTTAGACGTCCATCAGTGTTGCGGGATATCCGATGCTAGGTGATGGACGTCTTATGTGCAAGGCACAGGATATTTTAAATGAAGATGGATGCTTGAAAGGATGGTTGTTGGATGAGATACCGAACGAATTGATTGTTGTTGGCTGAGACTTCAGAGAGCAGACAAATTGATGGTTGTTGGATGTTGTAACGACCCGAATTTTTATCTTTACCTTTTATTTTCTCTTAAAATGCGTGTTAAATTAAAAACTTTTATTATAATTGAATTTCAAACAAATCAAAAATCATATCAAAGTGTTTGTTTAAAATTCCGGTTGCCACAACATTTTTCCTTAAAACTCGTTTAAATCGTGGAAGACTAAAATCATTAAATTCAAATATAGCGGAAGCGAAATAAAAATCATTTATTTAAAAAATTTATTAAACGAAAATATTAATCAAAACATACTTAAAGTTTAGGGTTAAAAGTGTCACATATTCACAATACTAGTTGGGGCATAGTTAATATTTTTACAAAAATGTGTTCACTATTTAACCCTTACAAAACATATTCTTTTTCTTTCCTTGAGCCATTAGTCTACTCCGGTTGCATTTCCTTCGGATACTCCACCAACTCCACGAGGAAAACCTCCTCCTCTGCTCCTGGTACTACCTGTTAGAAAAATTAGGTTTTATTTATCTTATGTTGTATGGATATATTAGTCTTTTCACTTTACCCCATTTTGCTATTTTATTTTTCCCTTAAAGCTTGTACAATTATTCTCTCTACATTTCAAGATATGAAACTCTAACCTCCATTTGTCTCTCTTTGTCTCTTTGATGATTTGCATAATTTCTTGTGATACCTTTGAATATTTTTCATGGTATCAGAGCCTAATTCATTCCATAGCTTTCGCGGATTCGACTTGCCTCAGCCGATTCCTTTTTCTTTTTATTTTGTCTCTTCATCGATTGGTAAACGCCTTTCTATTTTTAATTGATTAGCGTGTATATTTTGTGTAAGAGATAGTTACTATTGTAATGGTTGGTGAAAAAAATGATTCTCTTCAGTCTATTAGTGTGCAATTGAATGGGCATAATTATTCGTATTGGAGTTATGTGATGAGAAATTTTTTGAAAGGAAAACGTATGTGGGGATATGTATCTGGAACATTTGTTAAACCTAGAGATGGTCAAGATAAAAAATATGCAGAACACATGGATTTTTGGGATGCTTGTAATTCTAAAATTGTCACTTGGATCAACAATTCTGTATTGCAATCAATAGGCATCCAACTTGCAAATTATGAGACTGCTAAAGAAGTTTGGGATTATCTAGAAAGATTATATACTCAGTCTAATTTTGTGAAGCAATATCAGTTAAAAATTGATATTCATGCTCTTCAACAAAATAACATGAATATTCAAGAGTTTTATTCTGCTATGTCTAATCTTTGGGACCAACTAGCCCTTATAGAATCAGTGCAACTATGGGAATTTGCACCATATATTTCTCGTCGAGAAGAACAACGTTTGGTTCAGTTTTTAATGGCTCTTCGAGATGATTTTGAAGGTCTTCGTGGCACAATTTTGCATCGTAATCCCCTTCCATCTGTTGATTCTGTGGTAAATGAGTTATTAGCTGAAGAGATCCGCTTGAAGTCACGAATTGATAAAGGAATTCTTTCTTCTCCTAATCCATCAGTTTATGCGGTTTTGCCTAGGTCTCCTTCTCAAAACCAGAACAAGCCACAAGAAAAAGTCGGCTAGGACTAGTGTAGTTTTTGCAAGCAAAAAGGTCACTGGAAGGCTTAATGTCCCAAGTTATTGAGTAGAACACAGTCAACGCAGCAATCAGCTTCTTATAAGTTTGGTAATATTCCACATCAAAAATCTTTTAGACCAACATCACCCAATATGGCAGCAGTTGTTCCACCCACAGCTTCAGGAAGCACCCCAACTCCTAGTACTACAATCGCCGCACTCACTGAACAGTTTCAAAAGTTTCTTGCCTCGCAGCCACAAGTCTTGTCAACCCCTTCTAACATAGGTTTTCCCTCTAGTAGCAAATCAGGTATGTCCTCTCATATATAGGTCCTTGATTCTAGAGCTTCACATCGTATGTCACCTGATTTCAATTCTTTCGTATCTGAAAATTCTGCTCCTTCTGTGTCTGTCATGATTGTTGATGGTACTCCCATTCCATTAGCAGGTGTTGGTTCAGTTGTAAGCCTAACTTGTCTCTTTCAGATGTGTATCATATTCCTAATCTTACTTTGAATCTTGCCTTTGTTGGTCAACTATATGATTCTGGTTCCTTAGTTTCCTTTACTTATTCTTCTTGTTATGTGCAAGATCCACTTCCCAAGAAGCTGATTGGGACAGGCCATAGGCAGGGGGGACTATACATCTTAGATGAGCTAAGAGTTCCTGATGTTGCAGCTTCTAGTATTGATTTGTCATCTTTTCGTTTGAGTTCTTCTTCTTCTAACTTTTACTTATGGCATTCTCGTCTTGGACATATTTCTACTTCTCGTTTAAAGTACTTGGCCTCCATGGGAGCTTTAAGAAAATTGCAAACTCATGATCTTTCAGACTGTTATGGTTGCAAATTGCATAAATTTTCTGCTTTGCCTTTTCAATAAAGTGTTTCTGTTTCTCATGCACCATTTGATTTAATTCATTCTGATGTGTGGGGACCTGCACCTATTTCCACAAAGGGAGGATCACGATACTATGTCTCTTTCATTGATGATTGTACTCGTTATTGTTGGGTTTATCTTACGAAACACCGTTCTGACTTTTTGGAAATTTATCATCTATTTCATGCTTTTGTCAAAACCCAACATAATGCCATTATCAAATGTTTTCGATGTGACTTGTGTGGTGAATATACCTCTAATAGTGTAATACCCCGAACTTTTATATTGGAATTTAATAAGGACAATTGAAGGTTTTTGGGTTCGTTAGATAATTATCGGGGTATTACCCGAAGACGTAATCGTCAATCATCATCAAGCGATACTTAGAATAATCGAGAATTTGGATTTGGGTTAAGAATAAATTAATTAAAGGAATGATTTAATTAAATTATTAAAGAGGACTATAATTGAGTGAAAATGGGATTTAAATTAGCGTAGTAACAATATAATGAATTAATTGGAATTAAAGAATTAAAAGAAAAATAATTAATTAATTAATTAACTAAACTAAAAACAAATGGAAATTTAGAAAGGGGGAATTGGTTGCTGAAGAACAAAATTGAGAAGAGAAATACGGGAGAGGGAGAGATGGCGGGACGGAAGAAGAGAAGAGGGAGCTTCAGGAGAGCTCGGGGTTCGGACGAATGATCGACGGCGAACGGCAGGCGAGCTTCCGGTCAGGTGTGCTGCGAGCTGTGTGACGTCGCAGTTCGCGGGATTTCTAGAGCTCGGATTGGACGAGTTCGTTGGACGAAGTCGGAGCTCCTCGATTCGGCAATTCGGTGGATGCTTCGGCTATGGTAAGTCAAAAACGTTAAACTGGTTTGGTAATCTCCTCCTAAGTTCTGCATTTTTGGTGTTTGACAATTTGGACGAAATCGCCAGGGGTGATTTCTTTTTGGGTTTGATTTCCGTGATTGAATGATGGGTCAAGGCCTAGCCCACTGTTGAGTCCAAATGAGGAGTCCATTCCTTGCAGCAGGTGACGACATGAACATGGGGAGCAATTTTGGAAGGTTGCTTAGAGAGGAATCAACGGAGATCCAGCCGAAAAATCAGCTTCCATCGCTGATTTTGTGGGATAAGCTGTTATGTATTTCAAACCTTGGCCTCTGAGTATAAATTTGGGAGATTATGTAAGGAAGCTGCTGGCGATTCCTCTGTGACCTGAGGTATGAGTGAACAACGGTGAAGGATTTGTCAGATGTTCTCGGGCAACAAAAGTGGGTGGTAAGTCTTCTATGATTGAATCTCGGCCTCCAATGCCAATTATTGTTGAGTTATTGGTTCTGTTTTCTTTATGTTGGATCCAGCTTTGGGTTTTGTTCTGAAAATTTGTACAATGGATTGTTTGTTGTTTGAGCGGTCATGAACGGTGATGAAGATTGGTGAACTTCTGGGTCTTCATCTCTGCCAGCGTGGAATAGGGTGAGTTTTCCTTATCTGAAATTTAGTTAATTGGATCCGTGTTGATCATTCAGTTCCTGTTTCAAGACTATGTATGGGTTGAACACTTGTATCCAGTTAGATGGAATGATATAGTGTGTTATTGTGAATTTTAAACTATCAGTTTATGGATTTATGAATTTTAGTAGAAGGAATGTAAAAGATAAAGGATCTTTGGAGGATATTGCCCTGTTGGAAACTAGTTTTGCCCATGTATCATTCTTGAGACTTATTGTTCTGTTGATGTGGAATGGATACACCCTTTTGTAATTGGATTTAACTCTATTAATTAGAGATTTCTAGATGTGATATAAAATATATGTTCTATGCACTTGAATATTTAGGATAATCTGTCACCATCCTATGAAAAAGGTTGTTTGTTTAAATTGGTTAGGTGTGATATGATAAGTTATTGGATAACATCTCTGTCAATTGCTAAGAGCAATATTAATCTGTTAGTACTTGGTTGTGATGTGAATTATTCAGTTATTGGTTGGTTTTGGTTTGAAGTCACTAATTAGATTAATACATTGTGGAAATTCGATAAATGCATGCAAATAATTAGAGATGAATGTGGAGATTAGTTATTAAGCTAAGAAGTACTCTTTAGAAGATTTGATTAAGTAACGAGAGATTAGGATAGAAAGACACTAAGATTTAATAGGCAGATTAAACGACTCTATTAATGATTGAATGTTATCCATTGTGAAGGTACTAAAAGAAGATGAAAAGATAACGATTAAGTGTGAACATCTTAAGCAAACGAGGTAAGTGATATGCATGTGTTTTGGTCTCGGACCCTACATCGCAAGTTTAGGAAATGTATGTTTCGTTGCTTACCGCTTTCCTAGTATGCTTCGTTGTTTACAGTTTTTAGAAAGGATGTTTCATTGTTTACATTTTTTAATAGCATGCTTCATTGTTTACCGTTTTAAAAGCATGTTTCATTGTTTATAGTACTTAAATGCACGTTTCGTTGTTTACTGCTTTTACAGTATGTTTTGATATTTATTTACGCTTTTCAGAAATATGCATGCATTCACGAACAACAAACGAAACGATACAAATAATGGACAAATCATAAGCCATAAAAAGTAATAAGCGAACGAAGAAACAAATAACGAACACCAAAACAAGTCACGAACAAAGAAAAATAGATAATGAACGAATGATAAACGAAACGGATAATAAAAGAATAATGAATCATAGTAAAGTAAAAGAAAAGAAAAAGGCAACGATATGATGTGAGGCCGTTTAAGCCTGTGTGGCACGGTCGTTAGCGAGCTTTCAGATTATCCCACCGTCGCTAGTAAGCTTTCGGATTATGTCATTGCTGCTCATACTTGTTGCAAGGTCCTTGGATTATGCCAGGACATAACGACCAATGATTATTAAGCTTTCAGATTATGTCATCGCTACTATATCGGAGGTAAAAGAGGAAGACGATGAATAAGACGTAAAGGATGAAAACAAAGAAAAAGATGAAGACGATGAATAAAATGTAAAAGACGAAAACGACGAATAAGACGAAAAAGACAATAATAACAAGTTAAACGTAATGGGTTGACAAGAACATTGATTAAGACATAAAAGATAAGAAGATAAGAAAAAGAAGAGAAACGATGATTTAAAGATGTACAACTTAATCATATAGTAACATGATAGGTATTATCACTTACTGGGCATTAGACTCATAACTTACGACTTGCGGTGTAGGAAAAATGACGAACAGGTATAAGAGCAGCTGATGAAGGATTTGCATGGACGAGACTTGCAGCTGGTTGGCAAATTAAAGTAAAGAGGAATGAGCTGCAATATTAAAGTAATATTTTATTAATTGTTTTAAATGAATAATTTATGCTTCCGCTACATTTTCAAAGAAAAATTTATTTACGCTTCTGCATCTTATTAAATAAAGAATTTTATACAATGAGTTTAACGAAAAGGTTTAGTAGCGGTCCGACTTTAGGGCACACTCTGATTCATTTTATAAAGACTTTCAAAGTTTTAAATTTCACGTATTTTTAAAAGGGTTTAAAAAGTCGGGTCGTTACAAATAGATTTTCTCATTTACTTGCTTCAGATGAGACTTTCCATCAAACCTCTTGTACCGACACCCCCCCCCCCCCCCCCAATAAAATGGTGTTGCGGAAAGAAAACATAGACATATTGTTGAAACTGCACATTCCCTCTTGTTATCTGCCTATGTTCCTAGTGAATTTTTGGGAGAAACAATTCTAATTGCTGTGCATTTAATCAACAAAATTTCATCTTCCATCACTTTAGGTTTGTCACCCTTTAAAAAATTATTTGGTCATGCTCTTGATTACTCTACCTTAAGAGTTTTTGGTTCCACTTGTTTCGTTCTTCGACCTCATGTTGAACGTAGCAAACTTTCTTCTCGTTTTGCCCTTTGTGTTTTTCTTGGTTATGGTGAGGGTCAAAAAGGATACCGATGTTATAATCTTGTTAGTCAAAAACTTTATATTTCTCGTCATGTTATGTTTCTTGAACATATTCCATTCTATTCTATTCCCTTTTACTCTTCCAATCTTCAAAAGTTTGATCTCACTTGTATTGATCCATTTTGTAATGACTCAAATGTTTCCCCACCTCTTTCTAATGATAATTCTTGCAGGGTTGATACTTCTAACTCTACAGATATTGGTTCTCAGCTTATTGTTGTTCCCTCTATTCCTACTACTACCCAAGATGCTCCTATGGTAATGGATCCTCTTCCTCGTTATCCTCAACGAACTCGTAAGTCCACTCAATTACCTGATTTTGTTTACTCTACTTATTCAGTTTCATTCTCTTCCTTTTTTACTACTCTTCACCAAATCTTAGAGCCCTCTTCCTATAAAGAGGTTGTTCTTAATCCTTTGTGGCAACAGGCAATGACTGAAGAACTCTCTGCTCTATACAAGATGGGTACTTGGGATATCATTCCCCTTCCTTTGGAGAAGATTGCAATTGGTTCTCGTTGGGTGTACAAGATCAAAACTAAATCGGATGGGTCCGTTGAGCGATATAAAGCTCGCTTGGTTGCAAAAGATTTTCTCAGCAATATGGTATGGATTATGAAGAGACTTTTGCCCTAGTGTCTAAGCATGTTACTATTCATACTCATTGCAGTTGCTTCTGTTTGGCAATGACATGTCTGTCAAATGGATGTTAAAAATGCATTTTTAAATGGGAACCTTCAAGAAGAAGTCTATATGGTGCATCCACCCGGTGTTGCTTATCAGCCTGGTGAAGTTCACAAACTAAAGAAAGCTCTATATGGACTTAAACAGATCCCTCAAGCCTGGTTTGAGAAGTTTTCTCGTGTGATTATATCTCTTGGTTTCTGTTCTAGTTCACATGACTCTGCTCTATTTATCAGGTGTACTTCTTCTGGTCGCATCCTTCTCTCTTTATATGTTGATGATATTATTATTACTGGAGATGATGTGGATGGAATAACTGAGTTAAAATTACAAATGGCCCGTGATTTTGAGATGAAAGACTTAGGTCCTCTACGTTATTTTTTGGGAATTAAAGTAGCTTACTCTCCTCGTGGTTATCTTCTTTCACAATCTAAGTACATTGCTGACATTCTTGAACAAGCTCGCCTCTCTGATACTCACATAGTTGATATGCCTATTGAACTCAATGTTAGGCATTCTCCTTCAGATGGTATTCCATTGTCAAATCCTTCCTTGTATCGTACCTTGGTTGGTTGCTTAGTGTACTTAACTATCATTAGACCAGATATTGCTTATGCAGTTCATATTGTTAGCCAATTTGTTGCTTCTCCCTCTACAGTTCATTGGGCAGATGTGCTTCATATTCTTCGGTATCTTAGGGGCACCCAATTTCAGAGTCAACTTTTTCCTTCCACTTCTGCTTTAAAGCTACGTGCCTACTCGGATGCAGATTGGGGTGGTGATCCTTCTGATCTCAAGTCTACTACTGGTTTTTGTATATTTTTGGGTGATTCTCTTATTTCTTGGAAGAGCAAAAAATAGGATGTTATCTCTCGCTCATCGACAGAAGCAGAATATCGTGCGATGGCAACTACTACTACTGAAATTGTTTGGTTGCGTTGGTTACTTGCCGATATGGGTGTTTCTCTCTTAGACTTTACTCCTATGTTTTGTAACAATACTAGTGCTATTTAGATTACTCGCAACTCTGTCTTTCATGAGCGCACAAAACATATTGAGATAGATTGTCATTTCACTTGTCATCATTATCAGAATGAAACTATCACCTCACCTTTTGTTTCTTCTTCCATGCAAATCACTTATTTGTTCACAAAGGCACATTCTACTTTACGTTTTTGATTTTTTAGTTAGCAAACTCTCGATGCTTTCTATTAATGCATCGTGATTTTGAGGGGGGATGTTAGGAAAATTAGGTTTTATTTATCTTATCTTGTATGGGTATATTAGTCTTTTCACTTTACCCTATTTTGTTATTTTAGTTTTTCCTTAAAGCTTGTACAATTATTTTCCCTACATTTCAAGATATGAAACCCTAGCCTCCATTTGTCTCTCTCTCTCTCTCTCTCTTTCTCTCTTTGTCTCTTTGATGATTTGCATAATTTCTTGTGACATCTTTGAATAGTTTTCACTACCATCTCGTTACCTACACCACAAGTAAGGACGTGAGCCAATGGCCCAGTAAAGGAAATGGGGTTTATGCTTATGCTATGTCTCTCTTTAGTCTTTTATGGAATGGGGGCCACCCAAACCAACATTTTCTTTACATTCATTCGTTTGTTCTTTACTCGTACTTCGAGCCGAAATTGGAGGATTTTCCTTTGAAATGGGATAGTTGGTCGGATCTAATCTTTTTCTTGCACTAGGTCCCCTTTCCCAACGTGGTTGGGGGCGTTAGTCTAGTGCAGGCTAGACCTGCTACCCATGTACCGCCGCCCCCCAACTCTTTTTTTTTCTTCTTTTTCTCATTTTCTTACATTTTACTCTCTCTTTTTGTATGTGAGTACTGCCCCCAAGGAGGTACTCCCTACTTGTTGCTATTAACATGATGCATGATGACAATTTAATAAGCATATACGGAAAATAAATAACGAGTTTAGAGGAATGGCAGCTCAATAAGTAAATAGCAAAATTTAAAGATATATGATGAGAATGAAAGCATAATTATAGGGCCACCATAAAAGAAATATGCGGAAACTGAGATTGAAATATAATATAAATCAGATAGTAAGTTAAATAGAGATCATACTACAATTGTACCACAAAACATGCTAATTATGACTAATTTACAGCTAAGCGTACTCAATTAAATGTTAATCACATGCTCGAATTTGTTGAGTAGATAATAGTCAGCTAAATATGCTTTAGGTTGAATGCTGGAAGATTCATACGTGAAACTACTAATGACCATGCTTGAAGTTAAAAGAGGAATGACTAATTAACATGCTTTTACAAGAAATTTTGGTTGAAGACTAACAAGTAGTAGTTAATATGCTTAAAGATTAAACAATAGTTAACTGCCATGTTTGAAGTTAAGCGAATAATAACAGTTTAATATACTTGAAACTAAATAAGTGACTTAGCATGCTGGCATTTTGAATGAGTGATAATTAATTTGCATGCTTGAGAATTAAGCATGTAATGGTAAGCTACCATATCTAAAGACTAAACAAGAAATGACTACTTATTGTGCTCGAAGATTTAACGAATCAATTGACATGCTTGATCTATGACTAATTGACGTGGAGGTTAATAGTTAACATGAAAATTTATAATATAGAGGTTACCAACTAATTAACAATGCATAATGAACAAAACAAAGGTCAATCATGCTCCTAACATTCGACTAAAACGAAATACGAAATAGAAATAACAGCAAACATGGGTAGCATATAAACAACACGTATTCAAAACCCAACATGTGTTTCGCAGAATAAATGAACAACAAAACAGGCTAACATGTATTCCATTGAATAAATCGAACGACCAAACAAGGATATAACTAAGTGATCCCATGAATAAACAGAGTCATTTATTCCTTTCCTTCTCATTCGTACTTCATTCATGGTTCCATCTGCTAGACTTATCATCAAACTATATTCTCTCAGTAAATGTACTTCAAATATGAAATGGAATTAACAACAAGATATATATACAATAACTACATAGAAATATATAGAAGTAACTTGCAGGAATAAAGATAAAGTATCATCTAAGGAAATTTACAGGTTCTACTACAACGACAGAATCAAGCATATACACACACACAAAATTTACTTGTTGGTAGGGCCTCCTCTGGCTAAGACTAACCCATATCCTTACCTAGGTTTTGAAGGAAACGAATAGGGACAGCTGAAACTCCCACTCCCGTGACACACACTTAGCTACACGAAGAAGAAGAAGAAGAAGAGAGATAGGGGAAGAAGAAAACTAGATCGAACTGAAGGGCAAGCTGGAAGATAAAGGAGAGACTTACTAGGGTAATCATCACGTAGGAGAGGGGGAGGAGGATGGCTGGGCTACCCGAGCTGGAGCTGTAGGGAGGGACGATTTCGTTGTCTGGAGGCGTTTTAGTCTTTGGGAGATCGCGTAGTTATGGACTACGCGACAAACAATCTGATTTAAATCCCTAAATTTACGTAGATCTATGATCTTCTCAACGAGTGCGGATGCATTGATCTCGTCTGCAGTCGTCCGCATGAGTAAAATCCATAAGCCAAATTGTGGTCGCCGATGAGAAATAGTGTCCCCACCCTTGTTCGTACCGTCCGCAGTCGACATTTGGACGCTATATGGCGTCCATATGTATCATCCGCAAGTGTCCTAAAGCATCCATAAATTGGACAGATTCAAATCAGATGCGACCTGCTTTCTTCCGCATTCATCCAAACTCATCCAAAACTCCACGACACAGTGAAGTTAGGACACAAAATCACATCCTAAGTCGTCCCAAGGTGCGAGGCGATGCTCCAAGCGATTGCGGACGACATGACTCGTCCACAGCGTCGTCTGCAGGCGTCCAAAAACACCCAAGACAACGTTTTTCTCACATTTTCCTACTTAACTTTTTACCTCATAATCTTTCCCCATAAATACATGGCATAATTAACCAAGTATAGATACACGATGAAGTATGAAAATTTCTCCAAGTTTGATTACATCATGTATACGGGAAAACACAAAGGCGTGAGGGCGAGACTATTGCCTATTCTAATTTCTGAGACTTGAGAGAGTGGACAAATTGATTATTGTTGGATGAGACTTGAGAGATCCGACAAATTGATGACCATTGGATGAGACTCATGAAAGAGCGAAAAAAATTGTTGGTCGTTATATGTGCGGGGTTAGACGTCCATCAGTGATGGAGGACGTCCGATGCTAGGTGATGGACGGGTCATGTGCAAGGCACAAGATATTTTAAATGAAGACGGATGCCTGAAAGGATGGTTGTTGGATGAGATACCAGACGAATGATGGTCGTTAGATGAAACTTCAGAGAACAGAAAAATTGATGGTTGTTGGATGTGACTCATGAGAGAGTGGACAAATCGTTGGTCATTGGATGAGCAGGGTTGGACATCCTTTAGTGCTAGGGGACATCTGACGCTAGGTGATGGACATCCTTCAAGAGTTGGAGACGTCTGTCTACGTCTCATCAATGACTATGAGCACGTGAGACACACTAGTGTCAGTTTGGTTCGGTTAGTGTCGGTTTTGAATATGCAAAACCGAACACCAAATTGATAAATTCGGTTCCTACAACATAGAACCAAAGTTTGGTTTTGGAGGTGTTCAAAACTGACCCTCCAAGCCAATTGATTGGTTCCAGTTGCTCTTCTATTCCGGTTCAGTTTTGAATACCCTAATAAGGAGAAGGAAACAACTTATTGGCCAGATTTTGCCCAACATATAAAGTTAACCCATTGAAATAACCTAGTCTAAATTGAGCCAATTCTAAGTGATCTTGGCTAGCCCAATCATGTGCAACAATTAAAATAGTTAAACTCAGCCCATAAATATGACCAAGCCCAGAAGATAGCACAAGGCAGACACCTGACTGGATTCATAAATGTACTCAGATTGAGATATTTGGACCCAACTCAATCCAATCAAGCCTAGCCCAACTTATTGAGGAACCATTTCTACCTTATTTTCTAAAGAGTTCATTAAACATAATTATTATATATCAATAATAAAATAATTGGTTTAGGTAACATATAAGTTCGCAAGCAACCCAAACCTTATACTTTTATATTCAAGTAAAACACTAGTTTTTAAATGTTTTTGTCGTAAACTCTATATCACAAAACATATTATACAAATTATTTTATTTATATTTAATATATTATATATTTTGATATTTTATTTAGACACGCATGATTAGACATTGACATAAGAATATATAAATATAAAGTTTGTAGGGCATAATGTATCCTAATATGCATGAATGAAATTGCTTGAATTGATGAAAAATATAGTAAAAATGAGATAATTGATGCAACCTTATGAGGGTAAGAAATTGCTGGTAGTCTGAAATTTAGAACGCATGGTAAATATGAAATAGCTGATGAAACCTTATGAGTGTAAGAATTCGCTAGTTTTTTTAAAGTCTGAACACATGGTAAGATTATAATAGAAATTCCAACAATATGTAACTTTTAAATAAAGGAACTTGGTAACGTAAGCAGTTAATTCACATATGCATTTGTTTTGCTCGCTGAGATTATTTCTCATTTGTAGTTTTGCGATATAAGTGGGTATTTACTAAGAAGAATTTATAGTTAATCGAGATTCTTCTAATTGCAAATGAATATATAGATGAGGTAACTAATGATCAAATATTATAAAACAAATAATTGGAATAAATATTTATGTAAGGGATATTATCATTTTAACATAAGCAGATAGTTGAATTTATTGTCTTTGGTATTCTTGAGAATATATATATTAATGATTTTTGTATGATTAGATAGTTGAGTTTATTTGTCTATCATGCGATAAAAATTTAATTAGAATTAGAAACTTGTGAGTTAATCAGTATTAAAATAATGTTTACTTTGATACAATATTTAATTTTGAGTATTCAAGGATTTAGGCAATAGATTGTGTAATAATTTATATTACAAATTATTTTGACTTACGAGGTAGAATTAGATTAGTTGAATTATCATAAATGTATTTATATGATACTTGTATATTTAAATTGATGATTGATGATTTGTTGATCTACATATATTCATTCAATTATAATAAATAAATTTATAAATAAATGTAGTAAAAACTAGGGTTAATAAATGTCTAATCAAGTTTGATTGGATAATTAATTTGAGGAAAAATATTTAAGTTTGAAATTTAGGAAGTAAATTTTATGGTCGTTACAAAACCTAAGGAATTTACTTGTTTCTTTTACAGTAGAAAGGACATATACAGAAGGGTTGTGCTTAGTATCACGCATGGTGTGTGAAGAAATGTATACTTCTCTATCTTGTTTGTTTTAAGGTTAATTTGGTTTCTGTATTTAAACATAGATAATGGTTAGATTCAGAAACTACCACCCCCATTAGTATGTTTATGCAATGTTGTTGAAAGTCAAGTGATGTTGAAAGATTCATCTTTGTGGGCCATAACAATTCATTTGAAGTTGAAGCAATATCAAGTTTTAGATTATTAATGAAAACTAGTCATTTGGATTTGAATGAAACTTTTGTTGTAGCGTCTTTTATATGAAATTTTGTTTTTATTTCACAGTGAACAAATTTGGTTATTGTTTTTCATTTGGAAATAGAATATTTGGTATTTCTTTAAATTCAAATGTTATTGGTACTAATTTTCTTTCGGTTTATAGTAATCTATATATATATGTTTGATGTTATTGCTTCTTATAATGAAACCTTGCATAAGTTTAATACGTACAAAATGCGAATTAAACAATGAAAATTCAGCTTCATTAGTGGCACAAGTGTTTGGCTCATTTCTCTTTAAGAGAATTGAAAGGCTTATGTCAAACAAAATTTTGAAACCTTCATATATGATTGACTTTGAGGTTTGTGTCAATTGTATCAAAGAAAAACAAACAAGTATAAAGAGGTTAGGAGTTAATAGAGTTTTGGATACCTTAGAATGATACATATGGAAATTTGTGGACCATTTCTTATGGTTTCTTGGAATGGTCAATAATATTTTATATCATTCATAGATAATTAATCTCGTTTTGGCTTCCTATATCTCATTGTTGAGAAATTATAGTTACTAGACGTATTTAAGGCCTTTAAAGTTGAAGTTGAGAACCAACTCAACGAAAGAATTAAAGATGTCAAATCTGATCGTAGTGGTGAGTATTATGGTCGGTATGACGGATCGAGTGAACAATGTCAAAGATCATTTGCCAAATTCCTAGAGGATTGAAGTATTGTTTCTCAATACACGATGTCGACAACATCTAGTGTAATGCCTCATAGCGTAGACCATTTGTAACGACTCAGTTTTTGTTACATTTGAAAACGTGTAAAATTTAAAATTTTTTCTTTTATAAAAACAGAAGAAGACATTTTCATTTTCAAATCATTTAAAGAATATAAATAAAATCATTTTCTCAAAACATTTTGTAAAACACAGTGGAAGACTTATAATAAAACAAAACATTTAAGAAATACAATTCTTTTCTCTTACATTTATAAATCGTTTTACAAAATCTTTTACAAACATTTTTCTCTTTAAGTCTATTAGCATAGCCAGTCACAAGATCCAAGAGTGCAAATCCTTCATCAACTGCTTCTTAACCTGTTTTTCGTACGTGTCCTACATCCATAGGACTTACACTATGAGTCTAATGCTCAGTAAGTGATATAAAATAAAATCTAAAGTGCACATGCCATGCAGCTTTTAAAATCCATTTTCATTTTCTGTTTCTGTTTGTATTTCTTTTGTATCTTTTCTTTACATTTTCCTATATTGTTTTCTTGATCTTAACTTTACTTCATCTTGACAAGCATTGGAGATGTCTAAACTTGACGAGGAAGAGCGGCCCACTCAGCCTCATATCTCGAAACGTTCTTTTACATTTATCTTGACTTGACGGTGTTAGAGATATCTAAACTTGTCGAGGATGAGCGGCCAACTCTGTAACATCCCGATATTTTAAGTTGGATAATTACCAGGATATTACCAAGGGCGTTTTGAGTGTTAAGCCTATGAGTGAGTTCGGTAACATTTTTCCCCGTATACGTGATGTAATCCAAGTGTTAGAGCTATGAGGATATTGCATCGCATGTCTATATGTGCAATTTTGTGACGTGTGTTTATGGGGAAAATATTATGGGATAGGAGTTAAGTGTGAAAAATGTGATGAAGGGCTGCCCCAAGCACTTTCGGACACCTTAGGACAGCATTGCGAATGAATTGTGTCGTCCGCAAGAACAGTTACACGTCGCCCAGGTCTTGGGGACGGCTAGGGACGCAATTTGGTGTCTCAACCTCACTTTGCTGAGGAGTTCCACACGCCACATGCGGACGGTGCGGATGAGACAGGACACATCCACATCGAATCTGTTTAAGTCTAGAGACTTTAGGATAACGACGGACGACTACAGACGAGGAGAGGAGGTGTCCGAATTGAATCTATCCAATTTCTGGACACATTCGGACGACACATGCGGACGATGCGGATGCTGACTGGCATCTGAAACTGGGCCGTGGACGGTACGGACAAGGGGTAAAGACGCCAATTTTTGTCCAAAATCAAAACTTACCCAGGGAAAAATCAACTCTTGCGGACGCGAAGATTTTATCCGCACTCGTCTGAATCATAGCAGTTCAGCGACAAATCAAATTTAAAATCAGAATGAAAACAACCCTCAACCAATGGGAGGGCACTACCTCGACAAGGATCGATCCCAGACCCTGCAAGTCGATCTCCTCTGCCCCAACCAGGACTTTGTTCCCTCTAGGTGAGTTAAGTTACCTCCCATCCTCTTCAATCTTCATTTCCCTACGGTAGGGGTGAGTTCCAGAGAGTGAGTCCGGGGTGAGCTTCTGAGTGTGGTAGAGATGAGAGACTCTGGCTGCTGAGCTGGGAGCTCTTGCGTTCGGATCTTTATGGTGAGTATGACCCTTTCCCCTTATTTGTGATTGTTGGACGTTAAAATAATGGATGGGTAAGGTTAGGGTTACACTCTATTGGTGATAATACCTCTGCTGGATTCTGTTTCTGGATACTGTTATCCATGCTTCTAGTGATATAGCTATGCACCTTCCCTTATTATCTGCTGAAAGTAATATTGGTTGCGAGTTATGATGAGTATTATGCTAGATGGTTCTCTGTTTGGATTGTGATGTGAGGGACTATGTTTGTTATGAGCTAATTGTTGAGGCTACTGGATAAATCGTTTGGTTAAGCTGTTGTTGAATGATTTAACTGTCGTTTTATTGAGATGGAAATAATAAAATACGTTGGTTATTGTCGGGTACCTACTGCTGTGCCGAGATGGTTATTGTTGACGAAATTTTATTGAAAGTTAATATATGGATAACATTCTCGGTTAGATGACATATTGTGTTGGCTTGAGTTTGATTAATTGGTGAATAAATATGTTTTGTCATTGGTTTGGGTTCTTGCATTCTGCTATCAGATGCATCGATAAGATTAATTGTCCATGAGCATAATAATGTTATGGGAAGCATATATTGTGGTCATATACTTTGTTGGTTCAGATTCATGTCATTTATTGGATGATATATTTGGGATATTTGGATTAGATCGTTGAACGTTCTCTTGGTAGATAAATGTAGTTTTGTTACTCGGTTTAGATATTGTTATTAGGAATTATTTATTGGGCTAAGTGATATTCCGTTAGGAGTCGAAGAAGTACTTAGGATTCGTGCAAGTTACGATTTATTGATGAGTTATAATGTTTTAATTTGTGAAGGTACCGCAAAAAGATAGAGGGTAAAGATTTAGCGCTAATCTGCATTAAAGACTTAAAGTAAGGAAATAAGGGTGCTTTGGCCATTGAGGCCCTACACCATAAGTACGAGTGTATGAGTTTTCGTTAGCTTCCTGAATGTTTGATGTAGATAACGTTAGCTGATTTTAGATGAATTCTTACTGTGTTTCCTTGATGATTTCCCTTGCATGAGACATTCTCTGTGTTGTTAGCTTAAATTCAATTGGTAGATCTGTGATTTAAATGCCTTAATTGTTGATGCCCTGAATTTATATAATGGACAAATGGAATATGAGTTATGCTTAGATAATGAACGAGACAAACGAGGTAAGTGTAAAGACATTGTTATGAATTGTCCTTTATAGTTTTAACTTACAAGCTGCAATTTCATCATTGATGTTCTATTTCTATTTGGTTTCATTATCTCCTAATCCTAGCATATATTAAAATTATAACAATAACACTAAGCATGTTTAGTTAGCTGATTTATAAGTAACTAACATCTAATGGTTAAGCAATGAAGCATGTTAACCAAATTGTTAAACTAAACCTTTTAAGTAGGATCAAGCATGCTAATTAGATACATGTACAATAATCAAATGCAATTAAACTAAGATTGTTAAGTTTTTAATTAACTAGCATGTTATTTTATGTTTAATTAACTAACTAGACTACTATTATGCTAAGTGAACCTTGAGCATGTAAATGAACTAGCATAATTAATTACACTAGTTGATGAGCATGTTAATCAATCTTAGCATGTCAACTAATTATCTTGCCTGATTAACTAATTAGCGATGGTTAATTAGAATATGTTAATTCCTGAGCATGTGAATGGACTAATAGGTAACTACTAGTGCGTTTAATTTATTTAATTAACATATTAGATTGATTAACTAGCATGATTAATTAGCGTGTATAAATTAATTAGTAAGCATGTTAATTAACTATGATTAATTAGTAAACATGTTAATTAACTATGATTAATTAATGAGCATGTTAAATTACTATTAAATAGAATGAATTCGAGCATATAAATGAACTAGGATAACTAACTGGAATGTTAATATTATTTCCCTTGGGCATGTAAATTGGTTAGCGTAATTAACTAGACCGAGCATGCAAATAAGATTGCATGAAAGCAAGTAACCTACCTCGGATAATAAACTAGAATAATCACATAGAACAATGAATGTAGGACGCATGTAAAGTGACTAGGAAGCATGTAAAATGAATAGGAAACAAATTAGGATATCATAGTGCATTTTGAATTCTCCTTTTGTGTTTCACTGTTTACGATTCGATAATATGACTGTTCTCTATGTGTGTTTACTTCTGTTATTCATTATATGCGCTTTCCATTTCAGTTGCTTTCAATTATAAGTTGCTTTTACTTTGTACGCACACTTCAATTATTATTAATGTTACGTTATCTGCATCATGCATTACGTTAGGTTGAGAATGTATGGTCATGCATCATGTTAATAGAAACTAATAGGGAGTGCCACGGGGTGGGACGTACATATGCATGAGTGAGGATAAATAATGAAAACGAGTAAAACAGTAAGATAATAAAGGCCTATGTAGGCCGGTAGCTTAGCCCGGCACAGACACAAAGAAAAGAATAAGGGAGTTGGAGGATGGTGGGGTAAGTACGGATCAGCCAGGTAGACAGGATTAAAAGAGAACGTTACCTTTCCCTTGTCGAGACTGTGAGACTGTCTACCCTAGGTGGTTGAAGCCGACAAAGATCTACCCTACTGCCACGGATTTCTCTAATCTCCAGCTCGAAGTATGAGTAACGAACGAACGACGTAAAGAAAAGTAAAAAAAATGGTAAATGGATAATGAAAGGATTGGGTTGGGTGGCCTCCATTCCAAAAGAACTAAAAAGAGTCATAAGCATAATTGTATTAACCTTTTTCCTTACTAAGCCTTTAGGCTTACAATTACTTGTGGTGTAGGTACAAACGACGAACAAATAACAGTAGACTCATATACGAAAACGACGAACAAATAATAAAGCAGAGGTGAAGGAATTTGCACGAACGAGATTCGGATCTTACCAGGCTAAGGGTAAAAAGAGAAACAGTTGTAATCACATTAAGTTTTATTGTATTGTACTTCATTGTTTAGATTCCTTTTTAAACGATTTAAATACGCTTCCACCATGTTTTACAATGATTTACTTTATTACGCTTCCGCACATTTTATGCAAAGATTTTATAACAGTTTTAAAGAACGAGCCAGTAGCCATTCGGTTAGATGCACTCTGATATGATTTGTTTTAAAAAGAAAGAAATTTTAAAAATTTCACGCATTTTAAAGGAATGACCAAAATCCGGGTCGTTAGAAACTCAACCTCACATCTTGTCACACCCATTTACGTTTATTTCTTTCATTCTGTTTCTATTTGTCCTTGGGAAGCTGAGCCACACACGCCACTCCGACCCACAATGCTATTTATGTCCTCTTTGGGAAGCTAGGCCACACAGGCCACTCCGACCCAAAAAGCTATGTTACCATTTGATTCTGCTTCCTTTTCATTTATTATCCGTTACACTTTCAATGATAACATGGATATTCCTACAACCCAAATGATGGTCGTTTACTTCGGGTGATCAGCTCTCGAGAACGCCGTACACTTTGTATGAATGAGCATCCATTAAACCATTTTCTAAAACCATACATGAAAACCATTTTTGTATCGTTTTAAAAACTAAGATGTATGATGCTCGTGAATGCATAGAATATGTATATCCTCAGTATAATACTCATAACATGTTCATATCAAATCCTTAACTTAATCTAAAAAACATATCATTAAAAGAACATAATTCTATTAAACACACAACAAGCATCAATACAATCCTTATGACATGATCACAACCTAACTTAATAACTATGAAAGCAGTAAACAATCAACATACAATTCCTAACTCTTGCGATGTAGGTGTAACGACCCGGTTTCCTTTTTCTTTAAAAATACGATAAATTTAAAACTTTCTAAAAACAACAGTTAAATCGTCATTAATTGAAATCAGAGTCTTCTTCTTTTCTAAAAACCGAACCGTTAAATTCTTTCTCTTATACTCATTACTTAAACCAAGGAAATGTACAAGTATAAATTCTTTTTCTTAAAAACGTAGCGAAAGCTTAAATAAAACTATTTGTAGAATAAAATAACTAATTACATTAATCTTTACAAAATAATTATGCTCTTCATTTTTTTAGTCTTTAACTTTTAAATCTTTAACCTTTAGTTTTGAGCCTTGCCAACCACAATCGCTTGCTCGTTTAAATTCTTCATCAACCGCTCCTTTTTAAATAGATCTTACTATCACGATCACTTACACTACAAGTAGACACTGTAAGCCCAAAAAGGCTTAGTAAGGAATTGAAAACACAACATAAATGCCTCTAACTCATTATGTCGGAATGGGATCCGCCCAAACCGTTCTTTACTCACTGTTACATATATAATACTCGTGGATCGCGCTAGGAGATTAGGACACCCTATAGGCAAATGAGGGGAACTCGGCATCTAACACCCTATAGTAGACAAGCTTATCTATCCCATGGACGGGAAGATCTTAATTTGGTTTACCGAGTCTACCGTTTAGATCCGAACCATTTACTTGGCCACTAATTCCCTTAAGTTCATTATTAATCATTTTAGCTCGCATTATGAATACCAACCCAATTGTGGTATTTCCTAAGGGTTTTTAAGACCATGAATGTCAACCCTTAGACTCTAGTAATAGCAGACAAGTCTATACTAACAAACATTCACTAATTCAAGGGATTAGCCTATAGGAACAATCACGAAAACAATCTAGCAAACAATCTATACTAACAAACCACGAAGTCTACGAAAGCTAACAGTAGAAGAACAATAATTCTAATAGGAAATTAAATGACTAATATACTTCACTCATCCTTAGGAATTCACAACATGTATCAACGAACCATTTACGTCTTAACACAGTTATCATACTTTCAAATGAAACTAGAAATACTAACAAATACAACAAATAAGACATTCTAAAATACTTTGATATTAGCACTAAGGTACGAAGTCTAACAGGAAATTAAAACAACATACATGCTTTATAATTTGACAACTAAATTGTAATATAGCGGCGAAATAAAACGTTCGTGCACGCTTGACAAGTTGACAATAAATTACAAACTATATGGTAGCAAAATAAATGAACATACATACATCGGAATTGGCTAACTATAACTACAGAACAGCAGTGAAATAACAGCGCATTCTCATTAATTAAAACGTGCTAAACATGCTTCGGAATTGATGGAAAAGAACTACGAAACAGCAGCGATTCCTCAGTGAATTTAATCAATTAAAACATGCTAAACATGCTTTGAAGTCGATTGAATTAACAGCAACAAAACAGTGAGGTAAACAGCGAATAAAACATACGAACATACTTCGAAATTATCAGAAATTAAATACGGATCAGCAGCTATATTATACTTTTACAATTTCCACAACTACTTAACGATCATAACAACATTCCACTAGTTTTCATGCTTCACGATCTCATTAACAATCTGACAATTCTATTGATAATTTGGACATACAATATGCTTCAAGATTTGACCAAATAAAATCATAAAATAGAATTATAGCATGCTTGACATTTAAGAACGAAACAATAACATTTCTTAAAGATTATGAACATGAACAATAAGGGAAATAGCACCATTATCAAACAACAATATGAATAACACAATTATCAACTAACAACCACACTCATATTAAAACTAACTAACTCCTAACCAGATTTCCAAACTCCAAACGGAGTTACATACAATAAACTAAAGAAAATTCAAGAATAAGTAAGAATATCTCTAATTAACACTCACATTCAATCAAGGAAGATTATCATAGAATCCAATCAATAAAACATAAACACAATACTTGTGGGTAAAGCTTTTGATTGCCAAGACTCACAATTCCTTACCTTGACGAACACACTCCACAGCTCGCGAAGCAGCAGTTCAAACTCCTGGACAGCAGTAGCTCACATGGACAGAGCTTCTCTTCACCTCTAGCTCCCTCACACACACTCAGCCTCCATATTATCTCTCGGCTGTTTCACCATTCCAAAAAGCTCACTGCCAAACATCAGGACACTCTCTGCACTCTCTTCTCCTTCCTTTTAATTCCTTCCAGCCCGACAGTGTCTTCATTTTCTGCTGTGGGTTGACAGCCATCTTCATGAGGGTTGTCCCCCTCTTCAATTCTTCAACCAACCCAGTACATGTGCTCCCCCATAATGTATAGTGCGATGCCAGGCTGGAGGGATGGGAGGGAGTTGTCTCCGTGGCAGACAACAACTCGGGTCAAACCGGGGTATACCGGATTCGGCCACTCCAAGGTCGAAGTACCCTGTCAGAGCCCAACCATGAACGACCCGAGGCTGGAAAACCACAGCCTCTCCGTCTCCGGACTCCGTCGTCACCATTCCATTGGCGTCGGCCATCGAACTTCGACAGTGAATCAGGAAATCATAACGTACCTTGTTCTGGGGCTGTCTCAATCCACCCGCGCCCTAAATCGAAAACCACGCCGCTCCGCAATAGCTCGCCGGACGTCGCAGCAACTCACCGGTCACCGCATCCCAAGCCCGAGCTCGCCGTCGTCCGAGCGCTCGCCGTCGCTCGATCTCTCGGTCTCCCTTTCTCTCGATTTTGCTCTCTCTCGGGAAGGAAAATGGCCGAAGGCCATTTTTTTTCTTTTCTTTTATTATTATTATTTTCTTTTATTTCTAATTCCTCCATTAATTATATCCCACTTAATTTCTAATCTCATTTTAATTAATCTACTCTTAATTATATTTTATCCTCTTAACTTTAATTAATTTCTTTCTATTTAATTCAAGAACGGGGTTACTTAATTTAATTCAGACCGAGTCGAACCAAACCGGTTCAATTATTATTAGTTAATCAACTCCCTAATTATTATCTTAAATTAAATATCAATTATTTTCCAATTACACTTATTTATTATATTATTGAAATTCGGGATATTACAGTAGGGCCCCAAAAACCAAAACACATTCAATATCAACTTACCTCGCGTCCTTAATGTGTTTCAGCACTTTATTCTTCTTTCTTTATACCTATTCATCAATAACATCTAATCGTCAATAACAAATCAACTAATCGAATTCCCAAACCTGTGACAATATGCATACACATTATAATTTTATTCCATAATGCCCAATTATTTGAAATTCTCCATACTTACTTCAAAACATTTCATTCAACATATAACTTAACTTAAACAGAATATAAACATTCTCCAATTTCTCTTTAAATCTTTAGCCTAAAATCCATAAATCACAGCTTCGTCCTTAATCAAACCAGCATCCAAGTTCCCAACACCCATAAACTATGTACCCAATATTAACACACTTCACAGCAAGTAACCAAAATCATTTCTCATCACATAACAGGGAGCGGTAACCAATAGGGAGCATAATAAATCAACAAGCACAATGCATTTATCGAGCAACCATGAACAGAGAGCAGAAAACCCAATCAGAGAAGCATTACTCACATCCTTTACTCATTTATCTTCTACTTCTACTTTTGACATAATTAAATCCATAAAACCATAGCAGAAGTGAAGGGTCTTTTACCTGAAGAACACTCATGAAGAAATCTATAAGGAATGAAGACAGAACCTCCCATCCCCTGCTTCTTCTTTTATTTCCTTCTCGGTTGTTTCTCTCTCCCAGAGCTTTCCTTTTTCTCCCTCTCAACTTCTCTCTTCAGCTTCTCCACTTCTTTCCTCTTCTTTCTCTCAGCTCAACATTCTCCAGAAGCTCTCTGTGTTTCCCTCATCTCCTCTCGCTCTTCTATCTTTCTATTTTGTCCAGAATGCTTCTCAAATACGATTCACCACTCCCCATAAATCTCGCCTAACTCTCCTTATAATTTGTCATCTGTAAAGGAGATGCACACAGGAGACGTTAGAAAACGTTCGTCTCGGGATCATATATTTTTTGGAATTACTGTGGATTCGGTCGAGTAGTCGGTCGAGTAGCCGGTCAAGTAAACTCGACCTTATACTCCACCGGAGCACGTTTAAAAATCCAATCTTCGCATTTTTACGTGGGAGCGGTCGATGCTAAGCCTATCAGCTGCTGCAACATTAAAACTCCATTTTCACAATTCGCAGTGGGACCGCTACACAAAATTACCAGTCGATCAATGATCGACCAGTCCAACATGGTCAACATTTTCTACCACTTCGTTTTTGCTTCTGCCTTTGTGTTCCCTTTGAGATCGGTCGAGCAATGCTTAACTACTCTGACGCCTCAGCCGCTCCTTCCGTTAGCCGCTCCTTCCTCCTTCCTGTCAACCGCTCCTTCATCCGCTCCCTCTTCTCAGCCACTACCATTTCTCTCCAAAAATCCAACGTTTCTTCCACTAGTGCTTCTCTCCATTTCTTCTTCTTTTATTCTTTTTACTTTATTTCAATTAATTCAACTCTTTCTCTATTTAATCAATTCCCAATTAATCATTAACTAATTCCTCAACAATTTATAATTTACTCTATAATCATATAATAAATCTTCAACCTCATTCAAATAATCGATACAAATTATACCCAGCCTATTTTCAGGGTATCACATTCCATAATAAAATCATCCTGAAATCCCCAAATTTTGCAATTATTATCATTCTTAGTTGAAGCTTAATTCTGGGTATTACAACATTTTTTTTGTTTTTCCTAAAACATTACTTATACCTTTTAAGTTCATAAAGAAAAATTGTTACTAAAATTTTGAAATACCGTGTTAACATACTTTTGAAACTTCAAACACAGCGGAAGACTTTCAATCTTTATAAAGCTAATATTTACTTAAACCTTCTTATCTATTTCAAAAGAACTGATATTTTCAAATCAGATTACAAAATATCACATTTACATAGTTGTCTATCACATTTTAACATAAAATTGTTAGCTAAAAATCTATAAATCAACATCAGTTCTGGTACTTAAAATATCTCTTATATGCCACCTTCCACGGGTCAGGACAATCGCAACAAGTCAAGCGTTCTTCTAGTGAAACACCTCATCAACATTAGAATCAGTCAAGTTGATCTGTATGTAAATTCTCATTGTACCTTTCACATACACAGGATTCATCTATGAGTCTAATGCTCAGTAATCAATGTATAACATAACATAGACATGAACATGATGCATCGTGCCATATGATTTTTACGAAAATCTGTGATGTTGCATTATCCATTTTTCCATTTTCTTTTCACTTGAGCATCATATCATTGAGGAAACCATCAGGATAGTGTAAGCACCATTTGGTCCACCTCTCGGACAACCTAACTCAAGCTCTGGGGAGAGCAAATACTATTTGGTCCACCTCTAGGAACAACCCAACTCAACCCTGACCACAACGACCTATTACATATTTTTCTTTTTCATTTCAGTCTTTCTTAATGAAAACGTATACAAGAAAAACTATTTTATTTTCTTTTGAAAAATATGTTTCATGATGCATATAATGTTTTAATTCATACTGATCATTATTGAAACATCCTATGTATCCATTTCAATATGAAATCAACCATAACCTTCTAATTAGCATGACATGACAATGTAAGAATATATCTCAAATACTTAACAACACATGACCAATTAAACATAACATCACATTTGTTAATCAAAATGTACAATTCCTAATTTGACTTAATTTAGAGAGCACATAAATTATGGCACCTCAACAACAATGTTACCTCTATTAACATGTTTTGATTCATTAACCTTTACATTAAAACATCTTATAAACTTTATTAATATCAATTTCTCAATGCATATATCCTACCAATCAGTACGAAAAAAAAAAAAAAAAAACAAAGCATGACTTTAATGTAACGAATTCAAATTAATTAACATTATCAATCCAACCAATTAAACCTAGTGTCCTGTGATGTAGGCTTGAAAGCCACACACATGCATCCACTTACTTGGAGATCTTAACACTTTTATATCACTTAAGCAAATATTTTCTTGCTGTGATCAACCTAAGACAACACCTTCACATTAGTATTGAATCATACGCATGGAACTTAGAATACACATAATTTCCATTACAATTTGTCAATTCATGTAACTCCAAAACTTCTATTCTCATAAAGGAGTACACCTTACATATCATCAATTCAATTCAAATTACTCATCGTGCATGCTTATGGTAAAACACATCTAAATGATTCAACATGCATCCAATTTTCAAACATTAAATCCACTATTTTTTTGCTCAGCTGCAAACATCAATAACTTGCAACATACATAACTAATTCTTTTGATTCCAAAACCCATATTCCCTTAAAATGTCTATAATAACCGAACAAAATAGTTTTGACTTTCAATTTCATTGGAGTGACCATCCATTCCCATAATCAAAACCGAACAGTTTTTACCAATTTTCCACAATTGTTGCACAACAAACATTTGTATAATAATTTCAATCCATGTACAACGTCCTTCATGCTTACACAACATTTTCATAAGTTTTCAAGCATATCAAATATGTCAAAAACTGAATTCCGAAGTTCAAAACACAAATCCTCCCATACCCATATCACATAAACTAATTTGTCCCTTATTATCAAACTAAAAACTCTTCACAAACTACTTAACTTCAAAAGAAACTCACTTACCTTCAAAGGAGTTAGAAGGGGCTGCCATGGTCATGAAATCCTTAGCATAAAATGAGGAGTTAAACTAAGGTTACCTCCCCTTATGTAAAGGAGTTTTTGTGATGTTTCAAAAACTTAACACCATGAGTCATCACCAAAAAATCTTGTGTCTCGTCCTCAAGTGACCACCTTATAAACCTAAACATTATTTATATTAAGTTAAATTTTACAATTTGACACCTAATTCTCAATATATTAGATGACCATTTTTCAGACAACAACACTTATCTGTGGACACCCACACTTATCCGTAGAAGCCCACACTTATTCGTAGACACCTGCACTTATACGCGTATACTCCCATTCACCCACGGACACTTGCAATTATCTGTAGATGTCACAACCCAACCCCTGATCCCTTCGGGAACTATGTCACAAAGTGGATTCTCCACCCCGAAAACAATCACAAACTCACAATTCATAGCAAAAGCTCACCAATCACACACATTTACTCGTGCAATTGGGCCACATAAATAAAATTTTCGCCCAAACAAGAAAGTTAGACACTATTATTTATTTTACAAACTGTATGCAGATTTATTTTATAAATATGAGCTGAATTAAAACTAAATACATTAAAACAAACACCCAAACACTCACACTGAGCCTATGTTGTACACTTTGATATCCAACATATCTTTACTTTTTCGTCCTGAAGTTGCTACCACCAGTTCCTGAAAAACAAAGTAGAACTGTAAGCTTTATGAACTCAGTAAGAATCCTAATTTAAGGAATTAATAAACTATACTAATATCACAACTAGTCATATACTAAGCCCAACATGATTAGTCCTCATATCCTTAACTTCCAACATTTAACTTTTTGATCAACTCTCACAATCACACATGTAACGACCCAATTTTTCATACACTTAAAACGTGACGTAACTGAAGACTTTTCTTAATAAAATAAAACGTTTAAAAGTACAACAATAAAATACCATAAATAAAATTTATTTATAAACATATTTTGTTCAAATAAATTTCATAATTTAAAACCATGTACAATTTACATTTTCCTTTAGCCTAGTTAGCCACAAGATTCACAACGTGTAAATCCTTCATCGACTGCTCCTTTTCTTGTTAGCGTACATACCTACATCACAAGACTTAAATTATGAGTCTAAGGCTCAGTAAGAGATATAAAATGTTATGATCATGCCATGCACTTTATAAAAACAAATGTAGTGTTCATTTTCATTTTACCTTTTCCTTTCCCTTTACCTTTACTTTTATCTTTACCTCTACCTTTAACTTTAGCGTTAACTTTAGTTCCACTTACCCATTCAGGTATTAGAGATGTCATCGTACAAGGAAGAGTGACACCTAATGACCCACATAGGGTAGCCAACTCAAGAACCTACACCTCACAATGTCTATTTAAGTTTATTTCCATTTAATGTCATTTCTTTTTTAAAACATATGCTTAAAACATTTTGCACATTTTCAAAATCATGATGCATGTCTATGAGATAAATACATGCAATTCTATCATTCTATCACATAATAACAATACAACATTTTTCATTTCTTCATTTAATCTTTCCATAAATCATCAAACAAACAATGTTTTAATCTTTCCAAAGAATCAATACTATCATTATATCAATAATAACGTGAAGGCATACAAACAATTCAAATCATATCATATTACTATCCTTATATACATAACAATTCATACAAATCTTAATCTCTTATGATGTAGGCCAAAGGGCCACAAACATACAATACCACTTACCTCAATTCCATAACATAATATCTTGCAAATGTCTTCAACTATCCCTTTAATCTTTAATAACTTTATTATTCCAATCCCAAATTAGTATGAATAAAAGCAAAACATAACACAACATAGGTTAATCATCCATTGTTTCAACTATATTCATAAACCATGAATAAACTCAACTTACCTTGAAAGACAACCTTAATCTTCTTCCTCTTCAATATTCTTCTTCCTTCTATTCTTCAAAGCTTCCCTCTCCTTCTCTCCTTTCTCTCTCAAAATTTTCTCTCTCTTCTCTCGGTTACCCTTCTCTCCCGCTCCAGCTTCCCTTCTTATAATAACTTAAATCCTTCTTCAGCCAACCAAAGCAAGTGGTGGCGTTCTTGAATCAAAACCAAGGTGAGTCATTCCTATTTTATCCAATGAAAAAATGCGACCCTTCACATTACTGGTTGATCAACCTCTTTGAATGATTGACCACCACACAGCTTGAAAATCAACTCTGTCTATTTCTCAAAATACCGATCGATCACCAATTCACAACCGATCAACCGCAAATCCAACATTTTACAATCTATAATGACCATGAACGACTGCTAAATCCTTATGACCAACCACTAAACTCAATTCTGCATAGACACTGGTCATTCACAAAACAACCACTAAACTCAATTCTGCATAGACACTAGTCATTCACAAAACATCCACAAAACTCCCTCAAATCGACTTAGTATTGAAGGTGAATGACAGCCATTTGCTTTGAACGACCACTAACTAGTAGAGAATCTGCATGTTCCTTATACTGAGCAATCTCAGTCGATCAACCCTCCTCTTGATCAACCACTCTTTCATCACACATTCCATATACACTTAATTCATCATTCCTTCATAAACTATAGCATAAAACTCCCATCTTTCATCACATAACAAAATTTCAATATATCCAAATCAACTCCAATAATCATCAATAATTATCCAAGACTTAATATGATAAAAACTCAAGGTATTACAACACATCCAATGATCTATATTTTATCTAGACCTTCAGATATTTCTAATTAATATTTCAACTATGTGATACACTTCATTATATAAGAAGTGTTTAGTGCATATGTATAAATGTTTAGGCCTATGATTTAGATAATCATAACCTACCTTTCTCATTTCTCATGTGCAATTATTCTTCATGCACAATCTATCTCTCATATGTATTTGATTACCAAATACTTCCATTTCAGTTCAAATATGCTATACTCTTTTAAAACACCACACTTCATGGATAACTTATTTTATATAATTTCTTTCTTACGTGCTATTTCCTTTAAGCACCTTTAAACTCTATAGAATGTTTAATTCTACACTTTCTTTCTACTTTTGAATGTGATTCCCATGTTATGGATCACTTATTCAATTATGGTATGTAATACCCAAAATTAAGCTAAGACTAATAATAATGATAATTATGAATTTTGGAGATTTCGTGATGATTTTATTATGGGTATTGGTACCCTAAAAATAAGTCAAGTGTAATTTGCACCGATTGTTGACATGGAGGTTGAAGCTTTAGTATACGATTAAGGAGATATTGGCTTAATTTTATATATATATTATTAAGTTAGAAGAATAAGAGGAGAGAGAAGAGTAGTGGTGTTTTTGACGTGTAAGCGGTCGGAGATTTGGTCGAGTAGATCGACCAAAATATGTCATAGATTGCTCCCGGGTTTTTCAGACGACGAAGTGGTCGAGGA
The DNA here is from genome assembly GCA_022433065.1 of Begonia loranthoides. Lineage (NCBI taxonomy): Eukaryota > Viridiplantae > Streptophyta > Magnoliopsida > Cucurbitales > Begoniaceae > Begonia > Begonia loranthoides. Next base: position 12,878,142 of record CM039476.1, on the reverse strand, counting down.
TGCGATCGAGCAGCTTGGCCGAAATATATTATAGATTGCAATTTGGGTTTTTGGTCAAGTGATCAGTCGATGGAGCGGTCGAGTAGGTCGAGTATACTCGACCAAAAATGAAGAAAATAAGGCATTGGCGAGAAGAGGGCGAAGTGAAGGTCGATTCAATGACTTAGTGCCAACATTAATGTTGGGCCGGTCGACAGTTCTATCGACTGAAAATTATCGAAATGTCGACTACTCTCACAGGCATTTCAGAAAAATGAAGTTTGGAGTTGGAGCGGCTGATAGGCGTGTATCGACCATGAATTAGCGGTCGATGCATGCATCGACCTGTCCAACGTAATTTGGCTATCTGAGAACAAATTGTCAATTCCAAGATGGCTTCTCTTCTATGATCTCTCCACATTGCTTCTCTTTACAAATGGCAATTTATTGAAGGGGTTAGGTGAGACTTTGAGATTATATTAAGCAGGTGTGGGGGCTTGCTGGAGAAAATAGGTGAGAGAGACATAAGAGAAAAGAGAGGTAGGGAGTGAAATGCTCTCTAGAGATTTGAGGCTATGAGCTGTGAGAAGAAAAAAGAAAGGAAGTTGCAAAGAAGGGAGGAAGAGGCCTAGAAGAAGAAAAGGGTAAGAAGTAGAAGACAAAAAGAAGAAGAAGGAGCAGGGTCCCCTCTCGGGTGGTGCTCTCAGGTCTCCTGTTGAGGTATAGCTTCCTCCTTAGTTTATGGATTTAAGTGATGATTATGGTTAAATGTAGAAGATAAAAAGGCAATGGATGTTAATGGTGTTCTCTGTGATGAAATGTGCTCGGTTAGGTTGGAATGTCTCTGTGATTCATGGTTTTAATAATTATGTTCTACAAATTTAGTTACAAACTAGGAGATAATAATGGATTATTCTACCATGTTAGATGGGATTAATGGATATTGTTATTTGGACGATTGAAGAATATGTGTGTGCTCTGTTAATGGATGTTTGATTCCTTGTTTTGTTTCTGCTTGGTATATATATGTGAGATGGAGAAACGGAATAAATGATGATGAAATATACTCTATAATTGGGGAATGGATTGTTAGTATGCAGTTTGGTTATGGTCGCCCCAGTTGTTTACTGTTTTACTAAATGTAAAGAATATTAATGGGTTTTTAGAACTGTTAAGTGATTGGTTGGAATCCTATTATAGGAAATAATTATATCGAATTAGTTGAGGGTATAAACTGTAGGAATAAAGTTGCTAATATGTGATTATTAATGGTTGGTTATTTAATGATTTTGAAGGTATTACGAAGGGAAGGAAAATGCTAAGCTGCCTACGGAAAGGAGATAAGTTAAGATGCATGTGTTTTGGCCTTCGGACCCTACGTCACAAGAATTAGGAATTTAATGTTGACTGCATTTATTAGAATTAGGCTCTTTACGTCATAGAATATGCTTTGAGGATTATAGGACTTTGATATTGATATGCTTTGAGAATGTATTGCTGCATGATGATGTGTTTAATGTATGCATTCACGAGCATCATGCATCATAGATTTCAAAATGATACGAAAATGGTTTTCATGCATGGTTTTGAAAATGAAACGAGAACAGAATGAAATATGAATAAACGTAAAGTAAAGGATCAAGCTAAGCCAAGTAAAGAGGTTGGTTTGTTAGGTAAAACTCGGCAATCAAAGCATGTAATTAAACAGTTTTTGTGGTTTGGTACGTAAAGCCCGACACAGAAATAAAATAAATGTAATTAAACGGTTTTTGTGGTCTGGTAGGTAAAGCCCAACACAGAAACAAAAGAAATGTAATTAAATGGTTTTTGTGGTCCGGTAAGTAAAGCCTGGCATAGAAACAAAAGAAATGTAATTAAACGGTTTTTATGATCCAGTAGGTAAAGCTCAACACAGAAACAAAAGAAATGTAATTAAACGATTTTTGTAGTCCGATAGGTAAAGCCCAACATAGTGTAACGACTCGGTTTTTATTTCCTTTTAAAATGCGTAAAACTCAAAACTTTTCTTTTTATAAAAACATTAGAGTATTCTTTCTTTACAAAACCCAAGCGTTAAAACTCTTTACTTAAAACATTTATCAATTGCAGAAGAAGTAATAAAATCCTTTTTATAAAACGCAAGCGGAATTTAAAACAAAGCATTAAAGAATATTAAATAATTTATAAATACTTTTTACAAATAAATTCTCTTTTAAATTCTTTAGCCCAACCAGCCACAAGATCCACCTGTGCAAGTCCTTCATCAACAGTCTTTGACCTGTTCACCTGTTGCTCGTACATACCTACATCACAAGACCTAAACTAATGAGCCTAACGCTCAGTAAGTGATAGGATGAAATACAATGCAGATGATATGCATGATCATACAATGCATTACAAAAGAGAACAGTATCTCTTCTGGAAGTCAGGGTAGAATACTCCCTAGGGCCATGTGGCTGAACCATTTCACTCCGACGAGGAGATATATCTGTCGAGGGTGTTCCACATGCCGGTATCCTCACTTTTGTTGAAGACGTTGGGGGTTTCAGAATGGGGGAAGTGTGAACCCTAGATTCCACGTCGCTAACTCTCTTTTCACACTGCTCCCTACGTGGGAGTATCCTACCGTATAAAAAGTCACCAAATCACCCGAACCCCCACATACCTATTTACACATATTAATTATGTTATGTAATGCAATATGTTCATAAATACATATAATCTTATATGATGATATAAATGTCTAATAAACATATCATTAAAAGAATCTAAATCTAGTAAACACAGCATACAATCCTAATTCTTGCGATGTAGGGTCTGAAGACCAAAACACAGTAAGTATCAACTTACCTAGCGTCCATAGCACAGTTCGAAAATTAACGTTGTCCTCCTCTTTTTTATACCTTCACAATTTCATAACATTTATCATTAAAATCACAACTCATCAATCTCAACACATTTTCATTTGCTACTTACTAGAATCTTTAACCCAAGTTCAACTTAGACACGTAACCATTTCCAACAATATAACACTTCCAGTATCTCTACGCTTATCAACTTCCAACAACATAATCAATTCTATTTGTATCAAGTCTTTCTCTAACTAATTACTTTTCATAGACAGAATATTACACCCAGATAAAATCATGCTTCTCAAGGCAATAAAGGCAGAATTACTAACAATGGCCTACAACAACAAGCAGTTAGTATTATTTTCATCGACCAATTTAACCAATAATTATTCATTATTAACAAACTACCAAATTTTCAAGAACCTCAACGCTTAACAAATTCCAATAGCCAACTTTAGTACTTAACAATTTCCGTTGTTTACAAGTTAACAAATTCATATCATCTAATAACATCCAATAAGCATGCCAACAATGGACAATTACTAGAGAACAATTTCAATTCATTTCCTTTGCTGCCTTTTTCTTTCTTTTCCTGTCAATTACCTAAATTGTTATCCAACATCCTACTGCAGTTCAAAAACAATGATCAACAAAGCAACCAACTGTTCCTTAATACCAAAAGAAATCCTTACAATATCCAATAAGCAGAAATTGAACATATACCAAAACTGTAAATCATCAGACATCCCTTATCCTAACATCTAACTTCCCAAGGTAATAGTCTCAATTCCAAGTAACATATTCAGCAACATAACTCATGCTACATAATTCCAAAATAACAGGTTGTAAATCCATTAATCATGCTCATCATTCAAATAATGCAGCAGAAAATAAACCAATCACAATCACAGATAATCCATCAGCAGAACATATCCATATTCTTTGCATCCAACAACCATTTATAGAAGTCCAACCAATTAACAATGCAGATTTACCCAAAAATGACATCTTCCTTACCTGAAGACAAGAGAACTTCTTCTTCCTCCCTAACTATTGACCTTCATCTTCCAACAGCTTTCTCACTAAAGCCAACAGCTTCACTGTCAACTTCCCACTTCTTTCTCCAGCTTTGTAGCACCCTCCAGAGAACCCATCTAGCAATGCTCTCGAATTCTTCTGCACCAAGTGATATATAGCCAAGAGAAGACTATCATCGACACAACACTAGAGGATAATTACACATATTAAGGAAAGTGGTCCACTTACCAAACTCCACGTGGAAAGCCTACCAGAGGAGGAGCTAGAGGAAGCCCAACCTGGTCCGGTCTAGTGTGAACAACGGTTCACCCTCCCCTGCATCACGTTCGTCACTGCCTTTGTCAACCGAAGCAACACACGACCACACTTTGGCCAAAATCCAGCCAGTTCAGAACTCCAGGGAGAAGAAATCAAAGCAGAAACTACCGACTTACCTTCACCGACGGTTCGCAACTCGCGGGCATTCTTCATTCCCACAACATGGTCGCACCACCGAGGCATAGCTCGCAACCACACGCCGCTTGACGTCGCCGTTCGATGCACCTCCATTCGCCGAACAGCAGCCCAAGCCCGAGCGTCCCCGACTTCGCTCGCCGTCTCCCATCGCCTTCGCTCTGTCCCGATCTCCCTCCCCCACTCTGTTCTTCTCTCTCTCCAAATGGCCCGAGGCCCTTTTCTTCTTCTTTGGATCGGTTCAAGGATGAACCAATTCAATCCATCCCTTCCTAATTTATTCTTTTATTTTATTTATCATTTATTTATAAATGCTTTCTTTCTATTTATTTAATTTTCCACTTATATCTCCACTCTAATTATTTATTCAAACTCATTCCTATAAATTCCAAATTTAACTTTCCATTATTAATTAAAGTCGAACTACATAATTGTTTTTGGACCAAACTGAACCAAACCGATTCAGTCCATTCACTCCCTCAGTTTAATTCTATTTTTTGGATGAGGGGAAGCACCCTCATTTCTTCATCCATGCTCGCACGAAACTTACAAGTTATACATTTTTCAACACTTCCCTTATTTCCAAATTTATAATCTAATAATCATGTCTTTGGTAATACCTCGATAAGTATTCGACTAATTCAAATATCCCCAATTATTATCCAATTTATCCTTTTTTAATTTTGATTTTAAAAAATCAGGGCATTACACATAGAAACAAAAGAAATATAATTAAATTATTTTTGTAGTCCGATAGGTAAAGCCAGACACATAAACAAAAAGAAATAACAGTAAACTAAAGTAAAGAAAATAGAAACAAAAATAGAAAATGAAAACGGAACACTGTATACGGATTTTAAAAGCTACATTGCATGGGTATAGTTTATTTTTATATCACTTACTGAGCGTTAAGCTCATTAGTTAAGTCTTATTGATGCATATATACATACGAGAACAGGAGAACAGTTTAAGGAGCAGTTGATGACAGATTTGCGCGTGCAGATCTTGTGGCTAACTAGGCTCAAAGGATTTAAGAAAGAGAAAATGGTTTGTAAAGGACTTTATGTATAATCTTTGTAAATGCTTATAAGAAACTGATTTCATTTACTTCTGCTGCGGTTTGTAAAAAGGATTTTATGAAAGAAAAGTCTTCTGCTTTTTTTATAAAAGAAAAAATTTAAAATTTTACACGTTTTTAAATGTAAGAAAAACCGATCGCTATATGGTCTATCTCTCAGCATCACTATTTAGACATTCTAATTAACGTCTAATTCCCAAACCATATTTCATGATCTTTTATGGTTTATCTATCACCAATGTTAGACATTGCTAATACATGTCCAATCTCAAGCTATCTCGAAATTTACAAGGTATACTATCATAACCTATGCCCCAATCACTTAATCCGATACATGAAGGACTTCCTTATTTCTAGACATTTCTAATTAATATCTATCTCATACTATCTAGACATTTTTATTCAATGTCTATCACAAACAATTTAGACATTTCTAATTAATATCTATCATAATTGATCCCTCTACATGAAGGAATTCCTCAATATGTTGCATATACAAATGTCTAGACTTATAATATAACAAATCATAGTCTAGATACCATCATAATCCATCTAACTACATTTATCCCATGACCCACAATTATGCAATAAATAGATATGAAATGCATATCATGAATCTCCTTCCACAATAATGCAGTGAATATGTGAATTAGTGCAATGCTCCATTTATTATTAAATGGTTATATTATTTAACAAGTACCGTATTATTAACATGTATGTGAATGTCAACATATCTGTGAATGTCAACATTTATGTGACTCTCAATATGAATGATCAAACACTATGATATGTAAAGTCGCATACAACCATGAAACCCTATCATACTGGCCACTGTCTCTAATAGGTGTGTCCATAAATATAATAACTTCTAGAGGGCTAGGGAGTTTCAACCAAATGGGAACCCACAGTCACTCCTCTTCTACTTCTCATTTTGTATACGTCACACAATATATTGTCTGACAAGGTATATTGGGTTCTTTTATGGCCAATACTACCGGATAATATTTTTATACATATAAATATGTTCATAATGCATGATTTGGCATCCTCACTATGCACACATTAAATGCATATAATACGTATTAATAATGCATGTAATATGAACTATGCATATCTTTTTATTAAGCATATACAAATGATGTTTGAAATGATCTCATACATCTATCTAGACATGTTCTATCTATATCTCAATACTCACCTAAAAGGAGTTTATGCAATGGTTGACCAATGGTTTGAAACCTAAAGAAAATGTCCTAAAATCACAGGTTCTGGACTTCTGCATCCCAGTCGTAGTCGTCTGCTCCAACACATTTTCAAGGCATAAACACAGAGTCTTGGTCGTCCGGCCCTTAGCATCGATCAACCGCTCACAACTATGGTCTTAAAACCCGAGACTTTGTCCATTTTCTGGACGTCCGCCCCCAAAGACTAATGGTTCATTTTCAAGCATTTTTCCTAAGTTTTGGTTGATCGCTCCTTAATACCAGTCTACCACTTATGCATTTGTGGCTACCCACACATATCTGCGGCTACCCATATCCATCCGTGAACATCTACCCATCTGCGGATACCAATTTTTGTGGCACAATACCATGTTCTGGTCTACCGCTCCCTGATATAGGTCGACCCTAATACCGGTCAACCTCATTTTATACAAATTTAACTATTTTTACACTTTCCTCACTTGCAGATGTCCAACTTCCATTTGTCGGTCATCTATATTGTATACTTGTCTCAATTTCTCACATTTCTAACATTCAACTTCCTACTAATTCCATACCAAACCATTCTAGAATCACATTCACATTTTGTAATTCACCCAATAGATAATTAAATCTATTTAAACTCATTCAAACATACTTTTCACGTCAAATATTCTTTCTAACCATAAAAATGGTCTAAGTCATCAATATAAGTATTTCTACCCAATCTTAACACAAAACTAAACATTATATTTCATTAATGTTCCCCATTTCCTCACATTTCAAGTATTTATCTAATTCACTTAGAAATTACATATGAAATCTCAAATTATTAAGCAACTCAAATACTTGCTTTTATTCACCTTTTCCATAGGATACCATCTTCATTTAGCTAACCAATTTAATCCTCAACAAATCCATATCATCCATAGATACCAACATGTAATTCATGAATTCCAATTATAATTTCTAAACTCACAATTTCTTTCATCTAAACTATGCAATATTTAACATAATTTATAAAACACTTAGGTTAGGATTATTATCTCTTGAAGATCACTTAATCTTCACTTCTTGCGATTCATTTTAGACTCAAAAAGATCCTCTTGGAGAGAGAAACACTTTTCCTTAAAAGCTTGAAGGTCAAATCTTCTTCCTTCCCGTTTTTCTTCTTCTTCTTCCTCTCTTCTCCTTCTCTTCTTTCTTTCTCTTTTCTCTTTGGTTCACTATGAAATAGAGATGAATCCTCAACCTTCATCAACTTTCTAAAGAATTCATAGGGTAAAATTACCCTTCTGCCTATTTTTTTCCTTCAAAAAGTACCATTTTACCCTTCTTTCCATTGATATTTACAAAAAAACCATGATTGATTATTCTTAACCATACTTAGCTTAAAATAGTAAATCTCACTTAGTTCTAAGTTAATCCCCATGATTAGCATAATTAATCATGATTAAATAATGTTAATTATCCACTAATTACACTTAGTCACTAATCCACAAATGACACATGTCAATACCCCATTGGTTGTTCAATTTTATTACATGGCCATATACTTCAATGTATTAGAAACATTTCTTCTTGTATACATTTCTCCAAGTTCTTACTCTAACGTCTCATTTAAAGGCATTTCCCAAAACAGTGTAGTTTTGGACTTGTCCAATTGCAAATATGCATAACTTTTATTGCATATATCCAAATCCTTTCGATCCAAAGTTATACACTTCATTTCTGTGTCTACTTTATAACGTCAAAATGATTTGAATTTATAATCACAATAACTTGTCAAATTAGCCACAAACAGTGACTATGCTCATTTATAGCACATTTACCAACTTTCGTGCATAAATTCATATATTAATGAGCATACATCTAAATAATCTAATTTCATCATCATTCCATAGTCTAAGGTATCTATTACTATATCGTTTTTTAGTTTAGAAATATATCTTCAATTGATTGGCCAAATTCTTATTCAAAGTCATCTCATGACTTATCATCATCACTTAATCACGTTTAATTATACAAAACAAGATTATTAGGGTTAATCTTTAATCGAGATCATCATAGTAGATGATACCTGCACTCATGTATGGACACTTGCACTTATCCACAGAGACCCGCACTATAATTTAGATGGATTCTACAATCCCCGAACTCCCACTCCCGAGCAGGTCTAAAGCCCCAGACATCTGCACCAATCCTAGATGTCTACGTTCTATTTGAGGTCGTCCACAACAACATCCAACATCCCCATGTCCACTTCAAAATACATTTAAATCTTTAAAATCCACTAAATCATCACCATCCAATTAACAATCTTATTCTAACACTCTACAATAACAATAATAACCCACCACCTTTCAAACATAAATATCACTTTATACATGAAATCATACGTTGAATTTTACAGGTGTTACACCTAGCATGGGTGATGTAGCTGAGAGACAAAATAGGACTCTTAAGGATATAGTGAGTAATACTTCCTTACCACAATCACTCTAGGATGAAGCATTAAAGACCATAACTTATATCCATAAAAAAAAAAAGTCAAAAGGTTATCAATTTTACAATACCACTGCTAAAGCATTTTTTGAGATGAGAAATGCCCAATTTTTTAGGATGTTGAGTTTGTGAGGGGAAATAAGGATGACATTGTGTTTGAAGAGGAAGTTGTTTCTCTTTCTTCAGTTGTCGTTGATTTCGATCAAATGGCTAATCTGAATAATAATGTCAAATCACTTGGAGAACCAGTTCAGAAATTTATTCCAAAAGAACAAACTCAATATTCTCAAGAAATTATGTCATTAAGAAGATTTTCTAGAGAGAGGAGAAATACGATTTCAGATGATTATATCGTATTTCTACAAGAACGTGAGGAAATTGGGGACATGAAAGATAATCTTGTTACTTTCCACCAAACCACTAAAGGTTTTGACTCTCAAAAGTGAATTGATCTCACGAATGAGGAGTTAAAGTCCATAAAGGACAATAATATTTGGGATCTCTCCCATTGCCAGAAGGTTCAAAATCCTCTAGTTGTAAATGGATTTTTTAAATCCAAAAAAGTTTCAAAAGACGATTGGAGAAATATAAGATTTGTCTTGTCACTAAATGATTTACTCAAAGGGAAGGCATTGACTAAAAGAGACTTTCTCCCTCCTTTAGACTCTTTAAGATGATAGTGGCATTAGTAGCTCATTTTGATTTAGAGCTCTATCAAATGGATGTTACGACAACATTTCTCAATGGCGACATTCATTAATCAATTTATATGGTGCAATCAGAATACTTTGTTTTAGATGATTCAAAGGATATGGTTTGTAAATTGAAAAAAAAAATCATCTACAAGCTTAAGTGTGCTTCTCGTCAATGGTATTATAAATTTCATTAAGAGATCATCTTATATGGTTTCGAGGTGAATTTGGTTGATGATTGCATTTATACCATAAGTTCAATATGAGTAAATTCATATTTATGGTATTATATGTCAATGACATACTATTGACATGCATACATGTAAACCAGAGAAACCGCTGTGGATAAAGGTGACAAGATCAATGAAAATCAATGCCCTAAAAATGTTTTTAGAGATAAGAGAAATGCATAAGATTCTCTATGCAATAGCAATGAGATGTCCTATTTATACTCAAGAATGTATGTGTCTGAATATTGCATATATAATTGAAATGTCAAGTAGATTTTTAAGTAATCCTGGTATGGATAATTAAAAGCAGTGAAGAAAGTACCTACAAAGGACTATATGCTCACATATAGAAAATTAGATCAATTGGAGATCATTGGGTATTTTGATTTTGATTTTGTTTTTATTAGTTGCCAAATTAGTCGAAATTTGACGCTGTGATATGTTTTTCTAGTCAACTAGAGAAGCTATATGGAAAAGTGATTAACAATTACTTAGAGCTTCTTCCACCTTAGCTATAGAAATCATAGTATTTTATGAGGCATCAAATAAAATATTATGGCTAAGGAATTTTTTCACAGAACTTCGAATTGTCAAAAGAATTGAAAGACCATTTTAGTTATTGTTGACAATAAGTAAGCTATAACGTTTGCTAATAATAATAGGAATGCGACAAAGACTAAGCACATCAACATTTACTTTCTCATGGTAAATGAGAGAGTTCATAGTGGTCAGATATCTATAGATCACATTGGGACAAACTCTATGATTGCAGATCCATTTTCTAAAGGGATACTACCCACGGTCTTTCACGAGATTGTCACTCATGTGGGTGGTTTTACTTTAAATCTATTGTGGTTAAGCAGGAGTTTGTACTTTTGGGTTATTTATGTATAGATATTCTATGACGCACATTGTGTCATGTTGTAAAATAAAGTTAAGGTATTTGTGTTTTGTTGCACGCTGAAAATTAAAATTCAAAGTTCATAAGGAATAAAGTTAGATTAGTTGGAAATACACATGTTATTATCACATTGCATGTAATTTCCATGTTACGCATCCATATTTGATCTATGTCATTTGATTATGTTGATGTATGTGACCACTGATGAGTTTAGTTATATGAAATGTGACGAAAATCGTTTTGATCCTATATCAATGTAATTAATGGACGAGATTGATTGGATGTATTCTGTTTTGATGATAACAAATTAATATATCATGAAGTTAAAGTTATAATGTATAATGATTAGTTTATATATGTGTTCCCACTGAGAGATTGTTATATTTATTTAACATCATAAGGTGGATCTACGTATATACAAACTATAGATTATACATTATGGTTGTCATCCAATATGAGGCCTATTAAAAATGGTTTATAAAATTTAATGTTTGGGCCAAACCCGATCAGCCCAATACATGTGTAGCTATAAGAGTGTAATTACTTATTTTTTGTTGGGCATATTATTAGTTACATACTAAAAACAATATAAGGGTTATGATCTATTTTTCCTACACACTTTTCACCTTACTTGAGAGCCTTCATTATCTCTAGAGAGTTTAAGAGAGGTGTTTCATGAAAACAGAAGACTTTCATACCTGATTTCCTTCTTTTCAAATTTTGTCATTGGATTTGGGTATGTCGTTCTTTTATCTCTAGAATTTTTAACGTGGATAAATGGTTTTGGGAATTTAACTTTCTTGATTTTAAGATTATAAAACTTACGCAGTATAAGTTATAATAGCTTGATGTTAAGTGAGTGAGGAGTTTGATCTCCTTGGACGTAGTAGTCTGAGCTTCATGCTTCATTTCAAGTCTCAATATGGGGATTTCTCTATGTTCGGTGTGATTATGAATTCAAGAAATAGTGCAGTTTCGAAGGATGATTCGTCAATCAAGGAGGTCGATTCTTGGGTGGAGATCTCAATTACCTCCGGGATGGGTTCTTTCATACATCAAACTTGCTGATTACATCCAATCATAGTGGAAGTTCGATTCAAAAGCTTCTTCCATTCATAGAGTCATGTTTAATAATTTAAACCAAACCAACGTCTAATTATTTGATTACAGGAATACATCATATACATAAAATAACGACACGCGACATTTCGCGTTAAACATAGCCACGTAAGTTAACCAAAGAATCGTTTACAAACAAAATTGAAAGTATAAGAACTTCAATAATACACGTAAAATGAAACAATTGAATTGAAACGATAATTATGTACCTTTGTATGATTAAACTACCGAGTTCAAAAATTAATGGATAAAATATAAATTAAACCTTAAAATTTGAAGAAAGTTGGTTAACTTATTATGATGTGGTAATTGTTATTGGCTCAAAATTAAAAGCGAAAAGTATGGATAAGATTTGTATTTTGGATGAGATTTTTCTTGAAATATTATATTGCTATAAGAGCAAATTCATGATAGAGTTAGAACGCTTTTACCTCCTTCAAGCAATCACAACTCACAAATGGAGCCGGAGGAAGGCGATCGAGAGAGAATTATCTACTCAATTTTTATCACGTGTTATTTTATATTTTGGGTCAAAAAATTAGATGATCATGCGTGCTCCATTTCATAGATAAAATTCAAACTATTAATAACTAAAAGGTTGAAATTCCTGTTTATTAAAAAGAAAAAATTAAAGTTTAATTTGTAAATCACGTAAATTACACTGTACCCTAAAAAATATAACAAGAGTAATATTACATTTATCATTTAATTTTTCTTCTTTAACAACATTTATTGATATAATTAATATCTTATTATTTATTTTAATTATTATACTAATTAATATAGTGTAAAATTAGATATAAACCTATAGTTATCACATAACAACTATCTGAAATGATCTCGGGTTCTCATATCCGTTATTTGTGTGCTCGTACCAGAACCCCAGTCCACCATCAAATTTGTAAAAAGAATTTAACGGAGCAAACAATTTCAACTCATATTGCACACCGAACAGTGACTAGCATTTCAATATCGCTCATCACTTATAACATTATTTGATACCCTACATCTTGGGGATCATGGACTTATTCTTTTTGTTTTTTTTATTTTATGATGTGACATTTATATTATTTATTAATTAAAATAAATTATAAATAGTTAGAGAAGACACAATTACATCAATTAAAATTTAATATAAAATCAAATGTAAAATTAAAAAAGTAATCTTAATATTACAATTTTGGAAGGTAAGTTTACATCGTTACAGCCACCTCACATAGTGCAGATAAGCCAAAGTTTCAGGAGCGTCATGGCCTCATGGGGTGTAATCTTCGTTGTTGATAAGCTCCTTTCTCATTCACCTCCTCAATCCCCACGTCTTCCTCGTCGCCCATGTCTTCTCAATTTCTTCATTTCCCTAATCAAACCCTTTTCCTTCCCCACCCTCACCATTACTTCGTCAACCCCCTCTGGAAACCCAGTGCATGCCTTCCTGTACATAGTTTAAGCTCCTCTGTTAAAGGACCAACTCTTCCAGTCGATGTTGAGGTTACCTCTGTTCAGAACATTTACGGGACACCCATTGAAGATAAAAAGGGAAATTCTTACATTGATAGGAAAACCAGGAAATTTCGAGTCAAGGGTTCCGTGGAAAAAATTAAAAAAATAATCTCGGAAGAGAGAATAGAAGAAATTCTCAAACTTTTTGAGGAAGAAGATGAGTTTCGGACCATTTTTCACTTCAATGATCTGCTAATGGCGTTGGTTCTTGCAGAAAAGCCTGATCTTGCTTTGAAGCTTTCTTCTAACTTATCATGTTACGGATTACTCCCAGATGCTCGGACCTTTTCGATCTTGATCAGGTGCTACTGTAAGAAACAGAATCCGGATGAGGCCGACAATGTTCTGAAGCATATGGTGGCAAAAGGGCATCGTCCAAGCCTGACAACCATAACTATTCTCATAAATGCGTTCTGCAGAAAGGGTAAATTGCAGAAAGCCTTCGAGGTTTTCGATTTCATGAGTAGGATGGGGTGCAAACCCGATATACAGCCGTACAACTGTTTGTTGAAAGGGCTGTGTTACGTTGGCAAAGTGGAGGAAGCTTGTGAAATGTTAATAAAAATCAAGAACGAAGGCGTGAAACCAGACATTTACACTTATACAGCTCTTATGAATGGGTTGTGCAAAGTTGGTCGGTCCGATGAAGCAATGGAGTTGCTTTACGAAGCCATGGAAATGGGATTGAGACCTAATGTAGTTACTTTCAACACACTGTTTAATGGGTATTGCAAGGAGGGGAGGCCATTGGAAGGGATTGGTGTGTTGAAGAAGATGAAGGAGGTAAACTGTAAGCCTGATTACATTACTTACAGCACCTTCCTTCATGGGTTGTTGAAATGGGGTAAAGCTCGAGCGGCATTGAGGATTTACAAGGAAATGCTTGGTTTTGGGTATGCAGTCGAAGAAAGGATGATGAATTCCTTGGTTAGATCGCTATGCAGCCCATCCTTCCAGGAAGATGACCTCCTGAAAGACGTCCACCAACTGTTTGACAAAATGCGAGGCGAAGATTATGCCATATATGGCACTACATTTGAGCTGGTAATCCAAGCCTTGTGCAAAGGAAACAAGATTGACGAGGGTTTGGTTAATTTGCAGCGTATGATCGAAATGGGATACACTCCAAGTAGCATCACTTTTGACGCTGTGATTACAGCACTTTGTGGCCTAGGAAAAGTTGAGGAGGCGCTGTTAATTTTGGTACGCATGAACGAACATAGAGTAATTCCGAGCAGATTTACTTTCGAAATGTTGATTGAGGAGTTTGATCGGCAAGGATGGGAGCGGAGTGCTTGCCAGGTGCGCTCTGCCGCACTCAAGCGAGGTTGTTGTTTCGCAGATGATGGCTCTTGGCGTAGCCACTTGCCGCAGCGAAATGATGTGAGAAGGCATTTGGTAGGTTTTACTTGTAATTTTATACTCTAATACGTTATGATTTGACGATTAGATGTTACTCACTAATTAATTGATGTAATATTTTATACAAATTATAAATAATTACAATAATACATTGATGAGATTAGTTAGTGAGTGTCAAGAAAAAAAGTGTATAATTACATAATAAACCTAATTATTCTATTCTTAAAATATACATTTTCTTTTAATGTTTTAATTTATTTTAATATTTTTTATGTCAAATCAAATCTAACGGTAGAGATTTTGGCACGGAACAATATTTTCCCCAAGCACACGACACTCTAGTCGACATGCACAGTTGACCGGAGGCTACACTCAGTGCACCGGTCGACTGTGCATGTCAATCGGCGCTGCTACATTTCAGATATGAGTGCCCAAAAAAAATGCGTAATTCCTATGCGCAGTGTTTTGTGATTTCTACGCGTCATTCACCTTTACAGATGGCGATGGTAAAAATGAGTTAGATCACATTTTATGGGGATGAATGAGAATTATTTGGGAAGTCTCTGTGAAGAAAACAGAGATGTGGGAAGAGAGAAATTACAGAAAGTCTGAGGAAACTGAGAGATAAGCAAATAAAGAAAGAAGTCAATAAAGAAATAGAGAAGCTCAGAAATAGGGTGACAGAAGAGGACGAAGGACAAGAAAGAAGGAGCACGGTCTTTTGTCGGGTGTTCTTCAGTAAGGAGATTTACTCCATGTCTGTTTACTGATTTTGTTAGAATAATCATAGGGGATAAAAGTGTGATGTATGTTAATCATGTTGTCTGTGGCAATATATCCTATGTTCTGGATTGTAATGATAATAATATATTGTCTGTGATGATATATCCTTGTATGAGAAATGTAGTGCATTGTTCTTTGGATATATTGTTGTATGAGAAATGAAGTTAGGTACTGTTGTTAGATTTTTGTTCTGTATGTTAGATATGTTATCTGTAAGAAATGGTATTCTTCTAAGTCTTATAATTTATGGTTTATGGAACTCCATCATTTTTTTTTATATTCTGTTTATGATAAGCTATCTAGATTTTGAGATCAATAGGGAAGTTGTTTATAATTCTGTGAAATTGGTATATTGCAAACTCTTAGGTATTAAGATTTGGAAAACAATTGGAAGCTTAGATAGTACTCAATTTTGACATACAAACCATTTTTCATATCTGTTTTTTTTTTTTTTTCCTTTTTTTAAGTCTTTTTTTGTTTGCATATTAATTTTTTGTCATTTTATGTTACATACTCTAAAGAGAATTAAACAAATTTGTGTAACGCGCACCGATTCCTGGTGATTTTTATTACTTTTCCTGTTTAAATTAATTTTTTCATTGTTTTTTCGTTTTTCATTCTTTTAGTTAGGTTTAATTACTTTCTGACATTTCTTTATTTAACATTTGTTTTCATATCGTATCGTCGTGATTGCACTCTTAAAAAATTTTTTTTTGAACTTTTCATGTTTTTTTTTAAATTTAATTCCTACAAATACAATTACTATTTTTTCTAGTAAATTTTCTTGCGAGGTACATTTTTTTTCCTTTTACGGGAAAAGAAAATCAGCCATCTACACTCTAACGATTTCTTCTACATGGGGAAGAGAGTGTCTTTCTATTGTCATCCATCTTTTTGTGTCTGTTTTCTTTGCGTTTCTATCCCCTTCTATTCCTTCCCTCCAACTTATAAGTAAAACTATCCCAATAATAATTAGGACACATAGTATTGTCTTCATCTCTTCGTCATCTTCCTTATCGTCCTTAAAAGCTTTCGAGTCTCTTAGAGCTACTATCGTTGGTGGTAAAGAGAAGCCTTGCTTCTTAGAGTGTAATTTTTTTCTGATATTTTCTTCTTTAACATTTTATGTACTCACTTTATATATTGTCTTTTTTTTTCTTTTCTCCAAACTCATCTTTTTTTTCTGCAGAGCCATTTCAGATCTTCATTCTTACTGTTATCTCATTACTTTGTGTTGTTCTCTCCCTCAGCATTTGCTTATGCCGTTTCAGACTATATCATCCTCATTTTTTTTTTATTTTCAGGTACTTTGTGCTAAAAAAATTCATTTTGTTATTTTAGATATATTTATGTTTTTTTATTGTTTTCAATCGCTTGTTGCATCTACGCTTATTCATAGTTCTATTGTGATTTCGTTCATTCCTATTATTTTATATGGTCTATTACTTTTAAAAATGCAAATTCTTCCCACCATATTTTAAATACATTTCCGTTGTTTTTTTTGTTTTATTTGGTCTATTACCTTCTACTTATGACCATATTCTATTAACTATTCTTTTCAGTTCTTGACTTTTATACATTCCACTACTGTTATTAATTTATTAAAATTGACAGTTGAATGTCCTCTTGACTGTGATATCCCATTAAGCTTGTCCTATATTTTTTCATGTGTTGCCTTATAATTCAAAATGATACCCATGTTTTTCTCATGTAATTACTTAGTGTATTTCTACAAGTTTTTTTTTCATATCCTTACTTTATCTCAATCATATTCTCTTTTAATATAGCTTATCTTAATCTTTTCGTTGATATAATTTTATGAATTTATGCTTCTTTAATAATGTTTCAAAGAAAAATGTGTTATATTGTACTGATGAAACAAATCGTGGACATATTTCCTAAAATGAATGAAAACTGGACTGTTGAAGTCCATGTCTTGATTCTGAGGTAATTTCTCATTCTTTTTTTTTCGTCTTTCTAATTTTTTTCGCAAATATTATTAATTCTTCCTACTTTAGGGAACGCGAGTTTATGTCATTTTGTTCTCTTCCAATATAGACCTTTTCCATAATACCTTACAGCTCGGAAAGGATTATTATATCTCAAATGCCTTGGTCACCGAAAAGTGAGCTAGAGTTTCGACTTGTAAATCAACCTTAAAAACGGGTGATAAATGCTCGTACAATTGTTAAAGACGTTCCTATGTCAGAGATTGTGTTTTCTCCCGAACCATTTATTTTCACTTCTTTTTGTCAATTACAATCCCATGTAGGAACACATCATTTAGTTGGTAAGAATAATTTTTTTTGTTATTTGTCTCTCCTATTGTTTCATCACCCTTGTTTTTTTACTTATTGATGCTTTTTTTCCTTTTAATTCATAAATTATAAATAATTGGTGTAGCAGTTGCAATATTTCTCATGAAAAATGTGAATATAAGGGGCGATACATTGCAAGTTAGAGAAATTTTCCTTATTGATTCAAGATATCTCTTTATTTTTTTATCTCTCACCATTATTTCTTTGTTTTTCACAAATGTTTTTTCTTGTAGTTTGTCTTCTATCAGACTTTCTATGTGGGGTCAGCTTATATTAAATGAGTGTAAAACAATTTCTCCAGTAATTGAGAAACGCCCCGTCATTATAGCTACAGATTTGTCTGTCTCATCATTTTATGGTATTTTATTTTTAGATCTTGCATTTTCATAATCTTTTTCCAATATATGATATATGTTTTTTTTTTATAGGAGTGTCTCTTTCTACTACAGCAAATACTTCCATTATTATAGAATCTATTCTTCCTATTTTTGACACTCTTCAAAAATGGTTTCATCTTTTATATTTTTTTAGAAATTGTTTTTTTTTCTTTGCTCTCTTATTCTGTCATTTTATACAAGTCTATTGAGAACTCATAACAAATTAATGAATACTTGCTCATTACCACTGCTTCTATGTCAAGTTCCTCATCTTTCTCAACATTTTCATTACAAGAAGAAATAATCAGTATTGTTAATATTTCAGATAATGCATATACAGTAAGTTATAAAATGTCTTCCTTTTCTCTTTATTTTTCTATAGTCATGTTTTCTTCTTTTTTTTTATCTCTATACGCTATTGTTATAGACTCATACATTTTCCTAAACAAGTGGGTCGCATATGGATTCGTGTTGTTGTATCGCTTCAAAACATCAAACAACAATTTTTCTGCTTCGCATGTGCCAAATGCCTCAAATCAACCTGTTGCCACGCAAATGATCTTTTTACTTGTGATAGTTGTCATGTCGCTGACGCACAAATAATTAAACAGTGATTTATTTTACCATGTTATCATATCTTTCTCTTTAATTTACTTTTCTTTATTATTATTTGTTAAAAATTCATTATTCTTTACTAAATGTTTTCTTGAGATCAATTTGACCGATAACACTGGTGTCATAAAAGGAATGTTATTCGGTATCCATGCTGAAAAGATATTATCTATTGACATTGAAACTTTGGCTTCCATGACTCCAGCAGTTAGAGTTTCTATCTTTTTTTATTTTACTTATTTCATTTTCCAACATTAAATTTAGATATCTTCTTATTGAATTTTTTCCTCTTTGTTTTTTTTTTTTCAAAAATAAAATTTAGGAAATACTCAGAAACATAATGGAATCGTTTGATGCACACAAGGCTAAAGTTCGCTACTTCTAACTAAAAGTTGACAAACAAGGCTTTCTAGACTATAAAAACTCGAGGTTCATCATACTGAATATTGCTGAAGAAGTTGATGCTCTTCTTTCTTCACCATCTTCGGTTTCACTTGTTCCTACTCCATCCTCTTCCTTACAAACAATCAAAGTTCAAAGTCCAAGTTCAACTCGTCTTGTGCTACCTGAAAAAAGACCTCGTGACTCTACGGACTGACTCCTTTTCCAGTGTCATCTACAATATTATTTTGGTGGTATATTTCCAATATAAATATACATGTTCTGTCTATCTCTTGAATAACTCATATGATCTTTTTTTCCTTTGTCATTGCTTCGTTGTTTTTTTGTATATGTTTTTTTTATCTAACTAGATATTTGTAAATTTGTTTTCCTACGTATTATTTTGCTATCATACTGTTAGATTATTTTTAGCGTAATTTTTTATAATTGAACAACATAGAATAATTGTTCTTCAAAATTCAATTAGCATTTACAATTTTTTTACGTGATTGTATGTTCAATTGAAGTCATGTCTCATCCTATTTCTTAGTATCAATCTCAAAGTGATGAAAATAAAAACATTAATTTGCCAAAAAAATTGCGCCTTTTATGCAAAAAGAAAATTAGTTGCTCAATCCATCGATAATGGTTTGTTTTAATTTATTTTTCTATTATGTTACTTTCCATATAATTTTATTATGTGTATTTTAAAAATTCTTTAATATTATAAGCAAATCATAAAATTTTCAGGTTCTACATCTAATGCATCTCGCCCAATGGAAAAAAGTTATCTTTTGTCTACCTTTGATCTATTTAACATTCCTATTATGCCAAATCATATTCGAATTATTGTGCCATGTTCTTTTTGTGGAGCAAAAAAATTCCAACATGAAACCCTGTCATTTTGTTGTTCATCAGGAGAAGTTCAGTTAGCTTCAAACCTTGCACCTGAAGGTCTATATCATTTGTTCACGGGAAATAGCGATGAATCTATGCAATTTCGTACTCTTGTTCGAACTTATAACTATATTTTTTCATTCACATCTTTTGGTGTGAAAGAAGACAAAAACTTATGTCGCTGCAACAAAGGCATATGTACATTCCGTGTTCAAGGACAAATCTATCATTTTATTAATCCAATTATTCCAGAAAATGAGAGTTCTTCTCATTTGCAACTATATTTTTATGATACAGACATACAATTGCAGCATCGAATGCATTTAACAGAAAGACTTTTTCCATTTGTTGTTTCAAAGTTAGTGCATATTCTGCAACAAAATCCATATGTTGTCTTTTTTCGAAGCTTGGGCAATAGATCTGATTTGTCAAACTATGTTATTTTGATAAAATCACATGCAAATCTTGATCAACGAACTTATAATGCCCCTAATGCTACTCAAGTTGTTGTAGTATGGCTTGGTGATGGTTCAACACTTGGTACATCCAATAGAAAAATTCTTGTATCTGCACACTCAAATTCAATATACAAAGTTCACCATTATTATGTTCCTTTACAATATTCTTTATTATTTCCTCATGGTGAAACTAGATGACATCAAGAAATTCCTCGAACACATAATCGCTTTTGTTTAAGTGAAAATACTCAACTTCCTGCCAATGTTTTGCATTTCATATCACCAGAAGTGTTATTACGTGAAGAAAATAATGGTGTATTTCTCTTCTTTGTACACTACTTAATTATTAAAAATACATGATTTTTTTTCTAACAAGTTTCATTCTTTTCAGTTATCAAAAGGGGAAAAAATGAAAAGTAGTTTCTTGTCGAGAATATTATTCATACAAATTGCAAATTAGACATGGAGATTTTTTGTGTTTGTTGCAATCAGGACAGTTGCTACAGTAATATGTCATGAACATGTATGTACAAATTGAAACAACTCGTTTGAATTTCTTTCGTATAAATCAGGCCAATATACACTCAGAGCTTTATTATGGTTTAGTTGATAGTATTAATTCTGGCAAAATAGTAGTGGCAAATGTTGGACGCAAAGCTACATTTGTAACGACCTGGATTTTTCGTAAATTCTGAAAATGCATAAAAATTTGAAATTTCTTTTTCATACGAATCAGAGTGCGCAAACCCGAATCCCTACTAACTTTTTCTTAAAACTTGGCATAAAAATCAACTTATTAAATATGCGAAAACGTAAATACTGTAATAAATCATCTTTTAAAGTCCTGCGGAAGCATTAAAATCAACCTTTGTAAATCATAGCGGAAACGTAAGAATTCTTTCGAAATAAATACTAAACAATTCTAAACCATTCAGTCATTTCAACCCTTACTTCGTTGATTCACGACCGTTTACTTTTCTTTGTCTTTGCCTTGCCAACCCGAATCTCATGTGTACTAAATCATCCATCCCTGCTTCGTTACGTGTTCATCATCTTTGTCTTATCTATTCATCGTTTACCTACACCACAAGTAAGGACGTGAGCTTTCGCCCAGTAAAGATATGGGGGAAAATCAATTATGCATCTCTCTTTAGTTTCACTTAGAATGGGGGCCACCCAAACCAATTCTTTCATTACATTCGTTCTTTACTCATATCCCGAGTTTGAAGATTGGAGGGTTCTTAGGGGATGAAATCCGCCCTCCAACTTCCTTTTTCGGTTCCTTTTCCAGCGTATCTCGCCTTCGAGGTTCCTCCTCTTTCGGACGTATCCCGCCTTCAGAGTTTCTACTCTTCCGACGTATCCCGTCGGAGGGTTTCTTCGATGGGGGCGTATCTCGCTCCTCCCAAACATTCTTCTCTTAGCATTCGTCCCCTTATTGGCGTATCCTGCCCCTAAGGGTCTTCCTCTTTTGGCTTATCATGCTTTCAGAGTTGCTGCCCTTCCGACGTATCCCGACGGAGGGCCTTCTCGGTGATGGCGTATCCCGCTCATCCCGGACATTCGTTTCTTAGCATTTTTCTTCACTCATGCATGTGGGTACCATT
Source organism: Begonia loranthoides (assembly GCA_022433065.1). Classification (NCBI taxonomy): domain Eukaryota; kingdom Viridiplantae; phylum Streptophyta; class Magnoliopsida; order Cucurbitales; family Begoniaceae; genus Begonia; species Begonia loranthoides. The sequence goes on along the minus strand of CM039476.1, from coordinate 12,855,798 downwards.
CCTTGGGGTACTCCCTATTGGATTTCTATTAACATGATCATATACATTATAACGTACGGAGATTGAAATACAAATTGAAATAAACATATAATTGAACTTGCACATATAAAGAATTGCAATAACTGAATTGACATCGAATTGTAATAGCTAACGAACACAATAAGACAGTAAAGTAATGTACGACACATATCACTAACTAACATGCTCATCGAAAAATAAACATAAAAACATGCTTAAATTGATTTTCATGAGGACATAGCTCACTAATTCAATATACTAATTACCAAACGTGCTCATTGAACTAAGCTAATGCTATATTTAGTCCATACTATAATTTCATGCTCTTAACATATAAATAAGAGTTTGTTAGATTACATTGAACTAAAATCAGAGGGTTCCTATCCAGAACTAAGAAATACGTTACTCATTCACAATCCATATTAAAGAAAACAATGAAAATCCTTAAAACCCTCGTTCTTTCGTTCGTTCAAATCACATCATAGCAGTTTTCATCTTTTACGTTTGTTCATTCTCATCATACATTTCTTTTTCATTTCATCATTCATAGAAATCTATAAAGAGCTCATTCGTAATTTTCTCTTTTCTTCTCTAGCTCAATTCACTTTCTTTTTCACAGTATCAAAAAGGAACTTAATATTCATCCTAGTAAGGCAATAATAAGAATAATCGACTTCAAACACGAAACAACTCACGCACACCTTACCTTAATTCTTCAATGCAAGGTTGGCGCTGCATTCTTATCCTCTTCCTTTTTTTGACACCTTCACAATCAACACATTTCCTTATCAATATGCATAACACTATCCAAATATAGCATTGTCATATATTTCAATATCCAGAGTCCCTATTCAACATATTTGAAATCCAACAAGATTGCACTTTCAACTTCCATGACTGTCCAACAACATATTAACAACTTAAACTTCATAATCCAACAGTTAACCAAAGGAGATACATAACAACTAATCCAAATAAGTTAACAGTTCCCTTAATGTCCATCCAACAGACTATTTTAAACCACAATAACATTCAAAAGTTCTATCACTCAAGACGGAGTCCAAAAAGGGAGTCAATTAATGACTTAAAGCCACGGTAAGAAACAAGGAATCGTAACAAAACAAATAGACGCACAACCAATATGTAGAATCCATTATCGAGATCCAACAGAAACACAACATCGAACTTATCAGTGCATAACAGAGAAAACAGGGCATTATCTTTCCAAAACAGCAACAAAATGGAATTCATAAACCAAGCAAAATTAGAGTAATATCATCGGCATTTTTCCTCATCCAGAACAGGTTACAGAACTGTAAAGACATGGACGAATTGCAAGAAATCCTCACCTAAATCGGAGAATGGAGAAAGCTAATTTTTCCTCCGTTGCTTAGTCTCCCTCTCTCGTCCAATACTGCTTAAATCCAGGGTAGAAAACTCAATGAAAATCCCTCTCTGAAACCAAAACATGATCGGACTCTGCATTACTCACCAGAGTTTGAGAATCGGCGAAATAGAGCTCCTTGGCTCTGTCCTCGCCTTCCAGAAGCATCGATGGTCCTGTGCTCTGCGATCGACAACCTTTCGTCGCTCGCTGTTGTCGACTCTCGCTCAAACATTATCGTTGAGCTCCGTCTTCGCCTCGCCTTTCTCTGCCGAAGACGAAATGAGAGAAATCCGATTTAATTCTCCTGTCTCGTTTCTTTGTTTAACATTTACTCTTAAAAATTCTCGGGTATCACAGGCTTCATCCTTCGATCAACAGCAGGACATCTAGGAGCTCTTTAGTGTGCAAGCTATCCCTCCCATCTAGGTCTCCATATTGCAATGTTGGAGAGGAAATCACTCTCTGCCATAAATAATGCAGAGAGGACAAGATCTCACACTCCCACGCCCGACAGGAATCCTGCTTTCAGCTTGGGTGGGTGATTTCGCTTTTGACAGCCGTAACTTTTTTGGTAACCATCATTTTGAATCTGACTTTCGTCCTAATTTATGTTTGTTCTGTTGCAAATCGGACTCATGCGGACGCCGTACTGTCATCCGCAAGTCCACATTTACATAGGCTGGGGACGGAAAATGACGTCCTCACCACATATCCATACTATCCGCAATCGTGTTGCGGACGCCGTTTAGTCGTCCGCGTCGTCCGCAAGGGGTCATTCGCAATGTCCCAAAATTTGACAGATTCAAATCGGACGGTCGTTTTATGCGTCTGCACCCGTCGTCTGCTTTCGAATGTGTCCAGACTCAAAGCAGATTCGTCACAGACGCAGAATTTAGTCGTCCGCCTCGTCCGTACATCCATAGCTAGCGTCCGCAACATCACAAAACAGTGTGTTCAAGATGCAAAATGGCATCCTGAGGCATCCTCAAGTCCATTTTCTTCACATTTCTTCACCTTTTCACACTCAACTTGATTCCCCGATGTATCATTCATTAAAACACGTTGCCAAATGACACTTCTAGATACGTGATGCAATATTTTCATAACTTCACCACTTCGATTATATCACGTTTACGAGGACAAACGTTACATAATTTACTCAAAAGCTTAACGCTCCAACGCCCTTGGTAATATCCCGATAATTATTCATCTTAAAATATCGGGATGTTACAACGTTTATAGGAGGCCCAAGAGATATGCAGAAACGTTACATGGATGCAATGTTGCTTATGCAAAGATTTGAAAAACCAGATATCTTTCTAACAATAACTTGCAATCCAAACTTGCCAGAAATCAAATCTGAGTTACTTGTTTTTTAAGAAACCCACAATAAGCCTGATTTAATCATGCACGTCTTTAGAGCAAAGTTAGAAGAATTAAAGATCAAGTTATTTAAAGATCAAATATTTGGCGATGTAGCTGCATATGTGTATGTCGTTGAATTCCAAAAGTGTGGCTTGCCTCATGCACACTTTTTGTTGATTTTAGAACCTAATTCAAAATTTCTCTCTCCAAACTCATTTGATGATTATGTTTGTGCTTAATTACCTGAACAGTCAAAGAATCCTCACTTGCTATGATAATTAAACATATGATGCATGGTCCTTGTGGTACAATAAGTCCTTCAAATGTTTGTATGGATAAAGAATGCAAATGTAAAAATAATTATCAAAAATCCTTTTGCCCTACTACTCATCATGGAAAGAATTCTTACCCTCGTTATCATCATCGAGCAGACAATTAGTTTGCAACAGTCAGAGGTGTAGTTCTTGACAATCATTGGGTCATTCCTTACAATCCTTATCTGCTTGCATTGTTTGATTTTCATTTAAATGTTGAAATTTGTTCAACTATTAAAACAGTCAAATATTTATACAAATACATATAGAGGTGGCTAACGAGCCGAGCCGAGCCTGCCGAGCTTGAAAAAGTCTGGCTCGTCGAGCCTGCCGAGCTTAACGAGCCGAGCCTAACGAGCCTGCCGAGCCTAACGAGCCGACCTTAACGAGCTGAGCCTAACAAGCCGAGCCTAACAAGCCTGCCGAGTCTAACGAGCAGAGCTTTAACGAGCCAAGCGAGCCTAACGAGCCTTAACGAGCCGAGCCTAACGAGCCAAATATACATAAATAATAATATCTTATATAAATATATTATAAATTATTTTCAATATTATACAATTTAAAATTATAATAAACATTTATTATTATGATGTAAAAATACTATAATTAATAATTTAATTGAATAAATATTTTTATTGAATTGAATAAATATTTTTATTACAATTTCAAAATGAAAATGAAAATTACAATTTCAAATATAAATTACAATTTCAAAGCACAACTTACAAGATAAAGAAAATATATGAAAATGAAAATTACAATTTCAAATTTAAATAAAAATTTAGTCTTCGACATCCAAATTTTTGAATTCTTCAACTATGTCATCTTCTCGTTGTTGATCTCTCGTCACAACGTCGTTCCAATCCTTCATGCAAATGAGTGCCTCAACGATTTCTGGTGCAAGTCTTCCTCGTTTATCATCGTACACACGTCCACCTGCACTAAAAGCAGACTTCGATGCTACTGTAGAGACCGGAGGTGTTAGTAGATCACGTGCCATTCTAGAAAGAATAGGAAATGAAATAGAGTTGACTCTCCACCAAACCAAAATATCAAAATCCTCGAGGCAAGAAATGTTATGGTAGGTGTTAAGATAAATATCGAGTTCATTTCTTTGTGAATTATAAGAATGAACATTGCTATCTATTTGCTTAAATATATCACACATAAAATCTTGTGGATCTCCACCACTACTAGAACTAACATGCATATCATATGAAGGAATTGAACGATTATTAGAATATTTAATTTCATAAGAAGAAAATAAATTATCAATTTCATTTCTTAATTGAGCACCATTAATTGAAGAAGAAATACCTAAATTAGAAGAAATTCTATCAAGCATTATACGCACTCCATCTAATTTAAATCTAGGATGCATTATGCATGCAAAACAAAAAATAACAGGTATGTTAAGCCAATATTTTTTAAATTTTTTTCCCATTTTTTCAATTAATGCACAAAATTCATTTCTTTGTTTAAATATTTGAAAAGTACCCGTTAATTTTATAAAAAGTGGGAGAACAAGATGAGTAGTGGGATAATAAATTCCTGAACATTTATTTGTAGCTTCATAAAATAGTTTTAAAAAATCAAGAAATAAATTAGCAATATCGCAACTATTATGATCAAGAGTAATACATTTTATTTTTTCACTAATATAAGCACAAATAACTAACCAATATGGCTTAGCATTTTCTAACATTAAATAAGTCGAATTCCACCTTGTATCTACATCGGTTTTTAATTTTCTTGGTTTAAGTTGAGCAACTTTACAATATTCTTTATATTCTTGTTGTCGCGTATTAGATGAAGTAATAAAAGAAATTGTAAATCGAATAGATTCAATATGTAGCGAAATATATGACATGTCATCTCGAACAACTAAATTTAAAATATGACAAACACATCTCATATGAAAAAGAGTATTATGAGCCGTATCTAATTGAAATAACCTTTTAAATTCAAAAATTGCAACATCGTTAGCAGCAGCATTATCTAGCGTAATACTAAAAATTCTATCTCTAATAGCATATTCTTACAAAATTCCAACAATATATCTATGAATGGTAACGCCACTATGTGGATATTCACAACTACGAAATCCTAATATTCTTTTATTTAATTGCCAAGAGTCATCAATAAAAGGAGAAGTTACGACAATATATCCTAAAACATTAGGTGCACTCCATAAATCAGAAGTAATACAAATAGACATAGATGGAGCATTTGAAAAAAACTCAATTAATTCATTTTTCATATGATTATACATTTTAATAATATCACTTCGCGTCGTACTTCTAGGGACTCGTCTAAAACTAGGATTAATATACTCTTTCATAAAATTTTAAAATAACTCGCTATCAAACATAGATAAAGGTGCCTCAGATTGTGATATATATTTTGCTACTCCTTCTCTCATTTTATTATGTGAATACATAAAATTGCCACTGCCACTAGCATTTATGAGTGTTTGTGTAGGGTCTCTCACTTGCGCGTTAGAGTGATATTTTGCATAATGCCTACCAAGTGTGCTAGTAGAACTACCGGATACGTATGCATAATGTTTAATACAATATTTACATTGTGCTCTACTTTCTATTTTTCCACCAATTTTAATATCTTTCATTTCAAAATTATTCCATACATTTGACGTTTTACTTCTTTTTTTTCTAGGTGACGATGTGGATGCATGTGCCGATGATTGATCAATTGCAATTGTGAGATTATCTTCTCTAATTTCCTCACTATCATTGTTAGTGTCATTAAAAGTGTCAATTAAAAAATCACGAGGATCCATAATTAAAAAAATTGACTACTGCGAAACAATTAATAAATAAAATGATACCGCACACCAATTACGCAACAATAGTATGCAATTGTTGTGAATTGTGATCACCTCCTCCCCGAATACGAGTCCTACAAAAATTGCAAAAAAAAATTAGTTATTTTGTAATACACATTAAATTAAAAAAACTAAAATTAAAAAAATAACATATACCTTTGAAATTGGGAGAAAGATGGAGAGATTAATCAATTGAGAAATGAAGCGAAAGATTGAGATATTGAGAGAAAAATTGGTGAAAAGATTGAGAGAATGTGAGAAAGTTGGGATGAAAAATTTGAGAGATAATGAGGAGTATATATAGCCTATAATTTGCCAACCGTTGGATCAAGCAAGCAACGGTCTCAAGACCGTTGCTTGATCTCATTCATTCAGGCTTCAGCCTGAAGCTGAACTGAATACACAGGAACGGTCTGAAGACCGTTGCTGTGTTGGAATCGTTGGCCAACAGCTGAGAGGCTCAGTCGAGCCCTCAGACGAGCAACAGGCAACGGTCTAGTGACCGTTGCCATCGCCACTCGCCAACGGTCTTCAGACCGTTGCAAGAAACGGTCTGAAGACCGTTGCTTCTCTGTGAGAACTTCTCACAGAGAAGCAAGCCACATGTCTGAACTTCTCAAACATAGGCGACGATGCGGGACAAAGGCACCGACAAAAACCACGAACTTTGGTGGACTTCGGGAGTTCCCCTCCACACAAGTCGGCGAGCTCTGTCTTGCCGAAGATCGCCATTGACGTGAGCGGGTGCCGACTGACGGTCTCCTGTGAGAGGGAGATTGCGGCCTGAGGATCTCGCGACGACGCGAGAGTCGATGCAGCTTGCGGGACGCCGGACGGAGTCGGCCAGCACCCTCTGCTTCTTTGTGAGAAACTTCTCACAGAGAAGGCGCGCTTCTCACAGAGAAGGGAAGTCTCACTCCCGACTGCACTTCAGAGTTCAGAGCTTGCTACTGGGCACTGGCTTCGTCCTTCGACGCCCCGACGGGCGACGACGATCTTCGTCCCTCGACGCCCCGACGACGACCTTCGACGCGAGATCCAGCGCAGGCCTCGGTCCGTCGTCTCACCTCCAAGCGAGTCGACGATCACCGATGGCAATGGCGATCACGCGATTTGAGCTAGAGGCTGCATCCTAGATGGGCTCGCGCGGGCTCGGCCATTCATCTGCCGGGCTGGCTTGCCGGGCCAGCCCGCCAGGCTCTCGAGCTGGCCCGCCGGCGCGAGCCTGGCCGGCGGGCTGGCGAGCCAGTGATTTCGGGTTCGGCTCGGCCCCCCTACCGGGCCCGGGCCGAGCCCGCTCAGTTACTGAGCTCGGCCCGCTACAGTAACGGGCTGAGCGGGCGAGCTGGCGAGCCAACCCGCCTGTTAGCCATGTCTAAATACATATATAAAAGACATGATCGTATAGCATTTCATATCAACGATGGTTAATCAAGCCCCTCAAATAATGAAATTCAAGACTATCAAACAGCTCATTGGATTCCCCCGCCTGAAGTAATGTGGCGTATTTATGGATTTTCTTTAAATGGAATCTCTCCTTTTGTCTGTACTCTCCAACTATACCTTGAGCATCAGCAACTTGTTACTTTTAAAGAATCTTCTTCTCTTCATAATATAGTCGCGTATGATTTTTTTTTCTCAAAGAGTATGCTAACAGAGTATTTTAACATCAATCATATAGATCCATTTACAAGAAATATATTATACAGACAGTTTCCAGAATATTATACATGGAATAGACGTGATAAATATGAGAACTTAGAAAAGTAGGAAAATCTACAGGGAGAGTTGTTTCTGTTAGTCCTAATGAAAAAGAACGCTATTATTTGCACTTACTTTTAAATCATGTTAAAGGTTCAACTTCTTATGAATCTTTAAAAAATGTCTGCGGCACCTTAGTTAGTACCTTTCGTGAATCAGATCTCTTGCATGATTTTCTAATCTCCCTTCAAATGTGGTCACATCAAAAGTATTCTCCTATTAATAATATTCTTCAGCGCATGGGAAAATCGCTAAATGATTATGACCTACTGCCTCTAGCATGAATCCTAAAATCTATGAAGAAATGGAAGTGCAAGTAGCTGAGGTTGATATTACTCGAATATCGTTGCTAAATGATGCTAAAAAAATGCATATGACTCTATTTTTCAAAAAATATTATCTAATGAATATGGTGCATTCTTTATTGAAGGTCCTGGAGGTAGTGGAAAGACGTTTTTATATAGAGTGTTGTTTGCAATGACTCGGTCCAAAAACCTTATAGCATTAGCAACTGCGTCGTCTAGAGTAGCCATATCAATTCTGCCAGGGGGTCGAACAGCACATTCTCGCTTCAAAATACCCCTAGAAATTGATGGCTTGACAACATGCTTTATTAGTAAACAATCTAATCATGGTCAATTATTATGATTGGCTAGACTTATAATCTAGGATGAAGCTCCAATGTGTCAAAAAGAAACATTTAAGGTTGTTAATGCCTTGCTCCAAGATATCAATGAAAATAATCATTTATTTCGGGATACAGTAATGGTATTGAGAGGATATTTCTGACAAATTTTACCGGTTATTCTAAAAGGTACAAGAAATGCAGTTATTGATGCTTGTTTATCAAAATCATTTCTGTGGGACAAATTTACAAAGTTCTCCTTGACATCGAATATACCCACCTCCGCAAACCCCATATTTGCAAAATTATTACTTCTCATTGGTGATGAAACATAACCCTGTGATCATAATAACTATATCCTCCTACTTCATGACATTATCGTTCCTTATATTGATGATTTCACCTCAATATTAGCGTTGTTAGATATTGTCTTTCCTCATTTCAATGTTTTTGCAGAAAACTTTGATGAAATCGTTCACAGAGGTATATTAACACCTAAAAATAAAGATGTGCACATTAGTCACCTCTGTTAGCGGACTCCACTTAGTCCGAATGTTGCATTCGAACGAATGCGGATGAGGGTTTGGAGGCCACCTCTCATCTACACATGCTTATCTGGCAACAAAATAGTGCACTTTCGGACTCATGCGGACGAGACCCATACGGACGAACTCTTCCAAAAGTGCCCAGATCTGTGTAAATTAAGGAATTTAAAATCAGACAACTCGTCGCTTAACAAGTAAATGCACCCTCTTTCGGTGAGGAAAAGTCGCCCTTTCCCACGCCGTTCCCTAGAGACAAGGAGGACTGTCTCCCATACCTTTCCCCACGCTGAGCTGCCCTCCTCCTTCCCCTATGCACACGCTTGTCCCCTTAGGAGTCCAATCTGTCCCTCTCCATCTAGGTAATTCTTCACCTTTAATACTCCTCCCTATGCATTTCCATTCAGTTCCTACGAGACGAGAGTGAACTCCAGTGAGAGAGGAGAGCAAGAATTCTCTCTGTGCATGAGAAAATGAGAGTGAAAAAGAGTTAAGTGAGCTGCGTGAATTTCTTTAAATTGATACGTGAAGGAAGTATACAATTGGAGGTTCTGTAAACTAAGGCTTTTGCTGCTATTCTTTGCTGTTGTTTCTTCAACCAAGGTAAGGATTTGGTGTGTCTGGCCGTCAAAGCCCTACCCACAAGTAGTGTGTGTGTTGTGCTAAGTTAATTACTGCTATGTGGTCTAGTTCTGTAAATTACTTCCTGCTGTGTAGTTTGTTCCTTCAAATTCTCTACTGCGAATGCTGAAGTGAAATGATTAGAGAAGCAATGAATGACGAATAGAAGTTCTAGGATAATACGATAAGCATGAATGCGTTATGAACTTCATTAGCAATGATTCTGTTTTGTGAATGCTGTTAGTGCTTACTTGCTATAACTACCCTATACATGTATTGTGTTGTTGTTATTCGTTCTGGTATTACTATAGGTTGATATTGTTATGCAAATTAATTCTATTCTGTGAATTGTTCTAAAATGTACGTCACTTTACATTTGGATAATTTACTCTCTATATTGTTCATCATTCATTCCCTGTAAGCATATTCATCTCAATACTCTCACTGTTGTTATGTTCATTGTTAAGAGCACGTATGTTTATTTCCTGCCATACTTAGTAATTACTGTTAAGTTGTAAATCATATTCGGTTGTTTCCGTTGCTGTCATAATTTGTATTCATTGCCAAGATATTTAGCATGTATGTCCGCTTCTAATTTGTTGTATAAGTCATTATTAACTCGCGGTTATGTGCTGTTATGTTATGCCGAAAAAGTCACAATGGTAATGTTTTGTTTACTGGATATTCACTGTTATTCACCGTTGGAAAAGCATGATCTGTAGTTCTATTTCGTTTGCATTACGCTACTATTTTATTCGCTGTTTATAAGCATATTTTACAGCTCTACTTCATTCGTTATACACTGCTGAATGGTCGTCGTTCAATAGCATGTCCGTTGTTTGTTTTGATTCGAATGTTAAAAGCATAATTAACCTATATTCCATTCGTTGTACACTGTTGTCATGTTCCTTATCTAAAGTACATTTTCTTGGGTGTTTATAAGCAAGCTTCCGTTATTAGTTCGCTCAACTTATTAGCACAATTCAATTGTATTCGATTATTAAGCATGTTATCATTTTCTATTGTTTGTTAAACTTGTTTAAGTTCTATTGGGTTTAGATGAGTATGCATAGTTAGTCTTAGTTGATTACTTTATGGTGATAAATCAAACATGTTTCTATTAGTTAATTATTCAGCATGTTCTACTAATTGATTAAACGCTGCTGAATATTGTTGATTAAGAAGCATGTTGGTGTGTGTATTCGCTGTGAAATACACTGCTATGTTATCGTTAATTTCTGTCAACTCTGAAGTATATTAGCATGTTTTATTCCCTGTTAAATTTGACGTTAGGTTGTAATTAATTTTTGACGAATTCGAAGTATGTTAGCATGATTTAATCGCTGTTAAATTCGCTGTTATGTTTTGTGTTTACTATTGATGCTATTCTAGATATTCGTTGTTTGTTATCATTCTTTTTATATTGTGTCAACATGCATCATGATAATAGAAACAAGTAGGGAGTGCCACCTCGGGTTGGTACTCACATGCATGATGTGAAGGAATGAAAGAATGAATGAATGAAAGGGAGTTGGGGGGATGATGGGTAGCGGTTCTAGTCTTAGAGCTAGGAAATGTCCCTACCTTGTCAAGAACGAAACTTATTTGCCCACAAAAGGTTAGATCCGACCAACTATACTATCTCATATAGGTCCTTCAATCTCTAACTCGAAGTACGAGTAAATAACAAACGTAAGAAAAGATTGGTTTGGGTGTGTAACAACCCGGATTTTTATTTCCTTTGAAAACGCGTAAAATTTAAAACTTTTCAAAACATCTTTCTTTTACAAAATCAGCAGAAGACTTTTCTTTCATAAAACTCATTTACGAATCGCAGCGAAAAAACTTCTATAAATAAATCCAATTATTTGAATAATAAAATAAATAAATCATTTTCATTCTCTTACAAAATTTCCACAATCAATTTCTTTTAATGCTTTTAGCCCAGCCAGTCACTAGATCCACGCGTGTAAATATTTCATCAACTGCTTAGTCACATGTTCTCGAATGTGCACCTACATCATGAGATAATAATGAGTCTAATGCCTAGCAATAAATAGAAATGCAGTATAATGCATAAATATGTTTGGTTATGTTTGTCTCATATAGTTAAACTCATACGTCGAGTTTTGGAAATTAGAGATGGACTTTCAACCGGGGGATAGGCTCTCGCATCCCATCAAGGGAAGGGTTTGTTCTCGAGTCTCCCACTTAGAGTCCAATTGAGGAGAATAGTTTTGTGGCCGGAAACTAACTCCTAGGAGACAGGCTCCCGCATCCCGTCAAGGGAAGGGTGTTATTCTCGAGTCTCCCCGTTAGAGTCCGAACTACCTCCCCAACCCCCAATTCCCTTACATTTATTAAGTCTGGTCTCTCCCATGAAATGTCTCTCCCATGCAGTGTGAATACCAACTCATCGTGGCATCACTCCTATGTCTATTAATATGATACATGAACACACAATGCTTATAAATACAATAAAAGCATGGATCATAGAAATCACAATCAACAAATAGCAATACGTGCGATGTCAACATGGAATGAATATAAATCTATCACATATATCACAAATATCAGAAAAGCAATTTAAACAAACAAGTCCTAATCTCATTATGTAGGCTATTACTGGCAAAACACATGCACTATTTCTTACCTCGAATCTTTAACGTGTTTGAGCACTTTATTCTTCTCCTTTAATACCTTCAAATTCAATAACATTTACTTATTAATAACTATCAACAAAGTTCCATTTTAATTTAACAATATCCTTTAACAATGAACTATCCTTAATAATATCTTTCTATCCATCAATATCAACACAGAATCTATCCTCCACAAAAATCCAACAGGCAGACATAAATTATTTAACTAACAGAACATACATATTAAATCTATAAACGCAACAAGGAATAACCCCCCTTGCCGTGACCATCAAAAGTTGTGGCAAACCATATCCCAATTGATATTTCTCAACAATAGTAATCAACAGAAAACTTCTGGTTAATACTAGTCAATAGCAGTAACCGAACCAAAACAGTCAGCAGTACATCACATTTTATCCATCAATTTTCACACTAGAATCTTCATATAAAATTCCCTAAATTTCTATACAGTTTCTAAATATTGATTCAAAGCATAATTTCATTAATCAATCTGTCCAATTGGAGCGAAGAGTAGAACAATCTTGGAATAGCAATTAACATTTTCAATCCCAAGTGCAGAACATAACATTATCTCACATGATGTATTCTCGGCAGAAATCCAAACAAGGAATTAATTTCAAATAAGCAAATAGAACCAAGGTTCACATCTGTGCACAATATTCATAATTTTCTCATCTTTTACCACTGTCCATATAAAATCCGTAACAATCAAGAAGGTAGGATACCTAAAAATCCTGAAAACCCGAGGAGCAGAGACAATCACCCTTTTTCGCCACTGTATTCTAATTTTCCAGTGACCACCCCAACTACAGAACAAACGCATTCAGCGAAGCACAAATCAACAGCAACACTCATCAATTAGAGACCTCACATTGGAGGCTGAAAATTCTCCTGCCAACCGAAGCAGAAGTCGCCAGACAGCCCTAAAACAGTGAGCTTTCTCCTTCGCGGCGACCACCGAGTCTTCCCTTTACTCGGTTTGTTTCTTCTTTCTCAGACAAGCTCGGATTTCCTCTCCATCACCTCGGTCGGATTTTATAGGAGGAGGACTCCCTTCGATCCCCACTTATCTTCGTCGAGTAGCATTCGATTCAATTGTTAATCGAATGGATTTGAAGATGACATACCCACCGAAGATCACGCTGGAAGGAGCAGCTCCGATTTTGTCCGTGATTCTCGTCGAACCCATCTGCCGAAACTTCGACGAGGATCAACAGAAGCTTCGATCGAAGCACACAGAGCTTCGCTGGAGCTCCCTTCAGTTTTCTTCCAGCCCATCTCCTTCCAGACCACATCATATGTATGGTTGGTTCGAACTGAACCGATTATGGATGAACCAGTTTATCTATTAATTTAATTTATTTTAATTTTTCTTTTATTTTATTTTTATTTTAATCTATTATTTCTTTCCTTAATCAATCCTTTATGATTTATTTTTAATTAATAATTATTCTAAATTATTTTCAATAAATCTCCGATTCCATTAAATAATTTTCCACAATTATCTATATAAAATTTTGTTGCGGAAAAAATCGTCCAAAATCCTCAAAATTCATAATTATTTTTATTTTTAATCTTAATTAAATTTTGGGATATTACAGGGTGGCCCCCATTCCAAAAGAACTAAAGAGAAGTATAAGCATAAATGCATAAAACCACTTCCTTACTAGGCCATTAGGCTTATGTCCTTACTTGTGGAAACAAGGTGGTTATATCGAGAGTAGAGGAGGAGGTCTTACCCATGGATCCTGGGGGTTTCCGGATGAAACACAACCAAAGTAGGAGTATGACTGAAGAAAAAGAATAAAGTATCTATTTTTGTAAGGGTTTAACGACGAACATGTTTTGTAAAACGATAACCACTGCCCTTATTTTGAATATTTATATGTTATGTTTTGGACCCTAAACTTTCAATGTTTTAAGTAATATTTTCAGTTACGTTTCCGCTAATTTTATAACTAAAGTTTTCTATGATTTAATTGACTGTTCTACTGAGTTAGTGACGATCAGATTTTAAGACACTCTAATTTTAAATTGGAAAGATTTCAATGAAGATTTTAGTCATTTATGAAAATTTTAAATTTTTTCGCATTTTTAAGATAAAAAGAAAATACAGGTCGTTACATAAACGGTATCTACAAGATGAAATAATAAGAAGACCTTCTACATATTTATCGTTTTTCCCAAGTCACTATTGCATGTAATGACAACATATATATCTCTTCTTTGATATATGACTATTGTTTTTTTCCCTAAAAAGATTTTTTTTATAAATAACTTACTTTGATTTAATTTGCTCATATTGTAAAATACAACTAACTTTATGTATCCATAAACTCTTTTTACTGTTTTCGCTTTAGGTTTACCCCATACATTACCCCATCAAAGAAAAAAAACTTATTATGTAATTATCGTTTTTACAATAAATTTTATCTAATTGATATATAAGCATATTTACTTCAATATCTTTCTCTCTCTTTTTTTATTACGTTTACTACAAAATAAAAACTTTCATGTATGTTTCCTTCCTTCTTATCTAATAGTTTGTATCAGCTTTTTGCAATACAGCCAACTTTGTTGCATCCAAATATCTCTCTTGTCTATTTCATTGTATCCAAGGATAAAATAAACTTTCAGGTTAAACTTACATTACTCTTTTGTTTTTTAAATCCACTTAATTGCAAAGAAACCAACATCTTGCACTTATACCAATAATTTCTATTATTATCAAACAACTTCAGATTTGCACACTCACCAACAACTCCAACCCTTAACTAGATTATAAGTTGTATCTTTAAGGGACAAATTTACCAGTAATACTCTCTCACAAAATAAGACAGCAATCAATCACACCATATAGTTGATTTTATCTTCTTCTAGCAATACCAATCTGAAATCTAACTAACTAATGACGATATAAAATTTTAAGCTCTTTACAAAATTTTCCTAATATCTCCCGAGCCACATAAAACATTTCCCTTAACCGTCCAATTTCTCAAATATAAATCATTATCAAATTCAACATTTTTTTTTCCTTTTAGATTCAGTGCCCGCTTTCTAACCTATCAACTTAGAAAAAAAATCTTTCGGTCTAAGCATATTTATCTCAATGGTGTATTCTTACCGCGAAATCTTAATTGTAATCAAATCTTCAATTGAATTAAATACCCAACATTCTTACAACATAAAGACCATTGCTCAGCCAAACTTCACGCTCTACAACTTTTATTAGTCCTTTGACTAATTCATCTAATCCTTCATAACAAATTAAATAATTTATTATGCAAAATGCTTTCATTTAATGCATTTTCCAATTTACCAAAAATTTTGACAGGGTTTTCCTTGTTTCTTTACTTCTCCAAAGCTCATTCATACATCCTGCAAACCAAACCCAAACAATTCGAGTATCTTCTATCCACTACCATATATATACATCATACAACCAAATCCAACAACAGTAAAATAATTACATGTATAAATCCTACCAAAACAACACCAATTTTACTTGTTTTTGCAAAAAATATAAACTGCTAAAAATTAAATTACATAAAATTTAAAAATCAGCCAACAAGTCATCCCAATGGTGGAGGAGGCATATAAAAAGAGGGCGCAACATCGTTATTGCGATCGTCACCCTGCGAAAAGCCACAAGATGCGTTACACCTGTGGATATATTCCACGATCTTCTGCAGCCCCTCAGTTGTTTTTCTCATTTCCTCCCTGATTCCACGCATCTCTAAATCTATGTTTATTATTCCTCCCATCAGAGAACGGAAAGTTTCTCCCAGTAACACAACATATTGACTTGAAGCATATTTCGTAGGAGGTTGAGATGAAGCAGCCTTATCGGCATTCATAGGCTCTGGGACTCTTTTCGTAGAAGGTTGAGATGAAGCAACCCTGTCGGCATTCATAGGCTCTGGGATTCTTGAAGCTGGAGGTACATCTTCGGATGCAGTAATATAAACATCCTCAAGGTCAGCAAGAGCCTCAATAGCTTGCCTCCGACGACTGAAGTACCACGATCCACCAGACCTTTTAATTCTCATCCTCGTAAGAGTGCTTTGATTGTATACATTCGTACGTTTTTCTCTCCGTTTTACCTCATCCTTAGGAATCCAAACTTTGAAATGTTTAATAATAGTTGTTATCAAAGTATTATATAGGAGACTTTTTCTTGCCGCTGTATAAATTTCCATCATCACGTTCAGGATAATAAAACCGGGATCTAAATATTCATACCCCAACAACTTTTCCATCACATATAGGTCCATACAACTGATAAGATCTCGATGTCCATCCTGAGGCAATAACGTGTATGTCAATATGTGATGCAGAAAGCGCCCCATTACCCCAAAGTCGTTTGCGCTCAGTTTATAATATCCAACAATTTGAGGATCCTTATGAACTTGTCTCAAGAATTCGGTTGCTCACTCGGTTCGAACAAACTCTGGATCAGAAGAAGTACAGTAGTATTTTCCACATTTCCCGAGACATCAAAACCAATTATCTCATTAGTGATTTATGGAGTTAATACAATTTCAGTCCCCAAGACATAGGTTCTTCCAACAAGCGGTTGAGATCGAAATGTCATGTTAGGATAAAATAACTGGACCAACCGCTTATACAAAGTCCCGCGCAAATAGCACAGTCCCATAAGTCCAGCATGCGCGAAGAGTTCTTCTAATTCCAACGATTGAAAACTTCAAAAGTCGACTTTCCGAGAATACACAAGTGATCCATTCTTAATATCACTTTGAAAAAGTTCCTCTTCTTTTCTCGTTTGAAATTCTTCTGAGAAGTATGTAGTCCCTGATTGTGAGGGACCATCTGTGCTAGAAACCCCCTTTCCTTTTCTTTTTTCTACTGGATCTTGATGCCATTAAATTTTTTTTTTTCAATACAATTCTTCAAAATTACCAAAATCAAGCTGCTAAATTACAAAATTACGTAACTGCCAACTCCAATAAAAACTTAATTGCAGCAATTCGAAAAACGAACTAACCTATTTCCAATTTTCCTGAATCGTGACTAAATTCACAGTGACAATTTCCAAAATTCCTGACCATGAGTAACTCTCTCAATTCTCCAGTATCGGCCAAATAACAACCGAAATTGCAACTCAATTATGGAAGCCGAAGTTACCTTCCTTTCACAAAACTAAACCTTTGCCCCAAATCGCCCCTGTCATTTGCCAAATAACCGAGCCCAACATTCATAGCCTTAATCCCTTCTCTCTGTCCTTCGCGAAACCACTCTTACGAAATCTAGGTCGAAGATGGCGGTCTGAAGCAGAACCTTGTTGTCACCTAGAAATCACCTGAGGATCACCCAAAAATCACAGCCCTAATGCTCTCTCTTGATCTCGTCAAATGGCAGATAACACTAGTCCTTTGGGTTTTCCATTTGCTTAAAAATCGGGAGTGAGACCAAGACTGGTTGACAGGTGTGAACTGGGAGCAACAAACAGTACGCCCACCCTGTCGCTCGCCCCGCCGTGGTTCGCGGTTCACAACGGTTGGTTTATGTTGCATCGCACGATTCGGTTCTCATTTCTTCAGGACTGTCTTTCCTTCAGCAATGGATGACAGAAGAGGACTGGGTAACTACTACAGTCACCCGCCCTGTCGACCAGCCCTCCATATTTTATGCTACCTTTATGTCGTCCACCATACTGCCCAATCCAACGTCTTTTCTGCTGTATCACCATTCTTCTTTTAATTCATTCAATCTATTTCTAATTCATTTAACCAATTCTAATTCTAATAATTTCTACCCAACAAATTTTTAATTATATCCAACTATTCCCTTATCCAAATTTACACCCAATTAATTGTTAGGATTAGTGCGTGTTGAGATTAGACGCTCTAATCCGACTTGTATCGAAACGATTGATCTAGAAAACAGAAAATTGAAAACACACAGTTTATAGTGGTTCACTCTCTGTATGAGAGCTACGTCCACTGGCCGCCAACAGATTTCACTATGATCAAATAACAGAGTTACAGAAATTGTTTCTTGGTTTTGCCTCACCCTCACTGTTTCTCTCTACTTCTCTCAGACACCCGCTAAAACCCTAATTACATCTTTATATACCTAAAGAAATAGGGTTATGAAAACAGGGTGAAAATACCAAAATACCCTAATCAACAAATTAGACTCCATAACTCAACAATCTCCCACTTGGAGACTAATCACATCATCTCTCCATCTGCAGCGGCATCATACACATATCTCATCCAAGAAGTCCAATTGAAGTTGCGCACAACTTCAGCTTCTCACTAGTCACAGCTTTCGTCAACATGTCAGCTGGATTTCGACTCCCTGATATCTTCTCAAGTGCCAACACACCATCTTCTAAAATGGATCTGATAAAATGATAGTGTACCTGTATGTGCTTTGTCTTGCCATGATAAACTGGGTTCTTTGCCAAAAGGATCGCACTTTGGCTGTCACAATGCAACATACTCCCATCGTAGTTTTGGCCTAATTCTCGTAGAAAAGGCTGTAACCACATCATCTCCTTTGCGGCTTCTGTCACTGCAATGTACTCTGCTTCACAACTAGAGAGAGCAACTACATCTTGAAGCCTCGAGACCCAACTGATTGCGGTACCACCAAGAGTGTAAACATACCCAGTTTTGCTTTTACTGCTATCAATATCACCATCGTTATCAGCATCAACATATCCATCCAAACCAGAATATGACTTCTGAAAACATAAAGCAAACCCTGAACTTCCCTTCAAGTATCACAAGATCCACTTTACGGCTTCCCAATGCTGTTTTCCTAGATTACTCATATACCTGCTGACAACTCCCACTGCATGTGCTATATCTGGCCGTGTACAAACCATCGCATACATAAGACTCCCAACGGCAGAGGCATATGGAACTCTGGCCATGTAGCTCCTCTCTTCCTCGGTCGATGGTGATTGATCTTTAGATAGTTTGAAGTGACTAGCCAAAGGTGTGGTAACTAGTTTCACATTCTGCATATTGAACCTGCTAAGAACTTTATTCACATAGTCTTCTTGAGAAAGTTTGAGAACACCTCTATCCCTGTATATTCTCATTCCAAGAATTTGTTTTGCAACACCCAAATCCTTCATAGCAAATTCTTTAGATAACTCCCTCTTCAGCCTGTCAATCTCAGTCAAACTTGCTCCAACAATTAACATATCATCAACATAAAGGAGCAGTATAATGTAGGAATTATCAAACCTTTTAATGTTGTAGCAGTGATCGGCTTCACATCTCACGAAGTTCTTACTGTTCATGAAGCTGTCAAATCTCTTGTACCACTGTCTTGGAGTCTGTTTCAAACCCTACAAACTTTTATGAAGTTTACACACAAACTCCTCTTTCTCCTTCACCTCAAAACCTTGTGGTTGACGCATGTAGATTTCTTCATCTAAATTGCCGTGAAGGAAAGCAGTTTTCACGTCCATTTGCTGCAAATGAAGATCTTCTTTCACAACCAAACTCAAAACAGTTCTGATCGTCGTCAGCTTCACCACTGGTGAGAAGATCTCAGTGTAGTCAATGCCTTCTTTCTGCTGAAAACCTTTGACAACTAATCTAGCTTTAAATCTCTTGCTTCCATCAGGTTCTTCTTTAATCCGGTAAACCCACTTGTTATGCAGTGTTTTCTTTCCCTTCGGCAACTTAGTCAATTTCCAGGTTTCATTTGACTTCAGTGAGTCCATTTCATCTTTCATGGCTGCCTCCCACTCAATCAAATCATCTGAATGTTTGGCTTCCTCATAACATCCTGGTTCACCTCTGTCAGTAAGCAAAATATAATTTAGAGACGGGGACAATCTCTAAGTTGGTTTGCTAGTTCTGGATGATCGTCTTGGTTCTATAATTGGCGTTTGCAAATTTTCTTCTGGAGCTGTATTTTCATCAACTTCTTCTTCAATAATACTCTGATCTTCTTTTCTAGTCGGAGTATCTTCTCTTGAAAAATCTCTGAAGTTGACCACTGTAGACTCTTTCAATACTGAACTCCCACTATCTGAAGTGTTACCAACTGCATCTTTGTAGAGAACCTTCTCGTTGAAGATGACATTCCTACTGCGTATGATCTTCCGATTTTGATTATCCCAGAAATGATAACCAATCTCGGAGTCACCATAGCCAATGAAAAAACACTTCTTAGATTTCGGATCAAGTTTGCTTCTATTCGAATCATCAACATGAATATAAGATAAGCACCCAAATACTTTCATGAACGAAAAATCTACCTTTTTTCGGCTCCAAGCTTCTTCTAGAAGTTTAAAGTTCAAAGGTACAGAGGGTCCTCTATTGATCAAGAATGCTGTTGTGCTAACTGCTTCTGCCCAAAACATTTTAGGTAATCCGGTATGCAATCTCATGCTCCTTGCACGCTCATTCAATGTTTTGTTCATCCTCTCAGCTACTCCATTTTCTTGAGGCGTTCGAGGAATGGTCTTCACCATCTTGATTACATTTATAGCACAATATTCTTTAAAATCTGCATCTATATACTCACCTCCATTGTCAGATCTTAGACATTTCACCTTCAGGTTCGTTTCATTTTCGACCAGGGCCTTCCACTTCTTGAACACACTGAAAACATCAGATTTTTTCTTCAAAAAATAGACTCATACCTTTCTTGTTGAATCATCTATGAAAGTCACATAATAGACTGATCCACCAATAGAAGAAACTTTTGCGGGTCCCCACACGTCGGTGTGCACTAATTCAAGTTGTTTCTTCTTTGCCTCATTCCCAACCTTTAGGAAACTGACACGCTTCTGCTTGCCAAGAATACAGCTCTCACATAACTGATGCTCAACAAACTTTAACTCTAGAATCTGACCACCCTTGACAAGAATTTTCATTCCTTTCTCGCTCATATGGCCCAACCTGCAATGCCATAAATCTGTGTTGCTTTGACTGTCAACACTTGCAATCGTATCTCTGCATGTAGATGTCATGTATAGGGTTCCTGTTTTCTGACCTCGAGCAACGACCATTGCTCCCTTAGTTACCTTCCAAACATTGGTCCTGAAAGTGACGTGGTAACCCTCACTATCAAGCTGTCCCACTGATATCAAGTTTCGCATCAACCCCAGAACGTGTCTCACTTTACTGATACTCCAAACTGACCCGTTTGTTGTCTTTAATTTAATGTCCCTGATGCCAACAATATCCAGTGGCTCACCATCTGCAAGATAGACTTTCCCATGATTTCCAGCTATATAATTTTCAAGTAATTCTTTGTGTGTCGTGGTATGAAAAGATGCTCCAGAGTCCAAAACCCATGAGTCTATTGGGCTATCGACTGAAAGAATCAACGCATCTGTGTTTTCCTCAGTTGCTGCATTTGCTCCATCACTTTTGTCAATACTGTTCTTCTTCGGTGCTTTGCAGTCCCTTTTGATGTGACCCTGCTTGCCACAATTCCAGCACTCAAATTTTCTCCCAGATTTAGATTGACCTCTTCCATTTCTCGACTTTGATCTGCTTCTGCTTCTACCCCGATTAGAATTCCTGTTACTATTTCGCCCTCTGTTTTCCACATTCAATGCTGAGCTTGTTGATGTTTCACCAGAATCAATTCTTCGAACTTCCTCGGCTAGAATTCGATCCCTCACATAAATACTAACTTTGAGCTTCCAATTGAATTACTGACTGCTGCTCTCATAGGCTCCCAACTATTTGGTAAAGATGCTAGTAAAATTAGGGCACGTACCTCATCCCCAAAGTCGATCTCAACAGAATTCAACTGATTTACCACTGTATTAAATTCGTTCAGATGAGCTGCTACAGAAGTGCCTTCAGCTATTTTCAGATTGAACAATTTCTTCATTAGATGCACCTTATTATTTGCAGATAGTTTCTCGTACATATCAGATAAAGCTTTCATTAATTCTGCGGTGGTCTTTTCCTTGCAACGTTGTGAGCAACACTTTTGGTTAGCGTCAATCGGATGACTCCCAAAACCTGTCTATCAAGAAGATTCCATTCAGCATCTTCCATTTTTTCCGGTTTCTCACTCAACGGGATATGAAGCTTCTTTTCATACAAGTAATCTTCAATCTACATTCTCCAGAAAGTATAATCAGTCCCATCAAATTTAGTAATACCGTATGTACTGTCTTCACCTGGCATTTTATCAATACCAAAAAATAATTCAATCAATATTCACCAAATATTTTCCCCAAAATATTTATTCACCCTGCACCAAAATTTACACCCCAAATATTCTAGAATATTTCAATAATCCAACCAAAATATTCCAAAAATTATTTTCCCCAAAAAATTTCACAATCCAATCCGCTTCTTTCTGTTCAACGTCTCGCTGCACTGAATCGATCGGCGGACTGCAGCGGTGCGTTGCGGCGCGGCTTCTCGTCGCTTCGATGACCGACGACGGACAACGACGCGGCGCGGCTCAGATCGACGGGCGGTGATGGCGCTATGCGGCGCGGCTTTCTTCGCCGCGGTTCTTCGCTGGAGATGCAAACGCCGCTTCTCTCCTTTGCTGCTGGAGAAGCACAGATCGTAGGCGGATAGTTCTTCTGGAGAAGAAGAACTTTGCGGGCAGCCCTTTGTTTTTTTTCTTTAGAACAAAAAAAAAACAACTTTTTTTTTTCTTTTTCTTCTTGCAAACCACGCAGCTTCTTGGAGCACGAAGAAGAAAATCTTTTCTTCTTTCTTGGACCACACAGCACGGCAGGGTGAGATGAAAATCAACTTTTTTTTTTTTTTCTTTCTCAAATTTACAATTTTTCTCACAAAAAATTGTAAACCCTAACTTCGTTCGATACTTTCAATAAATCAATCCATGATTATCGAAACCACTTCAACTTGAAGCTTTGATACCAGTTTTTGGGATTAGAGGGTGTTGAGATTAGACGCTTTAATCTGACTTGTATCGAAACGATTGATCTAAAAAACAGAAAATTGAAAACACACAGTTTATAGTGGTTCACTCTCTATATGAGAGCTACGTCCACTGGCCGCCAACAGATTTCACTATGATCAAATAACAGAGTTACAGAAATTGTTTCTTGGTTTTGCCTCACCCTCACTATTTCTCTCTCCTTCTTTCAGACACCCTCCAAAACCCTAATTACATCTTTATATACCTAAAGAAATAGGGTTATGAAAACAGGGTGAAAATACCAAAATACCCTAATCAACAAATTAGACTCCATAACTCAACATTAATTTCCCAATTTTCTTTACTTAATTTCATTACGAAAAATTGAAATATTACATTTTTTTTTCTGAACATCATGCAAAACTCATGCTATCGTTAAGAAGTTGATATCCAACAGATTTAGGTCATTTTTTTTATTGTTAACTTTTATATTTCATATATGATAACTAAGAATTCAAATTATATTTGAAATTTTTTTTATAAAAAACTTAGTCAATGGTCAAAAAAAAAGAAAACATTAAAGTGTTCATATTGTCACAACCCGCAAGGGACCCGAGACAGAACGGGGAACAATCCGGCCCA